>CM075308.1:6750771-7350771 GCA_037672795.1 Lagerstroemia speciosa | reverse complement strand
GCATAGGAACCTCGACAATTATGTTAAGGTAAACACAACGTTGAGGATCAATTTGATTTATACATAGTGATTTCTAAATTAGTTTTTCAACTTCGAACTCCCCCAATTTGTCTTGTTGTAGCTAAGGATATAAATGAAAACTGAAAACTCTAATAAATCATCCCAACATAACCCAAAAACCCGAATTGTGGGGCCGTATATATTTTGGGTGACTTTTAAAGTGTTGAAAAAATTACCTGAGAAACTCAGGTGTAGACCTAGAAAAACCTGAAGGTGCTAAGACCAACCAAAATTATGTTAAAAAAAGGATATCATATGTAATTATTCATTATTATTGGATTTTGAAAATATAAAATATTTTACATAATTTCTTTAGTCTCGGAAACCCCATTAAATTTTTAGAGAGTGTCTGAAATTGGAATACTAATTTTAAAATTGCAATGCATAAATCAAATTGATCCATGAAATCGTATTATTTTCAAGAAATTCTTTAAGCTTGCATTCAAGGAGCCTTTCACAAATTCCAATTCCACTAAGAATTTTGTGTCCTAACATAATCAAGCAATATCATTCCAATTGAGGGATAAATTCTTCAATTTCTAACCATTCTAATCAAAAGTAAAAGTTTGTGATAAAATTGAGAAATGACACAAAATTTGTGTATTAAATAGCAATTTATTTGCAATTCCAAGAGGGAAAATTTATCAATTCATCACTTTTAAAAGCGCTTGCATTTTCCATCAACAACATTAATGAAATATTGACGATATAGTAGAAGTGCAAAAGAGTTTAAACTTCATGATCATTCTAATTAAAAGTGAAAGTTCATGGTAAATTTGAAAAAATAGGTAAATTTTGTGTATTATACTATCTTTTGCCCTAAATATTTTGATTGTAAAATATTTACATAGATGGAAGCTCACCTCGTAGGCTTGGCCTTCTTAAAAAAAAACAAAAAGAAAGTTGCTCTCTATAGGTACGTACTCGAGCTGCGCTACTCGATCCTGATCGCTAAGAAGCCAACTGAGGATGAACCAGGGGCGTTGACTTTAATCGGGATTCCAACTTCCTGATTGGGTTTAATCTCCCTTAATCCCTACACTCTTGACTGCTGATTGAGTTGTTGTGTTGGCTGTCGTACAACTGCTATTAAAAAATCTGCCTATCTGCTCATCTCCGTTGCACCCGCTGCCCAATGCTCCAACAAGCCTGCAAAGGGGTAATTGGGAGTCAATTTCAATTTTCATTTTCGATACTAAGTCAGAGATGTATTTGTTGAAGGCAAACAATCGTATGCGATAATGGCAATAATAAATAAAAGAGAGATTATTGGGGAGTACAAGAGTAGAAGTTCGTCTCACCCTTCCCTAACATAGCAAGGCCTTTTTATAAATGTTGGATGGTTACTGAAGAGCGGTGTTATCAAGAGGGTGAAAAGTTACCAATGGTTACCGTAAGTAACCGTTCGTGCATTTTGATAAGAGACCCTCCTGTCCTGGGCTACCCTAGTGAGCTGCAGTAACTGTTGGCCTGTCGTGCTTGAGCTCTTGGACTCGAGACCACCATACATTTGCCCACAACAATACCCTACTTCACGTTTTTCCATTCTATGTTTGTATATCTTGGACCTTCTTAGAGGGTATCTTTATACGCATACCATATGTTTTCTAGGTCTGGATTTATACTCCCACCGTGCATATTCCTTCGAGTATAGATTTGTACACCTACCGACTCCGCATGCTCCTCCAAGTCCGGATTTGTATGCCTTAGTCCGCGTACTTCTCCGAGATTGCGTTTGCATAACTATTCCACGTATTCTGTAGGCGTCCTTTGGATTTCCATTCATGATACGAAACCATAGTTCCTCCTCAGTTGGCTCGCAATTTCACGGTTAGTGATGCAAAAATCACTCAACAAGAGTTCAACGTCATCGCACCCAGCACAGCTCTCACACACAATCTTGAATAATAGATCCAACAAAACGTACGTTTCTATTGTCTCCTTCCCACTAAAGGAAAGCAATGCACTTGTCCAAGCCGCCAAAGTATGGAAAATTTTGTCAATGTTCCATTAATTGACGTTACGCACTCGTACACGACATGATTGGAAAAGGTTTAAACTTGAGCATCACTTGCAAGAGACAACACAATGGTGAAGTGTTGGATTTTTAATCCGACTAATATGGTCCAACAATATATCATTGACCGAGTATCTGTGTTATTCTAATAGTTGGCCCGATTAAGTGATCTAATTGAGTTTATTAATGGGCCTTAATGACATCTCGTAAAAGTGTGGGAACTAATGTGTAGATACCAAAAGTAAATTTCTGATTCTATGATGGGCAGAATTAGAAATTACTAAATCAACATGCACTAATGTGCAATTAGGGGGTTATGGTCCCTGGGTCGCACGTTATAAAACCGTCTCCTCTGATATTCCATTGGTTAGAGTTTGAGAACAGAGAGATCCCACATTCTCTGAGCGGTGCCTTGCAGACCCAGAAGATCCAGACCCGGAATCAAGTTCTACGACTACCGCTATGGATCCGGGTACGCTTCCGCTTTACGTTTTATGCACAATCTCTTAACGATTTCAGCATGTATGTTCTTGGGATTATTTGGATCTATTCGGTTACGAAATCCTTACATGAAGGCCCTCTCAAATTCTATTGCCATCATTTAATTTCTGTGTTTCTCATCATTGCCATTCTCGACAGGGAATTCAGATTAGGAGCATGGAAAACTAATTTAGCATACCGTGGATTAAACTAGACGTTGGTTGTGGTTATATGAGTAATTATTCCCATTTGTCTTTTTTAATTGGTTAAAAATATATTATTAAGGGTATTTTGGAGAGTTCAAAAGTGAAATCAACTAACCACATTTCTTCCATATAATAATAGATAATAAAATTAAAAAAAAATTATGATATACTTGCTTGCGTAGGGAACTCTTGAATTTCAATTAATCTTCCCAACATTTCTTGTTTATCTTTTTCTTTATATTGTGGGGCATTCACATTTCCTCCAACTAATTTTCACAACCTGTACATACCACTGCAAGCACATAGAACAGAATAAACCCACGAGTATACAGGCTGACCACATGGTGGGCGTTTGAACTTTGCATTATGAGAAATCTAATATACCTCCTTGCCACTAGACCAATCACCGGAGATTATTTCTTCATTCTTTTTGTTTATCGTCAACTTTTAAGTTGGCGCTTCTTTACCGACCTATCTATGATGAGACATTTCTAGGTGAACTCAGTTCACCATGAACCCATTTGAGGAAAATACTAGTACTTTTAGAAGGGGTTAGAAAATACATGTACTTCGCCCTAGTGGGTTAGAGATAGACTAGATTCACCTTAGAATTTTCTGTTCCAGATGGATGGATATCTTTTTTCGGTGCACGGAAGAGACATATAAATCGAGAAAGGGTGGAAGGAAGAGGAGATAAAAGGGGCACGAGAAATCCATGCGTGAAATCGAACCTAACGCAAAGCGAGAGCAGTATCAAGTATCAACTGTGCTAATATATATTTCTTAGATAGATGAGATCAATTTAAAGTCAATGATGATTAAACTTAATCAGAATTGATTATTGGGCTTACGCTGATGTGGTTCCTGTGCTATAAAAATATGCGCCCGAAAAGGTATAATACCTTTAGATTCCCACAGTCACAAGAATGATCCCCTCACCAATAAAATTCACGTGAAAGCGAACGGGCCTTTTCTTGTAGATCTTGCTTTCCCTTTGCCTTCCGAACAAACATTTCGTCTTTATTTAAACACAAGCTCACATTGTACGCATTTCACTCCTGTGGATCTTTGAATTGCACCTCACTCCTGTCAGTCTTCGAATTGCAGCATCCGATTATGATGGACTTCCAAGCTGGAACTCGCCGGTGCCCGATCCAGACCGTGGTGATTCTTGTCCAGGAAAACCGCTCCTTCGACCACATACTCGGATGGATGAGAAAGTCCGTGAACCCCAATATCGATGGTGTCACCGGGTCAGAGAGTAATCCTATCTCGACAAGCGACGCTAACTCGAATCGGATCTTCTTCGGGGACGGGTCTGTCTACGTGGATCCCGACCCGGGGCACTCCATCCAGGCCATTTACGAGCAGGTGTTCGGAGAGCCATGGACCGAGGACTCCGCTTCCAAGAAACCAATCCCTATGATGCAGGGATTTGCCCAGAACGCGGAGCGGGTGCAGAGAGGCCTAGCGGAGACCGTCATGAACGGGTTCCGACCCGAGGAACTGCCAGTGTACAGGGAGCTCGTGTCGGAGTTTGCAGTCTGTGACCGCTGGTTCGCGTCGCTTCCTGCATCGACCCAGCCGAACCGATTGTTCGTCCACTCAGCCACATCACACGGTGCAACGAGCAACGACAGCAAGAAGCTCATCGAAGGCTTTCCTCAGAAGACAATATTTGAGTCCCTGGATGAGGCGGGATTCAGCTTCGGGATATACTATCAGTTCCCTCCGGCCACACTTTTCTACAGGTAAGCTAACCTTGCAGTTAACTTTGTTTGCATAATGTTCCCTCTGACGCTGCCCTCTGCATCCACAAGTATTACTATTTCTGCATCAGTTGCCTCTCGGTTATCACTACTATCCTTGCCTATCCCTCGCCACTCACTCGCTCTCCCTCCTCCTCCATCGCCCACCTCCTCTACCCATGGCCGATGGCTCTTCCTACGCCTCTTCCGCCTAAGCTGTATAATTGAGATAGTACGATTCAAGAACAATTCGGACTCGACATGATGAAAACTTAAATTCTGCTCGATCTTAATGAGCTTGAACTCGGCTCAGTTCGAGTTCGTCAATTAAACGAGCCGAGCCAAACCTATAATATTCAGCTAGTAAAATTTACGAGTTTAAACGAAGTTTTTATTTTATATAATAATAATTTCTATTATTATTTAACTTTAAAAATAATAATAATTAATACTATTATTTCAAATTCTTCAATAAAACTCTTATTTCGTTATTTCTCACTCACCCTTTAAATTCTAATCGTAATTAATTCTCTCCATCGTCCTCCTTAATCTATGCAATTGATACAAGCCAAGCTATATTTTCTTTTTTACCTCAACCAGTATAGGTCCGACGAGTTTTCATTTACTATAACAGGTTAAGCTCAAATTTAAAATATTGATCCCGACAAAGATCGAGTCTAGATCAAAATTTATAAATCACTAAACGAGTTAAATTTAAATATTATATATTCGAGTTCGATTCGACTAGCTAGGCCTCATTCTTCATTCCATCTTAATCCCTCAACCCTCTGTTTGGCCATACCTTCTCTTGTCGCGAGAATCTATGCACCTCATCTTGCTCAGCATCATCATCGTATTATTGACCAACGTCAAATCTGTGATCATCGCAGTCCTGTTGGTCGGGGTGGCGGTCATCTAGTGGACCACGTTGCATTCCTTGTTCTTGAGATCTGTTCCTCGAGAAATGAGTGAGAGTACGGTTAATTTTAAAAATATTTTATGAAATATAGTTCGTTTGAAAATAATTATCAGATTACCGTTTTTTAACCGCAGGTTGAATATGCGGTTTTATTTTTAATAAACCGCATCTTCAAGGTGCGGTTCATTTCTTTTTTTTGGTGATATTCAGAGAACCGCATCTTGAAGATACGGTTCCTTTGTTCTTTTTTTGTGACATTCAGGGAAGATGCGGTTCCTTTGTTTTTTTTTTTTTAATAAAAGACATGGACAGCATGTTCTGAGGAAAGTTAGATTAAATATTTCTGTGTATTATATAACGAGTTTGTTTTATAAAATTTTGTCAACTCTTTACACATAAAATTTTTACAAAATTTGAAGAGTAAATTTTATAAATATAAATATATAAATAATAATTTATATAACGAATTCTTATGTAGCATATTGTGTACTGGAGATTTTAAGAGCTGAAGCTTTCAAGTAACTTCTCAATCTATAACATATAATAATTCATTGTACAAATTACTATTTATATATTAATACTCATAAAATTTACTTTTAAAATTTTGAAAAAAATTTATACATATATAAAATTTGATAAAAATTTGTAAAATGAGCTCATTATATATTACATATTAATTTAATAACGAGCTTATTTTGTAAATTTCTGTCAAATATTTACACGTGTAAAATTTTTACAAAAATTTAAAGGTAAATTTTACAAGTATCAATACCTGAATAATAATTTATATAACGAATTCCATATATCATATATAATCCAAATTTCCTCCTAACATTCTGTCGGTGTTTTTTTTTTAAACAGAGGAACCGCATCTTCAAGATGCGGTTTCCATATAAATTAAAAAGAACCTGAACTGAACCGCATCTTGAAGATGCGGTTCATTAAGTAAAACCGCATTTTCAAAATGCGATTAAAAAAAGTTAATTTAGTAATTATTTTTAAAGAAACCGTATTTCATGGATTATTTGTAGTTTGACCCATTTCTCTCTGTCCCTCGGCAGTGCCACCTCAGCGCTGTTGTTGTCGCTTGTCCTAATGTGGTTGCTTGCATATGAGGCTACAATCTTATGAGATCTCATGATTAGCTAATGGAAATGAATATATTCAGACTATTTCTACATGAAGAAAATGACGGCCTATGTGTATGTTTATTATTTTTTATAAATCAGATAATAAGTCAGATTATATATTTTAAAATGAATTATCGCCTCCTATTTATAGTTTGAAGATATCTGATTCTTCTGTTACCTGTTGTTATTTTTCTATAGATATGGATATAATGACGTTGGTTTTATCTGGCGTATCGTTTTTAAACTACTAACTAGAAACTTTTAATTCCGCATTTCCTCCTCATTTTTCAAATCGATATAATCTCTCTATATCGATATGTGTATAAAAATTAATATCTCTAAATCTTTTCTCCACATTAGATTAAAATTATCCACATAAATATTAAAAAATGACACATCGGACTAAAATCATAGAGTTATGTTTACGCCAGCATTAAAGTAACGATAAATTATGGAGAGGATTAGATTTAGTAACGGTGGATAATAGATAAGAATTATTTTATAACTTTAAAATATATAGGACGTATTGACGATAGATGTCAAGCTTATACGATCTCATCTAATGTAAAGGAAGATTATCACTTCCATCGAGTGTTTACGATGCTGAAATTGTTATAAAGAAATCTAATAAAATAATAAAAGAGGTTGAGAAAATCGTAGTTGTTACTATCTTCGCAATCATATAGTGGCAAATAAAATTACTGTATAATAATTATTTAAGTGATTAATACTCATTTATTTATTTTATATAATTTACTTAATATTTTTCTACGTTACTTCAATGCGTAAGAATTTATGAGAGAGTTTGACTTAGCAGTACCGAAATACATGCATACATACATAATAATCACTAATCCTAATGGTTTGTTTAAGTGGATAGCATATGAGTTTAAATTGTGAGGAAGTCCACAAGGTCGGATATTCGATTCTGCATTAAGTGCACAGCCTTTGATGAAGTCACCCACATATGAAATAATTTTACTGTATAATTGATATACCATATTGTACTTATGAGATATCATAAACCAATAAAATTCAATAATTTTAAGATTTTTTTTGTAAAAACTCCATAAACAAAAAATCCAAAAAATAACTAACTATAGTTGGTTTGCGATATCATGTTATGTAATATTACAAACCAATAAGATTTGGGAATTTTAAAGGTTTTTATATAAAAACCCTAAAAATAATTGAATCATATTAATTTATGATATCAAGTAAGTACTATCACTTGGCATATTCGTTACATACAAGAGTTTATCCTTCACATGTATTTTGCACATGAACTTACTTAAATTCATAGGTTGTGGGGTGCTCATCAGTTCGATAAATAATGACTATGCAGGCTAAGGATGTTTAGAGAAGATGTTTTACCATCAACAAATAACATGTCTAATTTAGACCATTCTCATGATCCATCAGGAATCTCAGAAAATTGAAGTACCTAAAGAATTTCCATCCGTTTGACTTGCACTTCAAGAAGCATTGCCTGGAAGGGAAGTTGCCGAACTACGTGGTAGTGGAGCAAAGATACTGGGACTTGGCAGGGCTTCCCGGTAACGATGATCACCCGTCTCATGACGTCTCCGAGGGCCAGAAGTTTGTGAAAGAAGTTTATGAGTCGCTAAGGGCGAGCCCGCAGTGGAACGAGATTTTGTTCTTGATCACATACGACGAACATGGTGGGTTCTACGATCATGTTCAAACGCCAGTGGAGGGAGTCCCGAGCCCCGATGGCATCGTTGGTCCCGAGCCGTACAAGTTTAAGTTTGATCGCCTCGGTGTCAGAGTGCCAACTATCTTGATTTCTCCCTGGATTGAGCGAGGGACGGGTATGCTCCGATTTCCTCCTTTTGTGCACTTTATTTAATTTAGAACTATATGGATGCCAATAAAACATCAGTTATGGATGAATAGACAAAAAAATCTTTTATGCTCTTCAAATTGATAACCTCCCCTCCATTCTCCTCATAAATGTATAATTCCTTTTACAGTCATTTTTGTTATTATTGTCAATACTAAACTCGATCAATGATGAATTTAATGTGCAAGCAGCAATTGTCTCCTAACCTCAAGAAAAACCTTTAAAAATTATATATATATATTTCGCTTTAATTTATTTATTTTTATTAAATTGTATTATTCCATTATATATTTCGCTTTACTTTATTTATTTATATTAAATTATATCATTCCATTATCCTTACTCTATTTTATTACTCTGCCATTGAGTTTGAACCCTAAACAATTTTTTTTTAAATGCGTGCCTGCAACTATTGTAGCTGTTAATGTTATTGAGGATGTTTCTCGCAAATGCAAACAAGCCTACTGTCGGACCATTCAAAGAAAAATTCACATTATGACGAACTTAAGCTCTTACTTATGCTAGAGAAAGGAAATAAATCGTGATTCAGTTGAAGAATGCCGAGATTGATTTGCGTGCGTGTTACCCACTTTTGCAGTGTTGCACGAACCATCAGGGCCTTACCCGACTTCGCAATTTGAGCACTCGTCCATTCCAGCCACCGTCAAGAAGATTTTCAACCTCGGGAGTTTTCTCACGAAGCGCGATGAATGGGCAGGTACATTCGAGGGGATCTGTATGAGCAGAAGCAGCCCTAGAGCAGACTGCCCAGGTGAACTTTTGCCCTCTATCGGCAACAGAACTTGACGTTGTTATGACTGTTTATTTTAAAGTATTAATCTTGTTAAAACCGGGTCTCACACGTAAGCTACATTAGCTTTGGAGGTCCATCGCGTTTAATTAGTTTAACAGGAGCATGTACATGCGTGGAGACACGAACCTGCGTTCTAATATTACAATAAAATTTGAGGTTATTAAGGTTAGTTTTTAGATAATTCTATATTTATTATTTAGGGTAAATTCCCTAAATGAGCTTGCAGAGGGACTAAATTCTCACATTAGTATGAATATTTTCGCATGACCTAAGGAGATATAAATTATGAGAAAATTTATCTCGTTTAGTATATTATAAATTTCATTAAAAGTAATGATTTTAGCTAATGTTACACATCAATATTTTACAAAGAAAATTAATAGGTAATTATTCTGGCGGTATAAAACCTTTTGGAAATATTTTATATTTGTACAAAACCTTTTTTTGGTCACATTTCTTTACAAAACTTTTAAAAGTGTGACACTTTAGTACATTCCATTAACTTTCCATTGACAACGTTAACTTTTGCTGACATGGCGTTCTGACGTGGACACCATGTATGCATAATAATTTGTATCTTCTAACTTTTGCGGACATGACATTTTGACGTGGCATCACGTATGTATAATAGTTTATGGAAAATAAACGTCATACTAAATAAGATCAACGTTTCATAGTTTGTATGTTCTAAAGTCACACAAAAAAATAATCATGCTAAAGTGATAATTTGACCAATGTATAGGCTTAATTAGGTTATTTGCTCTATCATTTATTATTGAATGATTTGTAGGGATTTGGGCAGAGGATCTTCCTAATGGATATTTTTAATCTGCACCATTTTCTACATGCATGCAGTGACCTTATCAGAGCCAATTAAACTGAGGGAAGGAGGACCTAAAGAAGAGGCCAAGCTCAATGACTTCCAGGAAGTGCTGGTGCAAATGGCTGCAACTTTGAATGGGGACCATGCAAAGGACATATATCCGGACAAGCTGGTACAGGACATGACCGTCAAGGAGGCAGTTAAGTACGTCGAGGGTGCACTCAGGAGTTTTCAGAATCGATGTCAAAGAGCAATAGAGCATGGGGCTGATGAAGATCAGATAGTCACATTGCTAAGCACAGAACCACGCAGAACATCCAAGCACTTCCCTCGGAATCTATTCTCTTGCATATTTTGTGACTGATGATGAGACGGCTTGCGATATGTAACTGTCTCATTTCACTAGCTTTTTTTTTTTTTTCCTGCTACTGGTCGAATTTGTTGTCAGCTGTATGTGGTTAAGCTCTTCTCTCAAGATTAGGTTCTAGTTGGCTCTCACTCGGTGCTTCCCGGTAGCTACTCGGAGCTGGGCTTGTGTAAGCCCGCCTCTCATCCCGATTACCGATGAACGTCTTCCCGTCTCCAAGGGGTAAAGGTGCCTAAGACGTGGGATGCCCAACGCTCGCGGCCCCTTGTCCTATTTTTAAGTCCGATTCTAATGTCTACATGTAATTTATTGGTTGAATTTATTATCATAGGGTTCTTTTATCTACTTGTACATGTCTCGATATCATAGTAACATACTCTCTTAGCGAGTCTACTGTCTATTTTTAGAATAAGTAGTAGCCCGTTAAATATTAACTCTAATGGATACTTAGGATAATTGGTTATCTATTTATTCTTTTCATTAGTAACCCCACCTCTCAATGTAAGTTAACCTTAATTGTGTTAGCTCTAGCATGATTTCGATTTACCCTCTAAAGTTCATTAAAATCTCATATTCATCCTAATTGAAAATTAGACAATCGAAAACATTAACAATGAGAATAACTTAAATAACTCGATTCAACCAATATGCATAAGAGGTAGAACATGAATTTAGTAAATTGGATTAAGTTTCACGGATCCCTACTAGTTTAGGAGTTTATCTCATAATAAAAGTAGAGAATATATAGTTAAAGTTGAATACATCGCTAAATCAAAAAGAAAAGGAATGAGGTAGGTGAGTTTGAATATTCCAATCAATGTCTCCACGAGTCATCGTCAAACGTATGTCTATGTCTACAAGGTGTTGAGAACCTGTTTTGGATCGAGAGGTCAAGATCACTATGAAAGCATCTTCTCCTCCTCCCCTCTTGGGCTTTACATCTTGGATGAGCTCTGGTAGCTCTTTGTTTGGCCTTACTTCTTATTCTATTTCCTAAATAATAATATCATATCTTTAACACTCAAGATGAAGAATGAGCATGCAGTACACCGAAATACTTATTTTGCACACAGTCAATTTTGATGATGATGATGAAGTGACGTTTTAGATCGACCTGAGCATCTTCATGTCGAGGTCAAGAACCAACAATTAACTTGAGAATTCTTACTTTTAGAGTTCAGAAAATCGGCTTGAGTATTCTCTTCTTTAACTTTCGAAACCGAAGGATAACTTGAGCCTTTTTCACTTCAGATGTCTTCTATCGACCTACTATGATATCATGACAAATTTCCACTGGGCATACAAGAGTTTTGTGCCATTTTCCACCTAAAAGTCTTAAGTTATGATACTCAATTCCCTTATAAGCTCAAGTTTCCTTTCCTACCTAGTAGATGTGGCATTTAATCTAAACATCAACTTTTCTTGATAATATTTGCACATTCAATTGTAATTTAACCTTTATCAACAATTTTTCCCCAAATAGTTTCTCACTATGGCATAAAGTGTGGGTGGATTATCATTATTACTTGAAAATCCAAATTGTGAGTAACTTGATTGCCTGTGCTTTTAGTCCATGTTTTCATAAGATTCTCGACGGTATCAAATTGATGTTATTCACAATAAAAATCTACAGCATGTGAACACAACAACCCTAGCATGTGAAATATCTTGTGGTTGCATGATACGACGAGTATGGATCTATCAACCAACATGGGGTTGGCCTAGTGGTTCCCTCACTAGACTCACAAATGGATGGTTCTAGGATCAATCCCTAGGTTGTGATGGTTGAAGGGAATTTTTCAAAGAATCCTGGCCCGATCGTAAATTAATCTTAAGATGCGCTTTGGCTAGTTCGGGAGATACTACATGGTGCAAATAGAAAAAGAATATGGATATATCAAATTGCACATTTTTGCTCTCTCTTGTACCTAGGCATATTTACATTATAAGTGAAGTTCTCCATTTTGACCACTTTTACACAAATCGCTCCCATTAATTCAAAAAATTCATCTTCAAAAATTGTCTAAAATGAGAGGGTAAACATCTGGTGCCTGTCTAAAAAAAAATTCCTCTATAATTTGCAGCCATTTTTACATAAAAATCTTCATTTAACTCATTTCGATGCATCTCTCATGTCTTATCCTCATAGAATTTTTTGAATCAAAGTCAGATGTTTGCATAATCTAATAGAAAATGTTGTTCATGCTTTCATTCGTCCAGATAGATTTCTCGCTTGGAATATGTCGATTATAAATGTCGTCAGACACCATTTCATCCAAAGCTCATACAAATGATTTAATCATGTGTACTCCTCAACTTTATGCATCTTAATCATCAATCACCAAGTAAGCTCAAATTCCTCTTTTTGCAGACATCATTAAGACATTTATTGAATTTTCCGTAGAAGTCGATATTAGCACAATGACTTGTAAATAGTTCTATCCAAGTTGATAAAGACAGAAGACATAAGTAAATATAAATGATTAAGAGTGTAAATTTTTAGAATTATCGACTTGATGTTTTCTGGCATGTTTCAAGATATGCAATACGTAAAAATCGATTACGTGAAAGATGAAATACTATCTCGATTAAACTTGTCATTGCTTAAGCATGATCTGTGAAAATCATTATTGGTTGTTGTCCTTCAAAATAGCTTTCACCTTTCCAACAAGCACGTGACACTAGTTATTAATTAAAATAGCACTTTTCACAATGTTTGCGTTCAAGATGATCATTATGATTATTATTATTTTTCTCTTAAAGGTTCTTCCAGCTCCAACTTTGGAGCATAAAAACTTACTTGTTGAAGAACATCTTTATTCTATCTCTAAGTTTTTTTTAACATTATAAGCAGCTTGTTTGGATGGAGGCATAGGAGATTTGGAGGGGGGGTGTGATATGTGCAGATTGTTAATTCCTTATTTGGGATAAAATTTTAATAGAGTTATGAAAAGCCAATTTTGTTATCCTCCAATTTGAAGATAGGGAGGGATAACAAAATTTTGGATGAAAATACTCAGCAATGGAGGGATATATTATACATTGGAAAGAATAATATGGTCAAATTGACTTTTTTATCCTATTCATTTGCTCTCAAATAATAATATCAAACCACAGTTATTGTCACAATCCGAAAATTCCATAAAGTTCCCAAAAAATTTGAATATTCCAAATTAGAAAATACAGTCATATTATATATCTTCAAAAATCTCCAAATAAATAATTATAAAATTTTACTAAAATTTTATGTCATAAAGTATTTTATAAAACCATTTAAGTATTCAAATTATTAAATATCAACAATAGAATCTAACAATGAAAATCTCCTGTTAATCCCCGTGGTAAATGAAAATTACCACTACTCGTGGGTTAGTTTTGTAATAAACTCTACCTCATGGGTTTAGCCTCTTGATCGTCACTTGTTTCCATCTTCATATCTCTTCTCTCTCCATATATTCATATATTTCTTCATGGCATTATGGCAGGAGATCCGATAAAATGGTGGTGTCATGACAAAAGCTAATGACCTCCTCTGGCCTTTGAAACCAAAGAAAAAAAGCTCAAGCCATTTTATTCGACTCCTGAAAGATAAGAATTTTTAGACTGATAATCATTTTTTTAATCATTGAAGCAAAAATATTTCAAAGTCAATTTTTTGTTTTTGATTGAGCCGAGAAGTCCGGTTGTCATCATCAAACTTGATTAGATGCTCAAATGCAAATTAGAGTTTTATCATGCAAGACAAGTATTTCACTGCCCTAAGAACTTCTCTTAGAGGAGATTGTAAGAGATATTATTATATAGCAATAGGAAATACAATATTTCAAATTAAGATCATACCGATCATTTAGGTTAAGAACATTTTTAGGGTTTTCTATCACTATATTTAAATATTACGATGCATTACTAATATTTACTTGATTTCAAATTTGACTCTTCTATTATAAAATATAAATAGGGAGCTTTGATATGTAATTGTGTGAGTCAATCTTAATAATAAACTCTTCTATATTTTCTGTCTTATTTCCTCTCTCCATATATATTTATATGTTTCTTTGAGCCCACTTCTACTGAACTTTCTCCTTAATTGTGTGTTCTTCCCACTAGGCTAGCCACGGGCTGGTTCGATAACCGGCCTGTAATAGTGGAGGAGCCAATTCCTTCTTGAATGGAATTAAAACTATTGATTCCAATTCAAATATCAACAGTTCTCAATTCCAAATCACAAAAAAGATGAAATTTGAAGAATGAAACCATTACCACTTGCTAATGGCCAATTGACTGTTTCTTTCTTTTTTAAAAAGAAAATTGATAAGAAATAAATTATAAATATAAAAAAGTAAAATTATCTAAATATTCTTAATAATAATTATATAACAGCTGATTTTCAGTGCTTTTTGGAATAAAAATTTGTACTTAGCATAAAATTTATTGATATTTTTATTTTTATAGAACCAAATGGAGCCGTGAACTTATACCGGCTATTTTTTAATTGTTCTCGGACGATTTAGGTTCGGTTCTAAGTATTATAGAACCATGAATCTAATGTTCTCGAACTGAAATTATCGGTTCACGAATCGTGGCTACGCCTACTTGCCGGGGTAAAATGGATTTCTATATGCACCCAATTAAGTGTGGAAGTGACCAAAAATTGAAAAACACAAAAAAAATAACCGAGGCCAGCTTGAAAAATCAAGTTTTTGGGCCCAACACAAAATTCACCGAAATTATACTAAAATTAATATCATATTTAATTATTTTTATTATTAAATTTTGACAATAAAAATGATGCATTTGATTTTTTAGATATCATAATTTTTATGTTATATTAATTAACTTATTAATATACCAAAATATTCATAATTAGTGTGTCTCATTTATTATAATAAATTTTATTTTATTATTTTTTATTTAATATATTATTATTGTATTGAAGATCAAGGGCTAAAAAAACTACCCAAAAAAATTGAACTTGCAACGGTTGGTATTTCTTTTCCCTAAGTGGTTCTCGATACGAGCGAACTCGGGGTGAGGCTAAGTGACCAAGAGAACCAACTCACATGGATATTTGCTAAAAAGTCGAGGTGTAGATTACCTTAGGATTGACTCTCTAGCTCACTTTGATGACCTCGAATTGATATAGACGGACTATTTCTAGTGTGTGTTCCTCACTAACATGCAAGCATAAAGCATACTCTAGTTTCTTACTGCCATAAGGAGAATCAACCCTAGTTATTTTTCCCATTCGCTCAGGAGGAATGAAAGAGTTAGAACATTTGTGAGGAGTGAATAAACTGTCTAACGTGAAGCTCTTGTTGCTGAGGTATTTATACAGCTAACTTAATCAATACTCATCTTGGCATGCATCTTATTTAGACAATCCCATGTATTTGTATACAATAATACTGAGCGAAGGACACTGCTACTTACAAAAGATAAAATACAGGGCAATAAAGCAAAATGTGTATTATAACAAAGGATAATAATATAAAGCATATCTGGTACGTATTACAGTAGAGAATAATAATGCGAAGTATCATTGACACATATTGCAATAAAGGACAATAATGCGAAGCATCTCTAACATTGGTATTATAATGCAAGATGGATGTGGAAATATCATGCACATCCCACATTTGTTGTAAGGGCATGTATTTCTCCATGTGAAATTGGAACAAGCATGCCTATCCACTACAAGAAAAAAGTAAAAGTTGGAGACCTCGTCAATCACCACTTGAGATGGGCTTGAACCAGGATGTGAAGAGTTGGTAAAAAGAGTACTAAGAACTACTAGGTCATGCATGACTTACACAAATATTGCCTAAATGCACAAATTCTAGTTAGGCAGACTTTTCAGTCTTAATCTATTTGATAGTCTAGTGGTGTTGGATGGTTTTGCTTATACTCTTGGAGTGTCTCCTTTTTTTTTTTTATAAGTAAATCACATTATATTCATAATGGGTTAAAAGAGGACCCTAGAATCACAAGTGCATTAGTATTATACATCAAACCTACTTGATGGCTGCTCTAGTGGCCTAAAAATTATTGAGATAATCCCAGGGATCTTCTTCAGTGGGTGGTGGCCAAATATATCGAGGGATTATCCTATCATACTACATATGACTCGTTGAAATTCTCGATATTTATCCTCACAATCTAGGATGTCACATTGGAGGATCTTATATATGGTAGAGAAGTAAGACCATTAAAAACATCTTACTACCAGGAGGTTTCTTCTTCTATCTGGCATCTCTAGTTGCTCATTGTGCCATGGCTGATGGAATATGGCCACAATGTTCTTCTGATGGTCTGGGTGCTACTAGACTTTTGCATACTTCGATTGAAACCATTTCAAAAATTGAACGAAATCAGTATTTGGTTCCCTATCTCCAAGATGATAAGTGATCCTTTCCTGGTGAGACTGGCTATTAAAGGAGTGGATCATCAAAATGATGTCAACATGGATCCTTAGAATAGTCATGACACAAGTAGGTACCAGTTTAACCACTTGAGATACATGAAATGATATATCAAAGACATGGTCAAGGGTGGATGAATGAATATTGTGGATGTAACCCGTATGGTATGAGGTTAAGTCCTCCATAATTTCTGAAGATTTTGAGTTGGTATTCCCATACTAGTTCTTCATATTTTTGGGAAAATGCATTGGTGCAAACCAATTTCCAAATCTCTAGTAGGACATCTTCGCTTAAATTTGCTAGTATTCTTGGTCTCCAATGGAATCCTACAACCGCATGTTGAGCAATAATGGAGTTGAACATTATAGACAAGACTAGTAGGATTGGGTCGTCTAGTGGCTTGGTACTCAGAGAAAGTTAGTGAAGACATTGCGCTTTCCTTTGATATGCTTGACTTCAAACAAGTACTTTGAAAATCAATTTGCCCACCTAAGAAGCCGAGGATGTGGAATTTGCTTTTACTTGAACTTCAGTATATTCGGAAAAGATGACATTTTAGTTTCTATATATATATATATATATATATAAAAGGGTGGCCAGTGAGGTGGAACTCAAACTTTTGAATCCCATACTTAGCCACTAGTATCTCCTTGAATGTAGAATGATAATATTGTCAAGATGGCTTGACGAACCGACCTGACAATTTTCAAAAAAAAAAAAAAAACTATCCCAAACCATTTTCCCTCTTGTGCCCCATTATTTACTGAGAAAGTCTTATATGTCACGGGATACCACATCAGCATTAATTAGTAGTATCATAAGCCAATATAAATTAGTAATATCAGCAAATTCATGAAAGTGAAATTAAGTAAAAAAATATAAATATAAATATAAATTATAAATAAAAATTCTAAAAAATTATGGAATCTTAATAAACTATAAACAACCCTAAGAAACCAGTAAAATTCTAATCAACCATAACAAACCCTTAAAAACTCTAAAAACTGTGTTCTATAATGTCCGAGATCCATTACCCATTCTCCCTAATTGATATCGGGTTGGTTATGTTTTTTAGTATTTTATTTAGGTTTTGTCTTTTTTGAAATGTTTAGATTTATATTTTTTACTTAATTTCTTTCATGAATATGTTGATATGGCTATTCCTATTAACTTATTATACTATCAATCAATGCCAAAGTGCTATCCATGAACACAACCAAAATATTGCAGAAAAAATATTGCATTAAAAAAATCTTAAAATCATATTTTTAAACCCTTCGCTGGCATTTTTTTCTTATTTTAATCCTTTGATTAAAAAAATAATATTGATAATGAGAATTGAACTCTTAATTTCCACCTTAAAGTAAATAACTAATATAGTGATCACATAATCACACTAAATTTGTGTTATTGTTTAATAGGGATCACATTCTAAATATCAGACCTCTTAATAAAAATAGAAGAGATTACACGTTGAAATTGTGATCTCTTTAAAAAAAAATGAGATCGAGACAATATTCTAAAAAATATTTTCAAAAATATGATTTTTTAAAGACTTTTTTTTAAAGAATACCATATTTTTGCCAAACGTAAGTGCTACTATACCTTGACAAGTAGTGATTCTTAGGCGAGTTCAACTCATCACGTATCACATCATCTTTTTATTCATTAATAATTTTTATTTTTTAAGTAGTGTTAAAGGTAAAAAATACACATCTCTTCAATCACTTTTTAAAAATAGTACCAGTTTACACAAAATTAAAAAAATAGTGCCAATTTATGTGAAATTCCACACTTACCCTTGAGCTCTCTCTCTCCCTGGAGCTCTCTCGCCTCTAAAACATTTCCTCCATTTTCTTCTTCATCTTTTCTTTGCAACACTCCTTGCCCCCCTCTTCTTCCTCTTCCTTCTGCAGTCCCCCAGCCCCTAGCCTACTGCCCTGACGCCAACACCCCTGCTCGACGCCTAATGCTTCGTCGCCCGACGCCTGACCCTCCACCGTTCCGGCGCCCAATGCTCATTGTCGCCCGACACGCTGGCACCCCCTGACACCCCCGAGGTGAGTGGGGGCCCAACCAGCCGGCCGAACTACCAGAGGTGGCACAACCGGAGGGCAACGGAGGATAGCAATGGTGGGCGGGGAGAGGAACGGCAAGAGAGAGGGAAAGAATTAGGTTGAGGAGGAGGAAGAGTAATGAGAAAGGTAAAAATGATATTAAGAAAAAACTGATTAAAAAAGTTTAAATAGTGGTGATAGATTTTAAAACTATTGTAAATTGGTACTAGTCTTGAAAGAACCAATTTCTTTTGTGCTACACAAATTTTCGCCTCTTTTAAATATGATTTAAAATACTTATTTATATGTTAAATATTCATAACTACATCATCCATGGTTTATGTAACAATTCCTCCTTGACAAGACTTTCTGCTGGAGTAATAGGCAAAAATCCCGTTATTTACGAAAAAAATTCGTAATATATGGTTCAATTTGAATTATTTCTCAGAATACCGTTTCTAAAACGTCAACTATGTTGGCGTTTTTAACAACAGTGAAAACACCAACTATGTTAGCATTTTCAATTCAAACTCCATTTTGCCCATTACGTTGAAAACGCCAACTTTCCATTGATTTTGAAACCGCTGCATACTTGTAAGCCTTCGCTAATACTAAGGAGTAAATTATAAGTGTGTAATATATAATAATCTCTTTTTATAAATTCTCTTAAATTTTTACTCCTATAAAATTTTTATAAATTTTTAAAAGTAAAGTTTATAAGTATCATCACATGAATAATAATTTATACAACGAATTCTATTATGCAATTCCTTTAGTTTTGCTACCGAATGAGTTGGGCTACTGTATAAGATTTGGGCTACAGTGCATTTGGGTGGTTCTCAATGTATGACACTTTTGAATTCATTCTATAAACTACCATTCATGTATCAAAACCTATAAAATTTACTTTTAAAATTTATAAAAATTTTATACAGATAAAAATCTAAAAGACATTTACAAAATGAGATTACAATATATTAGACACTTAACATTTACTCTTAATATTGTCCAACAATTAAACTTATATACGTTGAATAGAAAACGCAAACATAGTTGACGTTTTCAGTGTAATAGGTAAAATGGAGTTTGAACTGAAAATGCCAATATAGTTGATATTTTAGAGACGATGTTATGAAAAATAGTTTAAAGGGGTGAAAATATTTTTAGCACCACTCCAAAGGGTATTTTTAAAACTAACACTAGTTTATATAAGTTTTAAAAAATAGCACCACTATTTAAGGATCTTTAGTAAATTTTTCTTTAATTCCCATCATACCCTTGACATTTCCAAACCCTAACCCCTCTGAGCCCTTAGCTCCCATCCCTCCTTCCTTGCACGCCCTCAGCTCCCATCCCTTCCCTCCTTCCCTGCCGCCCTCAGTCGTGCCTCTCCCTCAGCTGCCGAGCCGCCGTGCCTCTCCCTCAGCTGCCGCCGAGCCGCCGTGCCTCTCCCTCAGCCACCGCCGAGCTGCCTCCGAGCCGCCGAGGAGCTGCCGTGTCCTACACTATCGGGATCTACTTGCTAAACCTCCTTATTGGGTTCTTGTCCCCTCGTGGATTCGGAGATGCAAGACCTCATGGACAGGTTTGGCCTCTCGACCCGCGGATCCGACGAGTTCAGGCCTTTCGTCCGCTGCCTCCTCGAATTCAAGTTCTAGAATGCCCTTCGGTGGACCTTTTGCTCCTCTCTTTGACCATTTCTGAGGTTTCCTCTCTTTGGATTGTCGATTTTGGTCTCTTATCTGGAGAATACTGCTCTGATTTGACAAGAGGCTACGAGTGATGGTTTTTCCAATTTCAATTATAGATTGAGTGTAAATTAACAGTTTGGAAGAATGAAAATTTCTGATGACGAATGAATTGAAGAACCAAATCATGATGTATACTTGTGCTTTTGCACTGTGTGTCTTCATGGGAAGGATGCATAGAATTATTTCTTGTATATGAGAGATTGCCAGTATTAACTTTGCGTTGAATACATTTGAAGCTGTCATCATGTTTCTGATGGAGTTACCAATGAAGGAGAAAGGAGAGATTTTCAAGTTTCTTCTAAGTTGGATGTGATATCCTTATCCGATTGTTGCATAGAGGTTGAATTTGGTATCACCATGATACCGATGAATGGTTGAACCGAACTCATAGATAAACCTAGTTCATTGTCCCCTTTTTTAGTCTTCAAGGAAAGGAAGGATTGAATTTTACTTGATAGCATGTCAATAGATTGGCATGACTTGAGATCTTCTTCTCTTTTGTGCAACCCATTGGCGTGTAGTTTATGATGGTTATCTTCTCGATTTTATATTTAGCAGTGCTTACTCTTATCTTGATGATTGGGAATAGGTTTTGTGATCAAAATTGAACTGGCATATTTGTCTTGAATAGGAACAGTGATGTGATGGGGTTTTGTTTTGTTTGAAGGTCATCGATGATGTATGCTTTCTTGATTGGCTTCATGCTAACCTTGTTCTCCGTGTTCAATGTGCCCGTATTTTGGCCGATTCTTCTCTTCTACTGGGCGGTGTTGTTTACTGCCACCATGAGGAGGCAAATTACGCTCATGGTCAAATACAAATATGTTCCATTCACGTTTGGAAAACGGGCATCATATAACTTGCCTTACTCACCTGCTTTGGATAATCCCAATGGACAAACAATAAGTCAGCAATCCGACATAACACACGCACTCTTTTTGAAAACAATGGTGCACATGATCAATCCACCATTCGAAACATGCAAAACCTGGAAACATTCATAAACCTCGTAGAAGGTCTAGGCCAAAGTGAGCAATAGAAGAACCACAGTTGCCGTTGACCGCCAGCTCATCGCTCAAGATTGCTCGCCACCGATTGCTCACCACAAATAGGTCCCGAAAAATATTAAATAGGTCATGATAAATCTTACACTGGTCAAGAGAAATCTCAAATAGGTCCTGAAATATACATGGAAACTTTGTTCTCGAGGAGTCTGAAATGGGTCCCGAAAAATTTTAAATATGTCATGATAAATCATACACTGGTCATGAGAAATCTCAAATAGGTCCTGAAATGTATATAGGGACTTTGTTCTGGAGGAGTCTGAAATAGGTCTCGAAAAATCTTAAATAGGTCATGAGAAATCTTACACTGGTCAAGAAAAATATCAAATAAGTCCCGAATTATACATAGGACTTTTGGTCTTGAGGAGTCTAAAATAGGTTCCGAAAAATCTAAAATAGGTCCGGAAAAATATTAAACTGATCAAAAGAAATTTAAGATAGGTCCTGAAATGCACATAAGTGCGTCTTTAGTATGTCCAAAGTAACATACATAGTTTGCTACCAACAATCATGAGAAAATCATGTATGTGCTTCTTTGGTGTCAGGTAAACCTATTCTCATTGGACATGTTTGCCTGTTATGACTTGTTTGCTGGCCAATCCTGCATCAACCAAATAGGTACCGTTAAAAAAGGTCCCGAAAAATTTGAAAGAGGTCCCGAAAAATCATAAATAGGTCATAATAAAGTCTAATTAGGTACTGATAAACAGGTCTCGAAAAATTATAAATAAGTCCTAAAAAATCATGAATAGGTCATGATAAAGTCTCATTAAGTACTGATAAACAGGTCCCGATAAATCATTAATATGTCCCGAAAAATCATAAATAGGTCACGATTAAGTCTTAGTGACTGGGATACTTTTCACTGGGACGATAACATAAAATACCTCAACAAGCCTCAACATTTTTCAGTGGGATGGTTAGGTAACGGTGGCTCCCGTGCTCCGGTGAGAGAGAGACGGTGATGCCCGCGCCCCGGTGACGCCCGTGCCCGTACTCCCATGTGATGCTCGTGCTCCGGTGCGAGAGAGAAATAGATAGGAGAGAAAGGAGAGAGAGATAATGGAGGGAAATGGTTGAAAGAGAGATAATGGAGGGAAATGGCTGAAAATTTTCAAAATGAAAAGAGCCCATAAGGGTATTATAGTATTTCACTATGAGGAGGTGCTAGTTTTTCAAATGTTTATAAACTAGTGTTAATATTTTTGACTATTCACACTAAAAACCATTTTTTACGAATTTTTCTGTAAATAACGGTAGTTTTACGTATTGCTGTTTGTGCTGCTTCTTCCCTCAAAACTTTATTAGATAACTTCCCTGCCGCCACGGTCAGGGTTTCCACCGTTCCATCATCATCATTGTTGCTATGTCGTAGACTTGAGAGAGGCCATGAGCGGCGCAGGGAAGCAGCAGAAACTCGGTTGCTGCATATCGCACGAGTTCGCCGCTGCAGCGTCGAGGAATCCTGACAGAATTGCCGTCGTGCACGCCTCGGGTGGCGCCCGGCTCTTCAGAGAATTGCGTGGCGGCGACACTGCAGGTATCGATGGCCGAGACTTCTCCAGTGAGCGGGCTGTTCGATCCCTCTATCCTCCTGTTTACGATGGAGACAAGTGCTTCACTTACTCTCAGCTGTCGATAGCCGTTCAGTCTCTCAGCTCTCATCTCCGTGCGGTCCTCGATGGTGGAGCCGATCCCCAGCTCATCAAACCCTCGTCAGGTATCAGTGTCAAGCCTCATGTATTAGGGGGCAGAAAAAAACATTTGTCTCATGTTGGCCCTTTGCTTTTTGGTTCGAGCAATGCTACTTACTAAACAACTTTCACATCTACCGCACTGCCACTTCGTATCTCATTTAATTAGAGAAAACCCCATTAGGCATCCCAAGGAAACAGCTGCTGTCAGCTTGATTTCTTTAGTTCATGTCAAACTGGAACAGGGATTGCGCTTAATTAAAAGTGAGAACTGATTTGTTATGCTGAAAATCCCTGGCAGGTAGTCATGTGGGGGGAACTCTAGCATGTGACAACGGAAAAAGGCTGGCTTCTTAGCATAGATAAATTTGGGATACATCAATGACTAAATTAGATATAATAGTTAAACTTTTACGAGCATATGGGAAAATTTGGCAGCATTCCCTTTCATTTATACTGCTTTTGCGGTGCCTTGGATTTACTGTAAGAATTCACTGTAGCTGAGGTCCTTCTGGTATATCTGCTTCAGGTGAAATAAACAACTGCTATGAACAAGCTCGAGCTGCGTCTTCCTTATCATTTGTACCGAGCAATCCACTTTGTGCCGACTCAAAGAATGTGTATAGACCAAAAATAGTTGGAATTTACATGCCTCCTTCAGTGGAGTACATTGTCTCGGTTCTTTCTGTTTTGAGGTGTGGAGAGGCTTTCTTGCCTTTAGATCCATGGTGGCCAAGAGACAGGATATTGTCTGTTGTTTCCTCTTCTAATGTAGATATCGTTCTTGGGTCCAATATATCTTTTGGTAAAACTCACGAGAATCTCTTTGATTGGATTGCTACATTGATAACATGTCCGGTGTTATCTTTCTCTATGGATGAATGTCTTCAAGAGGCCAGAGGCCCTTGTGATATTAATTTTCCTTGTGAATGTAGAGAACAGAGGCTGTTCTGTTATTTGATGTATACATCAGGATCAACTGGGAATCCTAAAGGGGTTTGTGGCACCGAGCAAGGTATACCTTCATGCTTCCGTGTTTGGCAATTCCCATGACTACTTAAATTCAGTGCAATTTAAATGCACATGATTTGCTGATGGTGGTAACTACTAGACAAAAGAATCAACATTTATAGATGAGATTTGATTTCCTATTGTTAACTTGCTATAACTTTCATTGAAGATTCTCTTTTCTCTATGTGCTTGTTTAAGTAGGCCCCAAGAGTGATAAATCATAGGTCATGAGCTTTTTGCAACTATCATCACTGGGCATGTACTTTGATCATGTTAGCAGATCTTTGAATAGGGAAAATTGAGATATCCATCTTAAATGGGAACATGTTATCTCAACAAAGTCTCGATTTACAGAAATCACAATATTTTTGTCAACCTGATTCCATGAGCGTGGTTTGTAATCTTCAATCCCATCCACTATTTGAGCTTTAAGACATAACTTTTTAGATATTGAAGTGCATTAAAGATATGAATGAATGAATTTTGGATAAGGTGAATCAAATTAAAGAACATTTCACCATATTTTTCTCAATAAAGATAAAGAAATTTTGTAGGTTAGTGAAATTATAGAGTACTGATGAAAAATTTTTCAATTTTGCAAAAGTAGTTTCTAAGAAGTGGACAAATCCAAAAATATATATTTATTTTTAAAAAGAAAATTTTTTTTAGAAAAATTCTCTTCTCCATAATTCACATTTATTTATGGATTGAAGAGTTTTTTTCACATGTACGCTTTTTTGTTAGTTAATTATTTCATTGATCACCAAATTTTTAATTTGTGATATTCTTTTTAAATATATGGAAGTTCTTTCATTACTCTGGTCGTTTCTTTTTCTACTTTTAATTTATAGCTTTCCTTTTTTACCATGCAACACATGATTTTCCAATTTAACAAATTAAAAGCACAATTTTCACATTTCTATTGAAAAGTAAGTTCAGAAAAGGAGAAAAAAGTGGAGATGAAAAATTATGAAATAACTCTCCAAAAGTAAACATGCCTTGCAATTCTCTAGTTTGAATCATGCAGAATGTTGTTTCCTCTGGATGTTTCATACTTGATGCAATTAACTTTGTTTATTTAGTTTTTTAGGGATAATCTGTGACTTTCCTCCAGTTTTCCTTACTCATGAAATAAGTTTAATTCACAGCATATTCAAAGGCGTTACACTTTCCGTAGCTCTAGTAGTTATATTCATGTAAGCTGTAACCAAATTATTTTTCTGGTTTTCTTATTTCTCGGTATTCTCTCAAACATGTTGAAAGTTTATTTCTCCTTGTCATTTGATTTAGGTCTTTTGAATCGCTTTTTGTGGATGCAAGAGTTTTACCCCTTTCAAGTGGAGGAATATGTACTATTTAAGACATCCATAGGCTTCATTGACCATCTGCAAGAATTTTTGGGAGCTATTCTTACTGCATCTGCACTAGTTGTGCCTCCATTTAATCAGCTAAAAGAAAATATTTTTGCTGTCCTTCATTTCTTGGAGGTAGGCCTTAAATTTCACCTCTGCTTTATTGTTCTTTTGCTTCTCAGGGTGGATACCATCTCAACTATATCTGAAAGGAAAAGAAACTATTGAGTTGATACCTATCTTTCAACCTTATATTAAATTCAGATGCTGACTATAGCTTTTTCCATGAATAACCAATTGAGGTTTCATGTCACTTTATTTCTTTATAGTTATGGTCACTCATCACATAGAATTTGATTTGACTTTGTTTTTACCTACTAAGTAGATGGAAGGGAACTGTCCTTACATGGTGTAAAATAATCTGTGCTGTATTAATTTGCGTTATTCAATTCAGCCAAAAAAATTTGCTCTAAATTTTCCAGAAACGCAAAATTATTATAGTGAATAAGCAACAACTGTAGCATCCTCGGTGATACAATTATAATTAAGAAAATGAAAAGAGATACCGATTGACTTGAACTGCTTTGCCTTTTCTGAGTTAAATGAATGTTTTCATATAAACAGCACGGGGGAATTCAATCTGTTCAAATGCGCAAGTCACTCGTGGAAAATTGACTGAGCTGTTCAATTTTGTTTCTTTTATTAGTTATCAGAACTATTCGGATATGAACTGCTTGCCCATGTCAAGTCTGAATGTCTGAGTAACATATCAACACTCTTGGAAAATTTAGGTAATCAATTTTTTGAATGGTTTTGACTATTGAATTAATTTTACAGGCCTATCGTATTAGCAGGCTTACAGCTGTTCCATCACTTATGAGGGCTGTCCTTCCAGCTTTTCAAAGTCAAAAGCATCTGCAGATTACTAAGTCATTAAAGTTATTGGTTCTGAGCGGTGAAGATTTTCCTGTACGCTTATGGAAGATGCTTTCTAGTATATTTCATAACACCTACATCTTGAATCTATATGGCAGCACAGAGGTAAGGAATCACCATTTACATGTTACATTTATGCAAGCTTATATGTTCCAGGGTGTGCTCTCTTCAAGAGGGCGCAACATCAATATATGGTTTAGTAATTTTATGGTCTCAGGTTTTATGCGTGATTGAGTTTAATTAGTTGGCTTTATTCTTCCAGATTGTTTTTAATACTGATGTCTTCTGTTAGAAGCTTGTGAAACTATAGATCCCCCTTAAAGAGGATTTTCTCACATAGCATATTTTATTCTCACTGGTAGTTCCAGACTATGATCTGTATTGCTGACTGTATATCGGAAGAGGACAAATCTTTTAGTCTATTTGACAATTTAGTTATAAGTCATTGATAAGCCAATGTCATTGTAGGTCTCCGGCGATTGTACATTCTTTGATTGTGAAAGGTTGCTGACTTTATCAGAGACAGAGGCATTAACTTCTGTTCCAATTGGTCGGCCTATTTCTAATTGTGAAGTAGTGCTTATTGGTGAGCCCAGTACACCAAATGAAGGGGAGATATATGTGGGGGGTCTCTGTATTTCTAGTGGGTGTTTTTTGGATTCTGTGGTAGTGCACTCGGACTTTATAGAGCTGCTTAATTTGGAGAATAAACAAGGAAAGCAGTTATTTTATAGAACTGGTGACTTTGCTAGGCGACTGGAAAGTGGTGACTTGCTTTTCTTGGGGCGTAAAGATCGCATTCTAAAGATTAATGGGCAGCGAGTATCTCTTGGAGAAATCGAGAATGCATTGCGAGGACATAAAGATGTGATTGATGCTGCTGTGCTTTCTTGGAAATGTCCAGAGGAGCATGTCTTGATTAAAGCATTTGTATTATTAAGGGAGGAGAGCTCTAGGGATGTATTGAAATGCATTAGACGCTGGTTGATTGGTAAATTTCCTGCAGTGATGATTCCTCATCATTTTATCATTCTTGAATCATTTCCTTTGACCCCTAGCGGGAAAGTTGATTATGAGTACCTGGCTGCTTTAGAAACGATGCAAACTAATCAAGATAGTGATCAAACTGAGGCTGTTGATCTCTTGCAAGCAATAAAAAAGGTTTGCTCTATGACTTCTCATTTTCAATGTTCTAAATTTGCTCATTATTCTAAAGGTACCCATTCTATGTTTTAATTATAGGCATTTCTTGATGCTCTGATGGTTGAAGAGGTATCTGATGAGGATGATTTCTTTGCTATCGGTGGGGATTCAATTGCTGCAGCGCATGTTTCTATAATCTTAGGATTAACATGAAATTGCTTTATGATTTTCCAAGCCCAGATAAGCTGCACAATGCTATGTTGCAAAAGCTAGGATCACACAGTGAAGATCTGAAAAATGATAGTATTGTGAAAATTAATCTGGTATCTGGAAAGAGGAAAATTTCCCAATCAGTTAATTCTGAGGCATCTGAAATAGTTAGCCTTGAAGCAAATGGAAGGTTGATGGGGACTATTGCAAAGGATGGAAATGATGGTGTCGTTGGCAAGCGATTGAAAGATGATCAGGATGGATATTCTACTTCTAATGACGCTAGTCAACGAGATAGTGATCCCTGGGCATCTCTATCAAAGCTCATGCCTTGTTCCTTTAGTCGATGCAACATGCTTATTTATGAGGGCCATCACAGTTTGATTGATGAATATCAGGCAGCCTGGTCTGCTGAAATTCCTAGAAATACAAAAAGTTGTGTGCACAAAGTGTGGAAAGTTCTGATGGGTTCTTGTGTTGATGCATCACCACTTGTAGTAGTCTGCAAACAGGAAATTTTTGTACTTATCGGAGCTCATTCAGAAAAGTTTGCCTGCATTAATGCCAAAAGGTACAGCAGCTGCTTCCTAAATCTTTGAAAAGCGTGCTCAATATAAGACATGTCATTGCTGATTTGCATATTAGCTTATGTTTGTCCATAAGATATGCTACTTTTATGAGTAGTATATTCTTTGTCCTGTAAGTTTATTCATGCGTGTGTGATACTAAGCAATCCTGCAAAGAGAGCACTCATTTACATTGATATAGCTACCTTGGTCAATTGTAGATTTAATTGTAGGAAGAAAAAGAAAATGTAGGTTCCAACGTATTGTGAATGTTTGTAGTTATAGAAACAAACTTTCTACTTTTTGTCTGAAGGCAAAGTAGTGGAACTGTTCAAAATTTAGGGAACATGAGGAAAGGTGTTTTCTTTTTCAAATTTTATTGCAAGGATCACTGCTACTCTTACTAAGGTTAAGTTGTGTCGAAAACATATTAAATTAAGTGCTCAAAAGTTTATTAAAGACTATTTATAAAGAAAAATGAATGGGGACGAGAGTTCTGAGTCTCTGAGTTGAGGAAAGATTTAGAGAAGCATTTAATTCAAAAATACTTGGATTAAGCATATTGTGGTAAACTTAATGCAACATGTGTTTTTTGAGTTAATTGATGCTCTGCATCTTTTGTAAATGCCTTACTCCTGGCCACCTTTCACTCTTTTTTCCATTTCTTCATTTGCAAACAAATTTCTAACCAACTATTATGATAGGCTTTAAGCACTTATTATGTTAGGCTTTAGGATTTTATGGTGATTGGAGCAAGATACCATCCTAAGAATCAAAACTTGGAAAAATTGTCATTAATATAATTAAAAGTTTGCATTCTCCTCGCCTGTTTTTATCTCATTTCACCTCTACATCGGGTCTCCATGTTAAATCTCTCAAAGAGCGAACTAATATCAGTTGGGGAGGGTGAGAGGGACCACTACCTACCTTTGGCAGTAGGATATAAAGCGGGTAGTCTCCCAATCACATACTTCGAATTACCAGTTGGAGCCTCGAATGGTGCGAAGGAAATTTAGAACCCTATCATTGAGAAATTCGAGAAGAAGCTAGCTGGATGGAAAAGGGCTTATTTGGCAAAGGGAGGAAGGCTTACACTCATTAAGGCAACATTGTCTAACCTACTGGTTTATTTCATGTCTCTTTTTCCAATGCCTAAGGAGGTTGTGAAGAGATCGAAGTCTATTAAGGCCAGGTTTTTGTGGGGGGATGGCGAGAACCAAAGAAGATACCATTTGGTGAATCGGGACGTAGTGAAGTAGCCTAAAAACCGAGGTGGTTTGGGCATAAAATCTTTAGCTCACTTTAATGAGGTCTTGTTAGGGAAATGGTTGTGGAGGTTTAACACTGAACCAGAACAGCTCTGGTGGAAGCTTGTGGTGGCAAAGTATGGGATAGAAGGCACAAAGCGAATGACTCCTGTTAGAAGAGAACCTTTCGGTACAAGTGTATGGATGAAGATAGTCCCAGGGTGGGAGAAATTCAAGTCGAACACAACTATTTTGGTGGGCAACGGTGCCCGAACTCTCTTTTGGCACTATGTGGTGTGCAGACATCCCTTTGTTACTTGATGTTTCCAGAGGTCTATATTGTAGCAAGGGAGAAAAATGTACTCATTCGGGATGTATGGAGTGAGGATGCCACTGGAGTAATATGGGATATCCAGTTTAATCGACATGCACAGGATTGGGAGCTTGACTCTTTCTTGAGCTTTTTTGATTTATTGTACAAGCACAGGCCTAGTGAAGGCGTGGATACATTATGTTGGAAGGGAAGTAAGTCGGGTCACTCCATGTTGAAGTCGTTTTACGATCATCTAATACTGGTAAAGGGTAGAGTAGACTTCCCTTGGAGACAAATTTGGTAGAATAAAGCTCCTACAAAGGTATACTTTTTTGCATGGGACTGCTTTCTAACTATCGATAATCTGAGAAGGCTACGAAAGATTATGATTAATCGATGATTTCTTTGCAAAGAGGGGGGAGAATTGGTTAATCATTTGCTTCTCCATTGCCAGTGGACCTCAAGACTATAGCAGCCGCCTTGGCCTTAGTGGGGGTAAAGTGTGCGACTGCGGCAACGGTTAATCAGGAGCTCAAAGCTTTGCTTGGGATAAGTGGGATCCACAAGAAGCACAAACTTTTAAGAATGATACCTCTCAGCATCTTTTGGGCTGTTTGGAAAGAGAGGAACAGAAGGGCTTTCAAGAAAGTGGAGTCACAGGATGATAGATTTGTAGAAACGTGGATGAGAGATGTGTATTCTTGGTATAGGGAAGGACATAGCGAGGGATGACTCATTGGTTTGAGAACATGCTGGTTTTTGTGTCAAGTTCATGAACTTTTTGTACAGCACTAATACCTTTTGTATAAGCTTTTGCACCTTCTTGGTGCATTATCAATGGAAATTTTATTGAACACTCAAAAAAAATTTTCATTTCACCTTAAGAGTTCTGGGTCACCTTATCTATTTTATCTCATTTTCCTACCTCGTATCCTGTTGAACTCATGTTTGAGAAAAAAACACAAACTATTGTTTGCTGGGTTGATTTGGGTAGATATATTTTGAAAACGATTATTTTTTGGGTGTAAGTTTCATCCTCATAATGAGCCTTGGGAACCTCTCTTAGTATCTTTTGTCTGTTCAATGTGATGGTGTTCTATCCTTAACACAACTTATTTAGTGGCTCTGTTCAGTGGGATATCAAACTAGAAGGAAGGATAGAGGGTTCAGCAGCTATAACTGATGATTTTTCTCAGGTTCTTCTTCAGCTTCACCTGTATGTATGCTTTGTTTCCTTAACAGCTCTCATAGTAAAAAGTTAATCTTACATACATATGGTGTTTCCAGGTTGTAGTTGGATGCTATCAGGGAAAAATTTATTTTCTTGATTTTTCAAGTGGTAAAATATGCTGGACCTTCCAAACTGCAGGCGAGGTAAGCAAATGGTACTATTTTGTTCATTGATGGAAGGATCAAATTGTACAAATCTATAGTAGTTAACATAGTTCTCAGTTGGTGGGCTTGATCAATGCATTTTTCCTGGTGGGGCTATGACAAATAGCTTGTGAAGAAAGTTACATTCTTTAAGCTGCAGACGCTCTAATGCAGCAAGGAACTACTGAATATTTGAATGAGGAACTGTTCTTCTCCATACCTCAATTAGTTTAACAGGCTAAATTTAATATTTCAACATTTAAGTAACTCTTCTCTAAGACAGATTTTACTTGATCCTGTTACATTTGGAAGCTCTTATGAGTGCTGCAGTATTGAGACCATCTGTAGTATGGTCACTGCCCATAACAAGTAAATATATATTTTCCTGAACAACCTAATGCAATTGCCAGTCTTTCAATGTTTGTCACTCTTGAGTAACTTTTGTAGTTTGAGTTTGCTCTGTGCACTCTATGTTTTCCAATCACGATGATCTTTATAAAGTTTCATTTTTACTTTGTAGGTGAAGTCACAGCCTGTTTTGGAGAAAAAAAGACAATTAATCTGGTAATATTGCTTGCATTCATTTCTTGATTTCTTTCATAAGCTAATCATTTTGATTCTGTTCTGTCTTTTTTCTTTATAATGTGTTATCGTTTATTTAAGGGTCAGAGGTAGGACGACAGAAATACAATGGTAAAAAATTCAATAAATGACATTTAGGATTTATATTAGCTTTTCTCAGTTGTTCCTACTTTATTTTGCTTAAATGATTCTAATGGTGATTCACATATTACATAATATGTTCACCTTGTGTACATAGTCAGAGATTGGTGAGAAATGAACAAGAATTAAACTTTAGTAAATTACATTGAGGATTGACACTTGTGTAAATGGATCATGTTGCGTCAATCAAGTGGAAGTCATATTTGCTTGCTCAGATAAATCAATTTGTACATGGGCTGAAATATTTTTCTCAATGCTCTGCTGGTGAGACGTTTTAGAGAATGCAGCATAATGCTGCTATATCTGACATTCCATTTTGCAAATTTCAACTTCAAGTAAGAATGGTAATTGAGATTAAACTTTCATTCCCCAGCTCTTATAGTTCCTTGAAGGAAAGGACGGTTGATTGCCCACATGTGGTTTTCACTATTTCAAAAAGACAAACGATTTAGGTCATTTGCCAGTGTTTTTACATGAAATTTCCATTATCTAATGGTGGATGCAATCAACAAGTTTCTGCTTTTTTCCATTTTTCTTGATTTTTTAAGTTCCCGATCCCAGCAGATTTGATTATCTCTTTATTGTCTTCTTTCTTGTTAGTTTTATCTTTGGCTGCATATTTTAAAAGAAATGTGCTCTTCAAGATGAGCCAACTCTCTGAAATGATATTTTCAGGTGTGGGTCGTATGATCATATCCTGTATGCTCTTGACTACAAAAATTATCAATGTGTTTATAATGTTGCATGCGGTGGAAGCATATTTGGATCTCCAGCAATTGATGAGGTGACTAAATCTTTCCTTTTCCTACTGGGGTATCAGATCCTAGTTTTTCTTCCTAGTTAATATCTCTCCGGATCTCCAGCATCCGTACCTCTTTTTCCCAATAAACACATAGGTAAGCATAAACACTATTTTAAGCAAACTGTAAATATGACCTTGGAAATCCTATTCTGGTTCTGCTTGTCAATTATCAGACAGCTTGCATGGAGAGGATTGGTATTGAGTCGGTTGATGCTAGTTTTGTAAATAGATATATTAACATCTTTGGTATAGTCAGGTGTGTATGTTAGCTAAAAGACTAGTCTGTTAGGGGAAGAGCCCATTTGGCCTATATATTCTTAATTATTTCCTCGAAACCCAACCGATGTAGGATTGATTCATAACAACACTCCATGCTTGGACAACCAGCATCCTCGTTGGTCATGGCTGGCACCATTTTTTCTGGGCTTCCCCCTCTTTTTGTACACTCTCTTCTTGGCCCAGGCCACCACTCCGAAGGCCACCAATTTGATATGATCTGAACCAGTTTTTATTGACTGTTTCAATTGATTTTGAGAGACAATCGGTCACTCCAACCTGGAAGGAAAAAATTGCTAAAATATTAAGGAAGAAAATAACTAAGGGTATGTAATAGGGAAAAGAATCTTTGTAGAATCACCCCCAACCTTTTGTAATATGAGAAAAGGCTTGAGCTTTGTAGAAACAAGCTGAGCTCCTTCTCAACCTCCTTGAATGATCTAAAGACGATGTTGTTGGTGGCCAAATAACTCTCCCCCTTCTCAGGCACTAAATAATTGCTGTTCCGGTACTACTTCAACTTTGGCAATCATTGGTCTCTTCAATATCTTCCACCAATTTTTTGCTTGCTCTGGAAAGTGGGGATCTCAAATCCTTGGGACTCTTGTTCAAACCATCATCCCAAGCCAAAGTATGGGCAACCTTGAGCTTACTGGGATCTTATCGACCACAAGTTCCTTCCACTTGGTGTTGATCTCGACGACTTGGCCAAGGAGTTTTCCATTCCCTTTCATGCCTCTAGCCCCCGTGGTCTCCATGCTTCCTTGCTGCCCTGGATCATCTCCTACTAGTTCGTCACTATTGGTTCCTTCCTGGTGCCTAGACGATGACCCCCCGAGGTTGGCTTCGTATAAGGCTCCAGTAGCCGATGCACCATGGCTTTTTTTTTCCCCCCAAATCACCAGGGCCTTAATCGCTGATAACTTGTTGCCAACGTGAGAACTTTTCTATTATTAGTTTGAACTTCTCTTTTCATCCACTACTCATAATCCAGACCGGTTAAAAATGACAACCAGTGGAATTAGGGTAAAATTCTAAAGACTATTCTGCTATTCTCACATCAAATATTTTGAAATTCCTGACACACTCCATTTTGCCACTACTAATTATGAGTTTTTCTTTTCTTCTTGCAGTTGCATAACATAATATATGTTGCATCTACTAATGGTCGTATTACAGCCTTATCCGTAAAGGTATTATTTTTCGTTCTTTTGTTTGCACGGCTGAGAACCAAATGGATGAGTAAATTGTACTAAAGGTACAAATACTTAATATTGTGCCAATTTTGTACAAAACCGTTTTATTTTATAACAATATGGTACAACTGTCAAATTTAGGTCCACACCATTAAGTTTTCCTGGCGTGGCATTTGACATGGATGTCATGCAACGACGAAATGTTTTGTACCTTTGGTGCAATTTACTCAAATGGATGATTCAGTTTCATCTTTTCTCGTTTCTTCTTTTCTGTTTAAAGTGCTAACATCTTTGAGATTCTGATTTTATCATTTAAGCAGAAAGAATAATATCTTTGATATGAAGAACGAATTTAAGTTGCAATGTCATGTGGGATCACCTCTAAATCACTGGGAAATCACAGGGAGACCCTTGATTAGAAACTTTTGCATTCTCTCAAGGGACAACTTCAAAATGCAGTTATTTTCTTAGGCCATTGTATGAAAGTTCTTTTAATTCAGGAGATTAATCTGATAGTGCAGGCTTTGCCGTTTTATGTTTTATGGCAAAAAGATTTGGAAGTGCCAGTTTTTGGGTCCCTGTCCATATGCCCTAACTCTGGAAATGGTAAGTGCTCAACTTACCCTTAAAAATTCACCTTGTTTCCGCAAATCTCTTTATTTTGTCTCTAAATGGGTTATACTGCAGTAATTTGCTGCTTGGTTGATGGATCTGTCCTTGCTTTTCATTCAAGTGGATCGATCTTTTGGAAGGTATAGAACTCACTCTTCCATGCTTACTAAATTATTCAGTCCAATTGGAGTTTATTCTCCATGTGCTCATTAAAAAGATGAAATTTTATATATCTAAGTGTTTCAACGCCATAACCTAACAGTTGCTGCTATGAATGATTGAATTGAAGCATGATGATAAAGCTGACCTGGAGGTTTGTCTTAGAATACCGAAACAAATCTTTGTTGACAGAAGACCGTGTTCCTCGCCCAAGGCCCACTCGCTTTATGCGAATTATGAATCAGTAATCTTAGATTTAACATCACATCTGGTAGAATAACAAGCTATCTAATTTCCTTCCCTCGCTGAAAAGTAGGAACTCTTGTCTACTGGATCGATTTGTGATAAATATGGTGCCCCTGGCTGATAATCGATGATGAAAGTCTGATGCTGATGTTTGTTAGTTACATACACGACCTTGTCGGAGACATTCCACTGTATAATGTGGAAACAGGAGAATCATAAACTTAATTGTCAGTGTCTTTGAAAAGTGAGTTTTGGCCACAACAAAGATCAGATTTATTTCATTAATCTGTTCAGTTTGGAAACGAATATGGTCCTTTCACTCCTTAAGCATACCTATTAAATTGAAGAGCTGCTGTTGCTTCCATGCTTCCACTGCCTACAGATTTCATTCTTTCCAGAAGCTTCACTCATGCTCTTGCATTTACAGCATATTTATTGCATTCATCTAATTAACTGAGAAGAGACTGTCCTGTTTTGATGTTTTATGCAACATGTGGAAATTAAAGAAAAGAGAGACTTCTGTAGAAAATTGGCTTTTTGTTCCCCTCATTGATATTTATCTTGCTTTCCCAGAGTATAAATCAAATAATGACGTCAATAATCTTACTAGTGCAATTTCCATACAGAATCTATTGAAATGTCATTCATTTTCCCTCTGCGATGCGCTGTTTTCCTTATGCTTCCTGTGTTAATATTCAGGTGGGTACAGATGGTCCAGTATTTGCTGGAGCCTGCATATCATCTGTGCTTCCTTCTCAGGTAAAGCACCTTTCTGGAAACTTGTTCTATCATGTTTCCACAAGCCCATTGTTTATAATACTGTTTGTTTTTGTTTTTGGTTTTTATTTTGCCAAAGGCAAAACATTACTGGATGTTTTGGATGGGAAAAATAATCTAAAAAGCACTTGCATTGATCAGATAAGGTCAATTTCTTAATGGAAATGGCAAATGTCTCTTGAATCTTTGATCATTTGTATAAACTTTGAGATATTAATCACTCAAAATTTAAATAATAAATGGGGAAAGAAAAACTAGTTATAGGGTTCAGCTAATGACTGCTGTTTGTCTTAAATAGTTGATATTTGGTTGCAAAAAAACATTGAAAAGGAAATAAATGGAGAATCTTTGTTTTGGCTAGAAAATTTATATAGATTGCTAGGTTGATTGAAATTATTGTTGTTGCACTCCCCAGAAAAATGACTTGCATCTTTCACACGATATGATGCTAGCAATTGAATGTATTGCTGTATCTTTCACATTCACTGTTCCAGTTTTGCTGCAGGTTCTCATATGTTCGAGAAGTGGAAAGATTTATTCCTTCAACACGGTATTGCTCTATTATTTGCTTTCTGGTCTGTCAACGTTTGCTCTTGAATCAGTCTGTCTTTATTATTATCTTTTTTATTCCCGAGCTCAACCCTGTGACTGTGAACCAAATCCATTATGCTTGCTCTTGATACGTACATGTCCAAACATGCCGTTTATGTTTTATCCCTCTCCATTAACTTGGAATGGTTCCTTGGTGGCTGTTTCCCTTTTGATTTCTGTGAAGGGCATGTGAATTTAATCTTTTTTTTTTTTTGTTTGGCTAATTTAATCTTCACTAGTTAAAACTTGGTGACTTGTGTTATTTCTATGGTTATGCCATGCCTCCGAATCAGAATTAGCATTCCCTGATAATTGTTAAACCTGATATGTGTGATCTAACTGGCAGAGATGGGAGTTCATGTGTTCATGGGCCAACTGCTCTTTATGGGTCCAACAGCTTATATGATTTACTTGGATGATTTAGATATTTGGAGATTAATTACCCAGTTCAGGAGTGCCTTAAATAGAGATTTGGATATTCCATACTCGTTTTATGACTAGATATATAGGTCTGTCCATTTCCTGCCAGTTCTTGCCCATTCTGGTCAGTGCCGAGAGCCTCATTGTTAATTTAGCCCTTTGTCGGAAAAAGGGTTGTACCGATTAGTGTGGCCAGCTTTTGGTTTTTAATTATTATGTTTTGGTGGAGAGGGGTTTTAGTGATAGGGAGTTTGGAGTCTACTCCATAAGAAAAGATACACATTGATGTCCACACTTACATCAAACTCTACGCAGTGGACTTTCTGCAAATGATTCACATTTTCAGCATTTTAAGTTTCTCGGAATATCCTGACAACTGTGGGTGGAATACAGGAAAGAGGGGACATAATCTGGGAGTATGATGTTGGAGAACCAATAACAGCATCAGCATATGTTGATGAGAACCTGCAACTAATGTCGGACAGGCGAGTCAGATTCACTGTGGCAATACTATCCAGATTCTATTCACAGAAACTCTTTAAGTATTCCAGACCCTTAGTGTTGCTGGCTTTTCTTTTAAATAAATCAGTTCGAGTCATTCTTTTTTCAGGTTGGTGTGCGTTTGTACGTGCTCTGGAAGCGTCGTCGTTCTTCGCATCAATGCATATATGGAGGGAGACACGGTGGATAAGAAAAAGCATATGGTTCAAGAATTTGCTCGGTTGAAGCTGGAAGGAGACATATTCTCTTCACCTATTATGATTGGTGGGTTAATTTTTGTTGGTTGTAGGGATGATTACTTGCACTGTGTTGCCATTGAAACCCGAAGTTTAACCGAAACATGAACTTGCCAAGCTGTTTGAGTGCTACTAACTTCTAGCTGTGCTTAATTGATTATAAGTTAGTCGTATTTGGATAGAATTAAGTGATGTTTTGCGTACATTAGTTTCTGATCTTTGTGGTTCCAGATTTACAAAATGTACAAAATGTTTGCTGCAAAACACCCAACTCTGCTTGTTTTGTTAAGCGAAAATCTGAGATATGGATTCTTCAGCTCGGTTGATTTCACAGCCTGATGAGACTGATCGTCCCATGTTCGTATTCAATCTCTCGTGCGGAGCTGGGCAAGCAATAAAATTGAACCTTGGATTTTGCCCAGTAAACCCAACCCCAGCAAGCATGTCCTTAGTTCAGGAGGATTACCCCTCGTGCGGAGCTGGGCAAGCAATAAAATTGAACCTTGGATTTTGCCCAGTAAACCCAACCCCAGCAAGCATGTCCTTAGTTCAGGAGGATTACCCCTGGCTCTTCAAGGCACGACCGACCTTGGTCCATGCATTCAAGTCCTCTATTCATAACCCTCCTTTCTGCGAACGGATTAAAAAAATCAGTACCGTTAAACCCACATCAGCCACAAGAAATAAATGATGAATTTATACGACAATTAGGTACTGCCACTTAATAGCTTAAGTTTTGGGTGGAAACGGGTCCTATCTTTTGTAAAGTCCACTATTATCAATAGCACAATATATGAGCGTCTGACTACACGATAATTTTTAACATAAACTCAGACTCATCTCTGGTGCAATCCCTCTAGGCCCAGTCGCTTACTTTGTCAATAGTCCACTCAACAAGACATAATTCAATATGGTATCAGAGCTCACAACAAATATTCAACAAGGGGGTGAAACTCAATAAAAAGTGAAATGATGCATTCATGAATGCGAAATCCGATAATTTACCTAAAATATAGATAAAAATATTAAAATTTAAATAAGTCCTTAAGGATTGTCTCTCTCACCTGAAATCTATTCGTGCATCCATGCTTTTTCTTTTGCACACGCACTTCAGCTCAACTAACTTTTGCCCCCCTTCTTGTCCAGACCACCTTCCATCCATAGAAAGCCTGTTCGACACTGTTTCACTTTTTCAATGACTCTTTGGGGCAGCTCAAAGTGCTAGCACCAACACTATGATTGGGATCTCCAATGCTATCGTGTTTTTTTTTTAATATAGTTATTATTAGTTCAAAATTTGCAAACTTGTGGCGTTTTGAGTTGAAACCCTATTCCCTCGAACGCGCAATCGTGATCAGATTGTTGTTAGAATCATAAAGTGTTTAGTCACAGTCATTCAGTAGCCAAAGAACATCTTAGTACTTTAGACCATTCACAAGACTCTTAAGGAAAAAGATGCGCTCCACTGTCTCAACCAATCTCCACCCATCAAGGGATAAAGCTCTTCCATGTGAGTTTAATACATTTACAAAGAATCGAACCCGATATCTTTATTTAAGGGGGCAGGTACCTTATTACTCGAACTAACTCATGTTCGTGAAATTTATGGTTAAGCCAATGTAGAGAAAGATGTAAGCCATTACCATGTCAATCTAAATTGGGAAGAATTTCAACCGAGTCTGTTTTAATTTCTACATTCGAATTGCTCTCATCTTCAGTGGGGGAACATAACCAAATTTTTCCCCTTGATTTGATTTAACAGAAAAATTAGACAGAAGGATGAAAATAGAAAATTAATGAAAGTTTTAGGGTGAAAATAGAAAGTTGGTAAAATAAAAGCGCCGACGATCAAAAGGTCCAAAAATTCTCGGCCAACTTGAGCTGTGAAGCTCGATGCTTCATCGCTGCTTCATCTCACCTGGAGGGGCATCTGAGTTCTGCTGATTCAATTCCAGCCGCGAGGGCCGCGACTATAGAGCTTTACTGTGACTCGTGGAAGATGGCGGTGAGACAGAGGCTCCCGGAAGTTATCCGGGCCCTCAAATCAGCCCCGGCGAGGCCCGTCGCCCATAACCATCTTCTCCCATCTCTCAGACGCGCCTTCTCTCTGTACGATCAGATCAATCTCATAGACAACGTCCCCGATGACCAGCTCCGGTTTCAGCAGTATGCTCTTTTTCTCTTTTTCTGCCCTTTGGTGGCCTTGAATGTGCTTCTGTTTGTCGATTGCATTATCCTAGTATTCCCTTCGTTAACCTTTCTTACTCGGGGTTTGCGTCTGATTAGGTATACTGACACGGGGTTCAAGGTGAATGGAGTGGATTACCAGGGCAGCTTGCTCTGTTTTGGGAATCTGCTAATGTCTTGGACACCCAAGAAATTCTCTGAGATTACTCCTGACAGGTACTTCAGTTCCTCTTTCTGCATCTCTTTCTTGTTGTCAGGTTTTCCTGTTTTCCGCTTGTCTCATTTTTGAATTCACCATAAAGCTAGAATATTTGGTACCCTGATTATCTGGAAAAGAGGGGTGGATCAGGGCAAGACTCTACTAATCAATTTCGAGAATGGGCATTTTCAGGAGAGCAATATGTTATGAGTAATTACAGGGAAAATTAGTTTCTTGCACTCAGATGGAAGTGAACGTATTTGAGATGAGAAATCCTATTTAAACATGAAACTCGAGATGAGGGCAGTCTGGTGGCGCATGTGGACAGTCTTGGGGTGCTGTTATTAGTAGATAACATCCTAGATGTTTGAATCTCCCGGGACCCCCCCAGTGTTTGAATGATAACTCAGGGAATGGTTGGTGGTCTAAGGTTTTCAATCCACTATCTAATGCTGCCAAAGGCTAAGGAATGCATCTTTCAAGTCTTAATATATGACATATAGGGCAACTTTCCCATTTTCCATTTTCATTTTGAAGTTTGGGGATCTAAAAGTATTTATTGTTTTCTATATAGGACAATCAGAGTCCATGTATAGCACCATACAAATGGGGGATTCTATTCCAGCAGTGTTTGTGGTTTTTTCCATAGAATTATTTTAGATGTAGATAAAGTAGCTTATACTTGCTAAAAGGAAAATTTTTTTCTTGGCAAAGTTTTAAGGGAGGAAATTCTGATATACCTACATTAACATGAAATGGCTGGCAAAATATTGCATTGCAGTATTCATTTTATGGGCCCTCTGAAGGGAATTGCTATCGAGGTTTGCACATTGCAGGGTTTTCTATGTATTCTTAGCTGGTGGAGTTGGTCGATGTACAGTGATTTCCCTTCATGTTTCTATTTGCAATTATTGAGCAGCACTAGTCCATCTGACATTAACACTTCCTTTTTCTTTGCTTTGTTGCAGTTTGTCCATCTTCCGAACTGTGCGTCCAATACCAGGTGAGACTTGTGCAGAACATTTCCGTGTAAAACAAGAGATTTCCAAATGCTCTTTTGGCATGTTGGATATTCATTTCTTTTGCTGCAAACAGTTGTTGATTCAATTGCCATAGGTTCTTTTATACATAGACATGCTGATTGACGCAATTTCTCTTACATTGATAAGCTTTTTTTATCACTTGATTTAGTGCTGGGTTTTGTCTTTTATCCTTTGTCTTCTCCGGCAATTGGTGGGATTTGAACCAATCTTCAAAACTAAATAAAAAAGGTTTTAGTTTTGGCTTTTCTAGTTCCTGATCTTTTCAGTGGGCTAATAGATAAACTGTTATTATCATTGTTGGAGAAATTCAAAATCGAACAAGAAAAGGGTAGAAATATCGAAAAACAATAACGTGATAGGTCATAGGGCAAAAACCATAGCTCAAGTGATAATATAACATAAATATCCATTCAACCAGCTATAATAGGAAAGAGAAAAAAAAATAAACTGAGATCAAAATACGATATATTAATTAAATGTAATGTATGTGGCATTATTTCTAAATGTTATGTCTCCTAATTAATGGAAAAAATTCCTAATAATTATATTCTGTTGTATTATTCTGAGGAAGTGTGAGAATAATTGTAGTATGCAACCACCTGGTGGTTCATGCTGGAAGCTGTAGACAGTATTGGCAGAAGGATGAGGCTTTTTCTGTCAGCTTGTATGTTATCGAACAAATTGTCAGCTCAAGTTTGTTTGATCACAAATGGTGCATAATTAGAACCCAAAAGGTAGAAGTTGTTGATTTTCCTTGGACTTCCCTTGATACAGCACGATGTGTGGTGGCCTATGAATTTTGCTTAAGCATAAATCACTTCTGCCATGGTTTCTTTCATGTTGCTGCTCGTTCATATTTACCTTTCTACAATCTTATGAAACTTGACAGCAGCAATCAATTTGAATTTGAACTTAGCAGAGCATCTGATCTCCCAGAAAGTTCCTTTTTGATTTCTGCCACGTTTCTGATGATTTTCAGTAATTCCTTATTGAACTGTCACATGCAATTGTGTTGATTCTTGTTGGTACAAACTAATTTAAACTATTTAAGTCCATTTATATTTTCTTTAGTCGTGCATGTGCTACTTATGCTTTTTGGGGTGAAGTAGCGATTTGTAAATTGAACATTTTATAGATTTAATTATGGTATGCCCCTCTTTTTTCTATCAACTTTTGACGTATCTTAGGTATGGCTATTATTAGATTGCAATACATTGGCTGGTATTTGCTGATTTTTTTAATTGTCAAACTCGCGCTGGCTGCTCATTGCAGAGATTCTGATACTTGGCTGCGGAAGACACATTCAACCAGTAAATCCTGAACTCCGGCATTTTGTCCGCTCCACTGGCATGAAGCTTGAAGTTCTTGATTCGGTACTTGACTATATGGCTCCTCACTTAGTCCCCTACTTCTTATGTCATGCATCTGCTTCCCTTTGCATTGATTAAAGAATTGGTTTATTTCTTTGAAACAGTGGCATCAAAATGTTCCATTATATCTATATTTCTTGTACTCAAGTAGCAATCTTCATTATACAAGAACACTGGGGAAACCCACTCTGAGATTGTTTTGGAATTTTATGAAAGCAAAATTAGGTGTAGAATATTGCACAGTCAAAATATCTGAATGAGGGCTTGACCTTAACACCTTGTATTCTAACCATATTTCTGTTAATGTTTTTTTTTTTTTGGGTAATTTATTTCTGTTAATGTTTTGATTCATGGTAGAATTACCCTTGTGTTCTTGGCCTTTCCCGCTGGTTATCTTTCCCTTTTTCGATTTCTTTTTCTTCCTTAACCACCAAGATCCTAATTCATTGCTCATTTTTCAATTGTTTTCTTCAGCAGTTGCTACTGTTAGTTGAGTTCAATTTTGATTTCAAGCCGTGCTTATTATAGTGTCCATCAAACTGCTCTGATATAATCTGATCTGCCTTTATATTCCACTTTTCTTCTGTTTCTCAAAATATTTGATTCTTTCAAACAATTGCCAATTTTCATTGGGAACTTGATGTCGTTCTGAATAGCCCCAAGAAGCTCCCTGTATCTTTGATTTCTTCCACATTCTCTTCTGTTGCAGAGAAATGCAGCATCAACTTACAACATACTGAATGAGGAAGGTAGAATGGTGGCTGCGGCGGTTCTCCCATATGGAGTTTCTTCATAATGTGGGCTGCTTTCTTGTTTGAATTCTCTCTTTTAATACCTGTCTGATGTCTTTGTTTCCGGAGTTGCTCTTGTAAATCTGTCGAAGAGCAGACTTTTACGGTCGAGCCACAGAACATTCTGCCTGTGCTGGGAATTTTGCCATATGAACGTACGCTACAGGAAAGTATGCGGATGTTAAAATTTCATTTCTTAGACAGGAGAATTGCAACCTCGGAGCATTATAATTCCTGTTATTCCGTGACATTATCATGGTTTTTTTTTTTTTTAAATTTGTACAGTACATATACTGGGAAAAGCGACAAATAAGTCGATAAACTAGTCCATATATTTTTTTTTTATTAATGTTACGTTTGTGCCGGGTGATTCTGGGAAATAGAATGGGATGGAACGGAATAAGCATAATACATTCTCAATTGTAGAGACCGTTGTTTAAAAAAAAATTCATTAAGAAAAGTTGTTAATGGGAGGGTACTGTATTACTCTTTAACTATCTTATATGACTAGCATTAATCTGTAATCAATGAAAAAAAATAGCATTGTTTTATGGTAAAAGTCACTTTTGACCATATTGACTGGACATTTTCAGCCCTGCAACTCACCTTCCCTCCCATTCCCCAGCTCAAAAATTTTCAAAATCCCTACCGGTCTAGCCCGTGAGCAGTAGCACTGCATTCCCTCTTATTCACGATTCTTTCCCCCGAGCAACAACATCAACCAATCTTAGCGAGCAGCGGCTAGCTACCACTGATCCTTAGCCCCCTCCCCGAGAGCAGCAATGAGGAGCAAGTAGCAGCAGCGAGCATTGGTTTTCCTTCCCAGCGGCGCGCACTGACAACAATCCCGTTCTCTCCCTTCCCTCAATGAGCAAAAGCAAGCAAGCAGGTAGGAGGCCGGTTATTTGAGTTATTGAGTGTTGGGATTAAGGTATTGTGCGTTATCGCTTGGATTGATGGAATAAGATCATTTTCATTTGCTTGAATTACGCGTTACAGGACCTATTTTTACTGTACCGAGACATTCATAATGCATCGAGACCTATTTAGAGTAATTGGAACTATTTTTTATGCATATTGCATCGAGACTTTTTTACACTTGGCCGGAACCTATTTATAACGAGGTGATACCTATGTATAATGTATAGGGGCGTATTTGTATCGGCTTCTATTGGAACCTATTAACTATTTATACTAAATGACTTACTTATACAACATATGGACCTACTTATACAATATCGAGACCTATTTATACTACACATGGACCTATTTATAATGCATTTGTGATTGATAATATATCTTTGTTTAATGGATGGGTATCATGGAGTATGTCACGATAAGTATCACATATAATGAGTTATAAAAAAAGGTGCAATCGATCGATCATTTCCATGACTATAATCGATTTATAATGGAATAATATTCGACAAACATTGCACATGGGCCTATTTATTTATAGGATTAAATGATGTCGGCTAGGAGAAAAAATGCATCAATGGAGAATAATTAGCTCCATATTTCCTTGGGTTGAGAAGTCGGGAACTATGTATAGTGTATCGAGATCTATTTGTTCTTTACCGGAACCTATTTATAATGAATCAGAACCTTTTTAAGCTTATAATGATTGAAAATCTGAACAACTACCGAGACAAGTATTGGGACCCTATATACAATGCAAGCGGGACCCACTTATAATGAATCAAAACCTATTTACTTTATTTATATATATATTGAGACATGTTTGTGTACTATCGAGATCTATTTTAATTGTATTGGAACTTATTTTGACGTTACCAAACATAACTCCATTAACATAAAGATCAAGTACAACAAATAAAGAACAGAAACATAACATCAACATAACATCAAATATGCATATTTGATGAATTTTTTAATCCGTAAAGTATCATTACAATTTAAAATTAATAAAAAGTACTACATATGTATAATGCAAATATACTTAAAATTGCACAAATAAAAAGTTATATGAAATAATAATGATCATGAAAAAATATTGAAATAATCCATATTTTAGAAGCAAGAAATAAATAATAAATATATTCCAATAGGATACCCAGAATCCGAGGCATCCTATAGGTTTCAGGTAAGGTTTGGTTCCAAGATTTAACACGGTATGGTTCGGATCAAAAAGTTAGGAACCGGTCTTATATATGATAAAGTTTGGGTATCATGAAAAAATATGGGGTACCCGAACCTGAACACCCCTATGAAGAAGGGTTTGAATGAGGGCAGATTAGGGCATAGGGCAACAAATATGGGAGGGGTAAACTTGCCATTGTTAAAAAATTCACTAGATAGCCTTAAATAGTAATTTTTTTAAAAAATAATATAAAGTGGTGCTAGTTATAAAAACACATACTATATAATTTTTCACTTTTTAAGAAAATGTTCATTTGATTAAATTAAAAAAATTATTCAAATGAAAGGTACATTATTAATTTTTAAAAGTATTTTTAATATATTTTTTCTGTCTGCAGTTTTCATTGTTAGAAATTGGAGGAGCACTCTTATTTGTCTGAATCATGTTGTTAATGATGTGATTGGCATAATTCATAATATGCAATGACATTGATCTCAGAGAAGCTGGGATTGTGGGACTCAATAATTGGATACTGGCAGACAAGTGCATCAGAATAGGAGAGTTTGGATCAAGTTATGGGTCAACAAATCAATTTTTATCGAGTTAGATCCTGCAAAATAATTGCGAATTTGTAAGAAGTTACAATGGTTAAACGTGAGGCAATTGTTTGCAGGTACCAAAAAGCAACATTTCAATATTCTTTGGTCCCGAGTTAAAAACTTACAAATTGTAGAGGTTTGATGTACAATTTTTCAATTGTTGGAACTTTTTTTTTTTGTGTGTGTGTAAGTATTAAGATTTAATTAATGTATAAGAGACCCTCACCCTTTAAACGCAATTTAATGGAATACTATTTATAGAAAATTACAATCAGAAAAAAAAAATCCAATTTCATGAATGAATTAGATGATTAAACAACCACTTTTTTTTTATGAAAGATTAAACAGTTACTTTGTTTAAGAATGAATTGGACTGATGAAATATGGTCTTTGTGTTAGGGTTAGATTGTGGGTGATGTAGAATTTTACTATGGAACTGATATTAAAGTAGGCTTGCTGGTTATTCATAACACTGAATGACTTGTTTCAATTTTATTTTATTTTTTTCTGATTTGATTTAGATAAAATTGATGATAGATGGTGCATCCAGCAGACAACTTAGGCAGACATGTTTATTTCCCATCACATGTTCAAATAAAAGTAATTACTCAAGACACTCACTCATTCAACTTTGAAGGTTAAGAAAACGTCACACTGAAAATATTCTTAATTTTTCTTAGATACAAGTCAACTACCTAAAATATGGAGAAGTGATTTGTGATATTCATGTTAGCTATTGCCTCACCAGCTAGCTGACCAGATGCGAGCCCCTCCTCGGGTGGATTCCTCCTTTTGCTCCTCAGCCTACAGGGTATTAGCAGCCGTTTCCAGCTGTTGTTCCCCTCCCAAGGGCAGGTTCTTACGCGTTACTCACCTGTCTGCCACTGGAAAAACCACTTCCCAACTCCTTTATTGTTTGATTTAGGTAATGCCTTTCCAAGTTATTGAACATAAATGCCAACTCAAGAACAAAAAAAATTATTGGAGAATACTTGAAACAATTAATGAATACTTTTGTCTTATGATATACTAGCGTAGCGTGCTGCGCTTTGCTGCAAGGGGTAATCGATATTTAATAAAGCAAAATAATTCTGAATTAAATCGTTTTTGAATTATTCTTTCATGAAAATTTATATTTAAGTAGGGATTGTTTGTATATCTAAGTATAATACTTGATTTTATATGAGAAAAGAATAACATCATTAAATATTGACAGCACAAATGTTCATCGACCTGCTATGACCGATCAAAGAAAAGAAAGACGAAATAGATTGGAATTTAATACTTTTATTTCTAAATAATTATGTATTTATCATTAATTATAATAATATGTCCAACCAAAGAAAAAATATGAATGATAATATCTAAAATTACCAAAGTAATATTTTTCTTATTTTATAATATTGACATGTTTATATAGCTGTACCTTTTTAAAATTGCATCACGTTATATAAAAATAATAAAATAATTAAAAAATTAACTTAAAGGATGCTTTATAAATAGACAATGTTATCTTGTTTTATACACTTATTCTCCCGGATATAAATTTTTGGGTCATAAAATATTTATCTAGATAGAGATGGAAAAAATGTGTAAATGATAAGAAAAATGTAAATGAAGAATCATTAAAACTCGTGAAAAAATTAAAAATTAAAAAATTAAGAAAAATAGAAAAAAATATGCACGAAGGGTTTGAGAGTAAGAAATTCTCCATACTCTCCTTTAGAAGGTTGAGAGTAGGATATTTACCCTATTCTATCTTAGAGAAATTGTTAAAACACTTATTTGGATTAAAAGAATAGATTTATGAACTATTTAATTTTTCCTAAAATATGATCTAATACTACATAGTAGCCATTAAAGAATCACTAATCACCTTGGGACAAACCATCTTTCCATCTTTTAAAGAACAAAATTTATTTGAAAAAAGTTAAGAATAAATTTAGTATGATGCCATACTTGACATTCAAAAATGCTTGACGAGGGACAACGATTTGAACATACAAAGAACAACGTATTAGCATTCTTTGGCGTCGAGTTGACTCGTATATCAAGTTGTAAAAGTTTGATATGCTACATCACAATTGGTGGGATCGCCTTTCTCCTTGTATACTGACATATGGGGACCCATCACCCTTTAATACAACAATGGAAATTACATGAAAAAGTTAAATATTAGCTTTATCTCAAATGTTATTTCGTATTTTGTATTTTTTTTATATTTTTAAATTTTTTTAATCATATATAAATTTAATTTTTATTTTTCTGATTTATTTTAATTTCTAATCGAACTCAATAAAGGACGGATTTCTATTCCTTGTAATTTCTGTGTGTTTTTTATGTGTGTTGTTCAGCAAGATGCTTATCCGCTTCAATCTTGAGACAACTACTGTTGGAAAAACGACACATGAATGAAAAATTGGGTCACATAAAATTGAAAAGAAAATGGTTTGAATTTAAATAAGTTATGTGGTTAAGGAGTAAGATTAAATGAATCCAAATTTAGACCCATATATATACAAGCCCATAGAACCTATGGATGAAGGAAGGGAAGTTAGAATTGTTTAGAAGAGAACTGTAATCTTATATGGAGCAAATTTCTTGGCCACATTATATGATTGGTGCCCGCCTTGCGCGCTTTCATAGGGCTGTAGTCGAAGGCCGATTTTGTTGAACTTGTGCGCTTGCAAGTAGTGAACGAATTGTACATTTTCCTGTGAATCTTCTCCTTCATTTTTATGCCGAGTGATACTTAGGATTCTTTGTTGCTGCAACAATCAACATTTAAGCCAATGTTGTGATTGTTTGAATTGCCATTTAAGCCAAGCATTAAAAGATATTTAAGGGCACACTAAAGCTACCACTTAATGGGTTGGATTAATGTTCGAAACTGCTGATTCATGACATTTATTGACAGGTTCAGAATTTAACTTGACTGGTTTAAGCAATAAATTCTCGATTCAGTGTCCTTTATGTTGTAACTCCTATCTACACTATAAACAGGGCGTAGTTTGAAATTTTAGACACATGTGCATAACATTCTCTCTTCCTGTTGTTCATGCATCTATATGGTTTTCATGGCAGTTACCTTGCATTTGTTCGGTTCGCCCAAGGTGTAGAAATTTGGTACTGCTTCAACTTCAATTGTCGTTGTACCGTAGGAGACTGATGTCCAAACTTCCTTAGCACAACTTATAGGAGGACGAATTAGTTTTAAGAATAATGTGGCCGTAGGCCTCGACATTCAATAACTTTTCAATTATGCAGTTTGATTTTATTTTGATACTTTCCATATGTTGTAGCACAACTATGAGTCGTGACGTTTTTATAGTTCATTTGTGATGGTGACGGTCGAGATCAGATTACTTTATTATAGTTCCGCCTACAGCTAATGCATGCAATTGCCAATATTTGTAAACCGACGACAGACAACGCTGGGGATACTCTCTCTGGAAGTGCTACTGGGTGCAAAGGCTTGGTTTCGAGTGGAAGTCGCTCTTCTCAAGTTCAAACAGATCGTTGGATCGCTGGAGATTCTCTGGTAACATGAAATAAAAAGCCCCAGGGGTAGTCATTTTTTATGGAAAATCTCCTCTGACTGAATGAATTTAAAGATCAAATAGCACAAAATGGCACATACACCTTTGTTTTCACGTCCGGGTGTTCAAGTTAATACATTTTTTTTTTATTTGCTCAGAAGTTAATGTATCATTTTCCTCAAAATGTCGTTGGTAATTTCACCTCATGTCATTAGAAATTTCAGGTTGTTTACATTGGGCAAGGAAACCGATCATCATTAAAGCCGGCACAATCCCAACTCCCAACTGAAAGATCTCTGCTCTTGAAAGCTGCCGGATAAACCTCAACCAAGGCCATGAACTCCAGGTCGACGATCCGCTTAGCTTGAAGCTAGGATACCAGAATCCTCTATCAGGGCCTGACAAATGCTCCTTGTTCCTGAGGGCTCCTCAAATTTATCACTGTTAATCGATCACCACAGTGGAAAAACTATTGATTGAGGCAAAAAAATGGCAACATTTCTCGTAGGTGTCCAAAATCAAACTCTTTATTTACTCTTCAGAGGCTTCACTCAGTCAAATTGAATAAGTGGACTTGAAAAGGAGAGGCCAAACAACCTGGAGCATGATGTCTAAACTTGTTTAAGAAATATATTCCTATTATTATTACAGTGCCATCATATGCAACCATACTCGCCCTTGACTTAGAACTACAGAATGTGAGTTTTACTCTCGATAGGGAGAACTCCCTTCCTCGTTATTTCCTTTCCCCTTTCCCCTACTAGGCAGTGGACCCTTGCTTGTGACCCAAAATAGAGGAAAAGACCATTCAAATCTCACCTGTCAAAGATATATAAACTGCCAAGGGTGAAGAATGCAAATTAGATCTGCAACAACAGTTACGATCAGTATCGACAACACCTTGACGGACGGAGCACTGTTGGTAGAAATGCAAAATATGAATTAGAAACTAGCTTATTCATCCTATACTGATTATTTATATACCTGATTAAGAGATTGGAAAAGAATTTTAAGCGAAAACTAAGTAGGAACTGGGCCAGCTTACCAGCACACCCATTTCAAGGCTTCCTCATGAGTTCAAGCACAGAGAAGTCATCAAACAAAAGCAATGGTTGATACCCTGAATCACAATTATGAATGCCCATTAGACTGAATAAACTTAATCTCTCACCATCGATCCCCACAGCTACAGGTTCCATTCTTGAACAGATGGAACCTGTTGGCATCTCTGACTAAGATTTCTCTCTGTGTGATGTTTGATATGTATTTGGTAACTGTGTGGCAATCAGGGCAAACCCTGAGGTTTTTCATTATCTGCAAGAGGCTTCCTGGTTCTGTGTTTAGCAAACCAAATGCTATTGCTAACCTTTCACTATGCCCCTTGAGCATCTCTCTTTTCTCGTCATCCCCAACATCATGAAGAACACACTGTAAATCGGGAACATATCCTTGTTTTGCCATGGAACTGTTGAGAGTATGCAATAGTTCATAGACCTCTTCAGACTGTTCAAAGATTTTATCTCCTGTCCTAAATATGTACACTTTTCTCTTAATCTCCAACCAGCTTGATCCAGGATCTTTTCTCAACCTTTTGAATTTTATTGATTTGCGTACCATTTTCACTTGGTCCCACTTCCCTAAAGCGGCATATACATTTGAAACGAGGACATGATACCCAGTATTGTCCGAATCCAATTCGATGATCCTCTTGGAAATTCGCTCTGCTACTTCTGTGCATCTATTCATGCGACAAGCACTGAGTAAAGCTCCCCAGATACTCACATCAGGCTTCAGTGGCATTGAAGTAATAAACTCCTCAGCTTGCACATAACGCCCAGATCTTGAGAGAAGATCAACAACACAAGCATAGTGTTCCATCCTAGGCTCAGAGTTGTACTCATTCTTCATGTTATGAAAAAACTGTAAACCTTGTTCCACCAGGCCTGAGTGACTGCAGGCATAAAGGACAGCAATGAAGGCAATAGGATCAGGAAGGACACCACTTTCTTCCATTTCCGTGAAAGCTCTTGTAGCTTTCCAGCCCTCACCATACATGCCATAAGCAGAGATCAATGTTGTCCAGGTTACAACATCTCTCACTTTCATAAGCTTGAATACTATAACAGAGCTATTTATATTTCCACATTTGGAGTACATCTCAATCAGAGCATTCCCAATGGAAACTTCTGATTCAAACCCTAATCTTAAAATGCAGCCATGAATCTCCTTTCCCTGCCTCTTGGCAGCAAGAAAGGAGCAAATTGGAAGGACACCTAGAAAGGTGGCCTTAGTTGGAGCTAGTCCATCATCTCTCATCCGACCCACCAATTCAAACCCTAAATGACAATCCTCATGATGAACACATGCGGAAATGACTGTGTTCCATGTAACAATATCACGAATGCTCATGTTCTGGAATATTTTCTGGGAATCATCAACTTCTTTACATTTAGCATACATATCAATGAGACCATTGCTCAGACAAAGCTCTGAAACATATCCACATTTAACAGTCACGCAGTGGACTTGTTTGCCCAGAATTATATCTCGAAAGAGTGAGGATACAGACAGAAGCATCAGATGAGTCACTGAATCAGGTTTCATCCCCAATTTCATCATTTTAAAAAGCCGAATTGCTTCATTTTGATGGCCATATTGGATGCAGCCACTGATCATTGAATTCCAAGACACATTATCCCGACATTTCATCATGTTGAATACTTCCACGGAAGCTGCAAAATTTCCACTTTTTATGTACATATCTAGAAGAATATTGCTCGCTCTCGTATCAAGCTCAAACCCTTTCTCAACCATGTAATTGATCACAAATTTACCGAGCTCTGAGTCCCGTAACTGCCCACAAGCACGAAGAACTGAAGTAATTGTCAGGATGTCAGGTGTGAATGTTTTTATCATATCCATGAACAACTTGATTGATTCCTCGAACAATTCCAGCTGACAGTAACCACATATCATGGTGTTCCAACTAACGCTGTCTTTAAATACAGTACCATTGAAAATCTTTTGAGCCCCCACGAAATCATTGAACTTGAAGTACATAGAGAGAAGTCCATTACTCACAATAGTATCAGTATCCATCCCACTCTTTGCGACTAGACAGTGAATTGTCCAACCCTCTTCAACAGCAACAAGGCCTCCACAGGCAGGAGTAACACTTGACATGGTATATAAATCCGGCCGAATCCCTTCCTTTCTCATCCCATAGTAAACGCTCAAAGCCTCTTCATAGTATCCATTCGAGCTGTATCCAGAAATCAAGCTATTCCAAGAAACGACATCCCTCACAGACATGTTATCAAACACTTGTTTTGCATTATCAAGGTCAGTAAATCTTGCATACATATCGATCAGGGCATTGCCTATATACAAGTCTGAGCCGTAACCTAACACCAGGACATGCTCGTGAATAGTCCTTCCCATGTCGACATCGTGAGAACCAGCGCATGCATTGATCACAGAAGGGAACGTATAAGGGTCAGGTGGGATCGAAATGGCCTGCATTTCGTTGTATAGGTCGAGGGACTTGAGGAACAAGCCGTTGTGTGTGAAGGCCCTGATGATAGAGTTCCAGAGGTATACATTATTGGGGGAGGAGGCCCCGCGGAAGACGGATAGAGAGCTTCTGGGGTCTCTTAAATGGGCATACTTAGTGATCAGCTTGCCGGCGAAGAACTCGGACCGATCAAGTCCAGAAGTGATGGTCAGTGCGTGGACGCGGTGGACTTCGGCGAGACTCGAGGCGGAAGACAGGGCAGCAGAGACTGAGGACCGTAGGTTTTGCTTAGCAGAATAGCTGAGCCGGCCCGTTAGGAATACGGACATCAGAATCACGGCAAGATCAGCTTGCGCGTGTGGACTTCGCGTGGGTCGTGGACGAAATAGGGGGTTCCTCGGGCTGGGAGGACATATTCAAGTTTTGAGCATAAATACCCCAAATTTCCAAACTACTTTGCAATGAACAGTTCGTATGAAAATACTTTAGTGAGTACAGTCAGCAAAAGAGAAATGGCTCAATCTATCGTTATTTTCGAAAATAATTCGTCAAATACAGTTTCCTTGAAAATAATTATCAAACTACCGTTTTTTAACCGTATTTTGAAAATACGGTTTTAGTTAATGAACAACATCTTCAAAATACGGTTTAGGTAAGTTTTTTTTCATTTTATGCAAAATTGTTATTTTTTTTATTTTACCAAAACCGCATCTCCAAGATGCGGTTTACTATGGAAACCACATCTTTTTCGTTAGTTGTCCATCTCCCTCTCCTATGCCATATTAGATCGAGCACTGCTTGCTACTATAGCTGCTGGTCGATATCTGTTCAAGCACTGGTTGATCCATGTTGGAACAAAACTTAATAATCGAGTAAAAAAAGTTAAAAAAAAGCTAAATGTCAAACCATTAGAGACTTACGAATGTTAGGAAATAAGAAAGGATCACAAGTCATGCAAATTGTGAAATGACAGAAGATAAGATATCCAGTATCAACCTCGTCTCCAAGAGTCATATAAATTGTGAAATGACAAACGATGAGATATCTCAGTATCAACCCCACCTCCAAGTATGCCTCTTATAGTGAAGTTTAAATGGGATAATAGACCTAAGCGAAGAAGATGTGCTCGGATGTGCTGCATCTGGTGTAGGTGTCAAATCGCATGTCCGGGGTTCCACCTGTGTGACTCCTTCACCCATGGCTTGATGCGCCGGATCACGCTACTTCTAAGGGGTTGGCGGAGTCTCTCTAGCTTGAACTGATGGATCAAACACCTCAGGTGTTTGGAACAATATATCCTCAAGTACTTGGTAAAGTGACGGAGAGACATGTTCTTGTACCGGAGAATGTGATGGTTGTGGTGGAGACGGATAATGGGGAGACTGTGGAGGAGATGGAGAGCGAGGTGGAGCTGGCTCTTGATGATGCTGAGGACGACCCCCCTTTGCACGGGCGCACTGTCCTCTGCCTCAAGCAACTGGGGCAGGAGGAATCTCTTGGTGCTCCTGCTGATCTTCAGGGAATAATGTAACACCACCATGACCCCTAAGTAGATTTTTTCCAGCTGATGCAAGGTTGTGCATCTCTGGCACCGTCTCAGATGACTCAATCCTAGTCAATACATCTGCCTGTATAAAAAATAAAACAAAGAATTAATGAACATGCTATATATAATGAATGGCGATGAATATGGTTAGTACGTCTTACCAGCGCTCCAAGCATTGCTCCAGTGCTACCGATATAACGTCTGGTAACAGCATGGTACCAATCATAGTAGCATGCTCTACACCATCTAGTAAAGTACTGTCATATTCAAGCTGAACAATACTTTGTCGGCTATCAGCCCACATCTGAATAAGTGGTATGTGCCGTAAGATCCAATCCTCATTTGTCTTCCTCTAAGATCAAGCTGGTGGAGGGAGATGGATGTGTCAAAAGGCTCTGGAATTCTTTGTAATCCACCAAACTGTCGAATGACCCTATCCGGTAGATGCCACTCAACAATGGAAAAACATATAAGTGGCACACGGGCAAGCCAAATGTCACTCGAGACTAAATAGTAGTTGGGCAACCTACTGATTATTTCGTTTGAGTATGGCATCCAAATGATCTGCAAAGATGTCACTTATATTAGCACGAGGTAAATATAGAAAAGCATGAGCAGTCAAATGTGGCTTACATGAGCACCATACCCGGTCTGGCGTCTGCCTATCGAGAGCGTCTCGATAATGTGAAAGAACATGTGTCGAGATCTGTGTCACATTGAACTGCCCAGACCATCGGCACAATAATGGTGAGGCCTCTACCGGAGGTATGAATCGGCGAGTAGGAGCGATATGGGAAAATCTATCCCAGGCCCACACTTGTAATAATATCAGAGCTCCACCAATTTCTTGAGTCATTCCGTCTGAAGCTCTGCACAACTGTCGGTACTACCATGCCAGGCATGCTGATCCCCAGCTATATCCACCGGCAACTTGAAAGTCTTTTAGTCATGGAAGAAACATCAGGTGTACGAGACTAGATGTCTTGTCTGCAAAAAGAATGTCGCCCAATAACTGAAGGATATAAGCTCTTGTAAATCGCATGACAGTGTCCTCATCAGCCTCTGTATGTAACTTCTCGAACTCCTAGCACAACCATGACATCTTTAGCCGTCCGCCTAAAATACTGCGACCATATGGCCTGAAACTGAGTAGGCGCTCGCACTCATCAGCCCAACCCAAGCAAGTGCGACCGGTCACAGCATGACCATCTATGGGTAAGCCAAGCTGGATCGAAATATCCTACAATGTCAAACTGACCTTTCCATGTGGCATATGAAATGAATGGGTCTTCGGTCTCCACCTAAGCTATAATGAGGTGCCAATCCAATTGGATGAAAGAATGTCTGACACCCCTCCAAAACCAGCTTGTCGAATATATGGCAACATGCGTGGGTCCAAAGGAATCCTTTGCTCCTCACGGCGTAATGATGCTTCCCGTCTATGACAAGTAAGTGAAGGCATGTCTTGCGTATTTTTTAAGAGATTGTCATTATTGTTGTAGTAATGATGCATATATACTTGGCCAATCCAAACTGCAAGTAATTATGATTATATATGACAAGTAATGATGCATATATTTAGTCATATGTACCTGACCGACCCAAACTGCAGCAGATCGATGCTTGTCCTGCCATGTCAACAGTGACCTATCGTGTCGTCCTGGGTCCATTTGTATTTTTCAAGCAAACATACGTATGATTAAAAAGGGTTTTTCATTTACAGAAGCAAGTTACAACTTACACAAACTAATGTAAGTAAAATGCTGCTAAACCTCGAGACTTCTTTCGTTGAGGACAACATCTTCGATTATGACCATCCATCTTGTAGAAGCTACAAGTTGTTGTGCAGTCCAATCGACCTGAATGGATGCCATTGCTGCCATTGCATGAGAATATGGTATTCTATATGTCTTCCATTTGTTGCAAGTACATGACTGATCATGTAGGTAAACTTTATGAATCCGGCCACCTCAAACACCATACTTGGTGCGTCGTTGGCTTGTGATAACTTTGAATATTCCATTTAATCTATTGAATCTCGTTACACTATGCCCATTAGCTGCTTGATGCCATCTATTCAATCTTTTTTCAGCCCATGATGTGTGCATTTCCCCTCTGCTAATAGCTGCATTTGCTTCATCAATTCAAGCTTCAAAGTATCCAATACAGTTGTAGAATATCTTCTTAACTAGAGATGCAATGGGTAAACACCTCGCATCCTTTAGCACGGCATTATAGCTCTCGCTAAGATTGGTTGTCATAAAGCCATATCTACAGTCTCGATCAAATGCTCGCGTCCATCTGTCAACTTCAATGTCGGCAAAGTAATTTGGAGCATCTTCCTTCAATGTTTTCAATTCATCCATATACTTTGCAAATTTCTATGGCTGATGTTGTAAAGCTGCTCTCGTGACAGGTCTCTTCAAAGGTTGAGATTTGTGAAGTTTATTGAAGTTGCTAGCAACGTGACGTATGCAATATCGCCACTCTGCAAAAGGGGGCTGCCATCCAACTCTATCATCAGTTACTGCACTTACTATTCCAGCATGTCGATCTGAAATGAGACATAAAGGTTCTTCCCGTCCGCCTACAACATGAGTTTTCAATCTACTCAAAAACCATGCCCATGTCGCAAATGATTCTTGATAAACTAATGCAAAAGTCAAAGGGACAATATGATTTGTACCATCCATTGTACATGCCATCAATAACTTATGCGAATATTTACCATATAAAAATGTTCCATCAATATTTACAACAGGCCTACAAAATGCGAAAGCACGTATGCATGGTCCAAAAGTCTAAAAAACACTTCGGAACATACCTTGTCCATCATTCTCACCAGGGACAACCACCCAATCCACTTGTGATCCAAGATTTGCCAATACTATAGCATTGAGCAGTTTAGGCAATTCTGCATAGGAAGAGTCCCAATCACCGTATACAGCATGCAATGTTCTTTTCTTTGCATCCCATACCCTTCGTCTTGTTACGAAATACCCTAATGAGTCCAGAATTGTTTGCTGAAATACTGAAACTTTCACATCAGGTGTCTCCCTCACTTGATTGATAAAGCACTGAGTCAATAAGGTGGCATCCCATCGTGGATGGTCTTGACTTACTATCGGATTAACACAGGTATGGGAGTCTCCAACAATCGTAACCATAAAAGCACTGTCCATGCATTTTCGACTTTGCCATTTACATCCATTATCCCTTTCGGAACAAACAACATACCATGTTCTCTTATCCGACTCCACAACATGAAAATTATGGTGATGTTTGATATGATGTATCTTAACGGCATAAATCAAATCAGACTTTCTTGCAAACCGCATTCCCTTCTTTAACTCATCACCTAAATTTAAAGTATCTTTGCATAGAAGCTCATTATCTTCAAAACTTATATAACCATTACCACCATCTATCCTATTGAAAAAAGGAATTGGGCCCCTCTACACACGTCATTGTGTTCAATTGATTCGGGTTTCACTAATGTATCAAAGTCAAAATAAGTATTGGTGGCACCATATGCATCCTCTGCATCTATTAGCTCTTCATCAGTGTCAATAGAAACCTCCCGTAATACATCATCCTCCTCTCTACCTAATTCGTTATCACCCTCATCTGGACTCACAATATTTTCTTCAACAATATTATTCACGTCTACACATTCTGTTCCTCGGGAGGTTGATGAAGCCGGAATGGTGGGCCTATCTTGCTCTATTACCATTGTCGATCAATCTTGTATTGTAACATACAACTCTTGCAATGAATATTCACCGCCTTCTTCACCCATTCCAATAAGTATCTCGACATCGTCATCTTCAGTGATAGGAACCAACGTGAATTGTTGCAAAGCAGTAGGATGTCTATGAAAGATCTCTACTTATGATATTGTAGGATCAATTCTCATAGTTGTGCATATCATTTTCATCAATTCTTCATAACTTGTGCCCCTTTTCAATCGAATTTTTTTCAGAGGTTGCTTGTCATAATATGCTCCATATTCGCCCCATAAAATATTTCCATGAGCAAATATCAAAAATCCGTTATCATTGACCATTCTCTACTGACACAATCGTACTGCATTTCAGCAAAATAACAGTTCATCTCTCAAAAAATTCCAATTTATATCTAATATATGATCAATCATATATTCGATTACTGTTACTGTAGCAGCTAATGGATTAGTACTATTTCAAGCTGAGCAACTGATCGATTACTACTCGAGTAGCTGATTGATAGCCACTAGAACAACTGATCAGGCAGTTGACTGATTAATGCTTGAGCAGTGATCGATCAACTACTCGAGCAGTGATTGAACACTGCTCGAGCAGCCGATCAATTGCTCGAGTAGCTGATCGATCACTACTCGAGCAGGTAACACAACACTACAACATCTGATCGAGCAGTGCTCCAACACTTACACTACCATTGCTCGATCACTACTCGAGCACAACTCTATGACTACCAACAAATTCAACAACAAACTAGCAACAACAATGATATTTGGGGTTTAACTAGGGTTTCAGCAACATACCAAATGCTGCTTGGAGGATGCTGCTTGGGTGTTGCTGATTTGCTCAGTTGATGTTCCTCGGCTGCTTGGTGCTGCCTGGTGCTCGGCTGCCGGCTGCCTGCTGCTTGCTGCCTGCTGCCTGTTACTCTGTTGCCTGCTGCTTGCTACTCGGCTGCCTGCTCGACTGTTGCTGCTCGGGGGCTGCCTGCTCGGCTACTGCACGTTGCTGCCTACTGAGGAGATGGTGCTCAGGGCAGTCCTGCTCTTGTACTGCACTTGCTCGAGGGAGAAGTTCTGCAGTTTCTCTGTGCAGCTCCGCTACTTCACTACTGAAGTACCGACACCAACAGCTCCAGATCGACTTTAATGAACCGATTCAAGCTAACAGCTCCAGACCGACTTTAATGGACCGGTTCAAGCTATCTGGAAGATGCGATTCAAGCTGAAAACCTCCTAACCGAGAGCAACAGATGCAGATCGAGGGGAGATGGACACCTAATGAACCGCATCTTGGAGATGCAGTTTTGAACCGAGATGCGGTTTTGCATAAAATGAAAAAAAAAAAGACCTAAACCGCATTTTGAAGATGCGGTTCATTAACTAAAACCGCATTTTGAAGATGCAGTTCATTAACTAAAAAAAATGATAGTTTGGTAATTATTTTCAAGGAAACCGCATTTGACAAATTATTTTCGAAAATAACGGTAGATTGACCTAATTTCTCGTCAGCAAAATGTATTTTCAACACAAGTTATGGTTGTATTTTTTTTTTCTAAAAACATACTTTTTAAATGAGTTTTTAATGTAAAACTTAATTTAAACTCACATTTTATTTATCAAAGGTGAAATATATATTCTAAATGAGTTCTCATGTAAAACTCATTTTCAACTCAAATTTTTACCACATAATTGCCATCTCTCTATCCAAATGGTTTTTAATTGAAAATGTAAGCATTTTTACTTTGAGGTGAAAATTTATATAGCACAAAAAAATTGATTCTTTCAAAACTAATACCGATTTGTAATAGTTTTCAAATCTAACATCACTATATATATTTATTTTTTTATAATTCCCTAAACATCCATTTCATTTTTTCCCCTTTCCCCTGCTTGGCTCTTCTTCCTCTTCTTCCTCCTGCCCGCCTCTCCCTTGCCCAGCCCCGTCGCCCGGCGCCCGACACATTGAAACCCGACGCCCACCTCACCGACGCCCGACGCCCGACGCACCAACTTGCTTGTCGCCGATGGCTGAGTCGATGACTAGATCTACCGATGGGCAACGGCACAACGGGCAACGGGGGACGGTCGACAGTGCGCCTGGCGCCGGTGCGTCGAGTGCCGATGTTGCAGGTGGCGGGCGACGGGGTTGCAAGCGACGAGCAATAGGGCTGCAGGAGGAGGAGGAGGACGACGAAGAAGAAGAAGAAGGGCACACGCAGGGAGAGAAGGGAGTGGGTGGGAGGGTGAAATTGACTTTTAACATAAAATATTGCTATTTTTTCAAATTTTAACAAACTGGTGCTATTTTTACAAATTTGGTAGAGAGTTGTGCTATTATCCACCATTAACACTTTTACTTTTTGCCACATTCCAAAGTGGCATCATGTGAGAGCATGCAAGTGTGCCACTTCTTCAACCTAAAACACTTAAAGATCATGATTGAACAAATTTCTCAAATATCACAAGCTCCAAATGCTTTAGAACTTTCATGAATTTAAAATACTATTCAAATAATCCAATAAACATCACAAATTAAGAACTCCACTAAAAGTATCACCATCATCATTAATCTATTTATAGGCAACAATAAATATAAAGTGCAACCTTATCTATGCCTCCAACAACACTTCTACTACATATATATATAATATATAATACGGCGCCTATACCTACAAGGAGAAGAGCTGCTCAGGCTTGATTCATCTAGTGCATGTGCATTTGCCATAGCTGTCCCATCCCATGTTCGAAGTTATATCAGGATGACACCTTGACTCATGGCTTGATATACAAGATCTCGATACTTATGAGGAGCCGATGGAGTCCCTGAAGCACAAACAGATGGATCTAATACCTCAGGTGTTTGAAACAACATTTGTTCTAGATCTCAAGAAGTAGAAGGAGATGTAGAGGATCTTGGGGAGGAGGAGAACGGGCTGGAGAACCTTCCTGATGATGCCACCCCCCAACAAGGCCATGCCGTCCTCTGCCTCAAACTATAGGAGCTAGATGAATCTCTTGTCATTCTTGCTCATCTGCATTGAACAATCTAACATCACCATCACCTCTAAGGAGACGTTTTCCAGTAGTTGCAATTTGGCATGCCTCCACTAATGTGTCGGTTGCTTCAAGTCGAATGAATGCATATATGAAAGAAAAATGTCCAGGCAATATGTTTAAACATAACTCCGAGCATCGCTCTAGTGCATTAGACAACATGATACTGGGTACAGTAGTCATGGTCTACTCCTTCCGAAAAAGTCTCCTCATATTCTAAGTGGATAATAATTTATCGTCTACCCTCCCACATGTGAATAAGAGGCAAGTGTCATGTCACCCAGTCCTCGCTCGTTTTGCCTCTTAAATCAAGCCGGTGAAGGGAAATCAAAGTGTCAATGGTGCTCGAATACTCTGCAACCCACCAAAGCTTTGGTAGGTGCCACTCAATGATAAACAAGCATATAAGCGATTGTATGATGTCTATGAAAGATCTCCACTTCATGGATTCTCGAATCAATCCCAATACTTATGCATAACATATGTATTAATTCCTCATAACTTGTATCCCTTTTTAGTGGTTTGTCATAATGTGCCACATATTCACCCATAAAATATTTCCATGGACAAAACTAACCCTGACGTTACTCACCATTTTCTACTAATTGACGATCATTCATATCAAAAAGTGATATGTACATCTAACAAAGATTAGTCAATATAAAAAATCAAATAAGGCATTATAATGACATAGACAAATAAAAAGTAATAAATATGATGATAACTCATATGTAACCTTCCATTAAGTGAAAATTGAAACTCATATGAATACTTCTATTAAGTTATTATTGTAAAGTATGATGCAAGTTGTAAAATATGAGACTACTTATAATTATATAATGAATTGAATGAATTCATAAGCAACTTAAGATATATATATATATATATATAGAGTAGTCTCATACATCAGACCCTTTAGGGAATTTCATCAAATAGTTTGTGTGCAGCAACATCAAAGGTGTGTGAGAGATGGGATGGAAACTTGACTTCACGGTTGATCTATTGACAGAAAAGAAGTGGACCAATGGCAAAGCCTAAGTAAGTTTGCCTTTTCACTTTGAAAGAGGCGAGTGACCAGCACAACTACAACAATCCCATCAAAGGTGCAGGAGAGGTGCGTCGGAGAGGCACCAAATGTGAGCAAGAGGTGGTCGACGACAAATGCCACCTTGCAATGGCTGAAAGCAAGCGAGTAAGCAAGTGAGAGGGCAAGAAGCACAAAGAAACAAACTTGTGATGGCGAGCGACAGAGAGAGAGAGAGGTTGTAGATATTTTCTATTTTTAACTTGTTAAAATCCGGTCTTTAAACTACGTTATACCTTTTAGCAAAATAAATAGGTTTATTTTGTGACAAAAATGTGAGTTAAAAATGAGTTATATGTAAAAACTCATTTTGATTTACTTTAATAAACGTGAGTTTAAACTGAGTTTTACATTGAAAACTAATTTAGAAAGTACATTTTCGAAAAACAATTTGCAATCTAAAATGTGTTTTACTTACAGTACTCATGAAATTATTTTTAGGCAAACCATTTTTTACAAAATAGCTTCTTAATTTATGGTATTTGTACTCAAAACTCGAAAGTATTCTATCAAGAGTAAATAGACAATCCCATCCTTGAAACATGCATTGTACATCAAGTTCATTCCTTTCTAATTTTGTACATCAATATTATCATTCTAAACATCAATTAGGTCTTTTGAACATCAATTAAAGACCTAATTGATATTCAAAAGACCTTATTGATGTTCAAAAATCAAAATGATATTTAGCAAACCCAACTGATATTTGGAAGGACCTAAATGATGTTCAAAAAGATGATATTGATATACAAAATTATAAAAGGAAGAACTTGATGTAAAATACATCTCTTAGGAACAAGATTGTCTATTTATTCTTTTATAAATTGTCTCACCACATGATAGTGTTTACATAGTAAATTAATAAATTTGTGAGCTCAAATATTTTCTAACTTAAGCCCATTAAATTAATTTAGACTAGAAGCTCATTAAATTAATTTAGACTAGAAGCCCATTAAAGATACTTAATTTCCTCCGCTGCCTTAAAATATTTTATTTATTTATTATCTTTGTTTTTTCCCCTTGTTTGAGCATATTGTTTTATATTAGAGAGAGAGAGAGAGACAATAGAGAAAGAAGAAATCGAGAAAATAAGGTTAAAGCAGGGAGACGAGAGAGAGAGAGAGAGAGAGAGAGAGAGAGAGAGAGAAAATGAAGCTCGGGTTTCTTTCCGAGAGTTTGGTTTCCTTAGTTGAGTTTCAATTGATTCCCAATTTTATTCTTTTCGTGGGTGGATGCTTTGGTCCACTTGATTGTGGGATGAGGGGTATAAACTTAAAGACAATTGAAATCCTAGGTCAAGAATTTAAGGTTGGTAAAATTAGATTTTTAAGCTTAGGAGCTTATAAATTCTTCTTGTTCCCTGGTTGTGTTGCTTCTATTTTCTTAAACCATGAAGATACAATTAAAGTTTGTTCTTGAGCTGTTATCTTTTATTTACTTGAAATTAAGTAAAGGAGGATTTTGCTAAGGAAATTTGTAGGAAACAAATGTTGCACCCATCTAAAGGTGTGAGCTTTACTTAGTTACCTATATATTTGATTTTTCTTGTGTTTATCTTTTGCTTGATATCTATTTTACTTTGAATGATTGTTAGGTGGTATTTGTGAAAGTTGTGATTTGATAATTAAGAGTGTTGAGTACTAAGAATTTATTCTATATCATTCTTAATATAGGTAGTTTATAGTTGTAGATATATGGAAGATAAGTTTACTTTTATAGATTTGGTTGAGTTGCTAATTTTGTAAAATGCAAGCCTCTAATTATTCTAATAACTTGGAATTGAGATTTTCTTTACATGGAATTGAGAATGATTATATAAGGATAATTGATTAAACAAACACTCTATGAACATTGTTTGAAGTCCAAACTTTAGAATGAATAAAAATATAAAATCGTGAATATTGCCCCATTAGGACGTGTTTATACTCAACAACAAGAAGTTTAATATCCTGTACTTTGTTTATTTTTTGGTAAGAAAGGATATTACTTCATATTGTCAATTGTACTTTATTTTATTGGGCTTTATTTAATGGGAAGAATCTTAGAAATTATTGAATGCAGAGCAAGAATCAATCCTTTTGTGGCAGTTTAAATTAGATTATATGACCTTGCTCTAGGATAATTTAATTTGGTTTGAGAATTTGTTTAATCTTTATACAATGCTTAATTATGATTTTTACAGTAAAGAGGTCAAGGATTTTTTTAATAGAAAGTTTATGCATTTTAGCGAGCCCAACTCAATGGAAAATATTTTGAGGAATTTATTGTGAGTATTTTATTCCATTATAAAGTGGAACTATATATTGAATATGGTAAATAACTATTATATTAACATAGTTGTTATGATATTATGGAAGTATGAGATATACTAATTAGAACTAAGAGTGAGAAAATATGATGTCTATAGAATGGAAATGGATGATAGATAATTAATAAGATGTGTTATGATTTCTTGGTTGATGTAGCCATAGGTTTTAAACCGCTAATCCAGCGGGATATAAAACGGACGACCGATCGCTAATCTGACAAATATAAAAGGAACAACCAACCACTTATTCGGCAGGATATAAAATGGATGACTGGCTCCTAACATCAAGGATAATAGATGACCCCCGCGTTAAAGGGAACATTATAAATAAGTTGATTGGGATTTGTGGGCTCATGGTACCATTATAACTCTTCGCGAGATAAATGCGGCTCTATAGCTACTCATTATTTGTATTAGATTCTTGTGTGTATATTTAGAGTATCAGATATGATGTATATGGATATGTGTGTGTATATATATGTGTGTGTGTGTGTGTGTATACCGAGAATAATATGATGCTAAGAACAGAAATCCAGTGCAAATTATGTGACCAAATATTTAAATATTTAATATATAGAAGTCAGTTTATTTTAGAATAATTTCCTCACTGAGATACGACTCACTCCTAGGCCTAGCCATGGTTCAGGAACCGGGTAGTTCCGGTTCAGAACCGGCCTTGAACCTTCCTTTGGACGGTTCAGGGACGGTTCCGGTTCCGAACCACGGTTCAGTCCTGTTCTAAACCGGCAGTTCAGATCCGATCGACGGTTTATATTAAATTTAAATAAAATTTAATTTAAAATACATAAATTAAAAATGAAAGTAAAAGTTGCTAACAAATTTAGCACAATATCACAATCACAGAGAATAAATAGAGTAGCTCAATGAAATTTAAAAGTTGAGTTTGAGTGTGAAGAAGGGAGATGGAGAGAATTCAGTTGTATGTAACAATATTATAAGAATGATATATATTTATAGTGTAAAAAATATAATTTAGTTTTTAAAATTTCTAAAAAATACAGAATGTTAAATTTTTTCATATTTAATCGTTCTGTGAATGTGAGTGAGTGACTGATTGATGTGTAGGAGGTGGCGTGTGCAGTGCAGGGGTTGCTGTGCTAGGGTGGTGGAACCGGCCCTGAGCCTTAGGCCTCACGATTCGAGGACGGTTCCAGGCCCAAACCGGCCCATGGTCGGGATTACTCACACCTATTGCATATTATTTTTCAAATAAAATTGAGGTCAATGTGATCTATATGGCGAGCAAAGGTAGTTTTCTTTATAGCCGGGATTGATAGGAGATTTTGGTAGTTCAAAATTATAACAAATATTGATTTAGATTAAATAATTGCACACCTATACAATATATGTTGAGACCTGGGAATTATGGTATTGTTTTATATTATCAATTTGTATTTTCTAAGGTTATGTACCAGGTCTTCATTTTTTTTAATTTGAAATGTTCAAATTTTAGGGAAAATTTTGTCGAATTTTCATGTTGTGACAAAAAATTACCGTAAAGTTAATCTAAGAGTAATTTCAATGCTCTTCCCATGACACACCTTGCAATCAGGAGTGAAGTTGAGGGTTGGGTACCGATAATGAATTGTTCAACAACAAAGATGAAGCTTCACAAAAAAAAATGAAGATGAAGAATGAAGACCTACATGGAGACTTAGTCAAGTATTGGGATATGGCCTTATTGGAGACCTTGTGCATTGTGAAAAATCAAATAGTTTCATGTAGATTAAACATCCCAGTTCATGCATGTAGAGTAAAGAACACAGTGTTGAAGATTTGAAATGAAGATTAGCAATGTAAAGTGCAAATGCATTGTTAAGAACCACATTCCACATGAATGCTAATTTCCAGTGAGAACTATATAACTTAGTTGCTAACTACTTTTGAAATGCATGTCACGAAAGGAGAAACAAAAAAAAAAAATCCCTCCCAAGGCTGCCTAGGTTCTAAAGACTTGGTTGGGAAGAAATGGTAAGTTGACATCTCTAAAATGCTTAAAATTGATGCTACCAAATTCTAAAATTTGGAAACTTGAGGAACGAATGGGAAGACGAGTTAAATCGCTAAACGGCTCTATTAAAATTGTCGAAGTTCTTGTGCAGTCCTAAATGGCCCAAAAATGAGTCAAAGATGTCTCAATGATCAATTTGAAAAAAAAAATTCAAAAATGAAGGGACTGGTTTATGAAATCCAAAAGTAGGGTACTAATATACAAAGTTCACCTTTTTGTAAAATTTATGAACTATGGGACTAATTTATAAAGAATGTGTAACATAATGACATAATCAACCCCAAACGAGCACCGAGATCAAGTGAGACACGGTTGAGATACAAATCTCAAAATCAAACAAGACAAAATTAAAACGTGTAAGGCAAAAATAACATTAGCCATGACAATCCGTAGATTTACTCAACCCATTAATTTGTCTCCTGAACTCATTTAGGTCCAGTATACTCATCTAGACCTAACCAAACCCTATGAAGCTCCCTTAGAATCTCTAGATTAGAACCCATCCTCTCAACCCTACCTAGACTCCCCTAAGCTCCTTGCACACTATTTCAATTGCTAAACCTAACCTAGACTCCTCTAAGCCCCTACTATATTAGTTTGGCTCCTAAATTCTCTATCCTAGTTAGACTTTCCCTAGATAAAAAACAAGCCTGTTACTATCTCCTTTCTCACATATTCTCTACAGACAGAATATGTTTTTCAATCTCTTGAATCTTCGAGAAGGATCTTCTCCTTTTTAGCCTAAAACAAAGTTTTGTTCAACTCATCCTGGTGGTTAGGGATCAAAATAAGGGTTCGTTAAGCAATTTGATTATGGAAAACTCTGTCATTGGATGGCTCTATCTATTATATTTGACAAGAATGAAAGGCATTTTGGGAGATACAATCACTATGGAGTAGCCATTCGAATTGATCTAGACTTCATGTGCCAGTGAGTTTGAGTGAGATCAAATGTTGAGTTAGCATGAATTTGACAACATCATTGCTTCAATAAGCTTAGGATATGGATGAGAATTGGGTGTCCCACTAAGACTTTAAAGTGAGGTTTTGGCTTCTAATTGGGTCGGGAATATGATAGTTGAAGGACAAACTATCTAGATGATTTTTGGCTATTAGGCTTGGTTTGGTGGGAAATGAATGGACTAAGTCACAATAGCAAACTTGCATTTGCCAAGCTTATCACAAAAGTCTTCGTCCCATAGGGGCGCTTGGTGGTATCCCAAAAGAATTTATAATGCATAACTTTTTTTTCTAGAATGGGGTTATGAGTGACCTTCTAACATTGACTTCTTAGCACAAACTCCATAAGTTAATAGTACTTGATCTGTATTCATCGTAGATCTCTCTCCAATGAGACTGAAGTGCTTAATGGTTATGCTTGGTTTTACTTGTGAACTAAATTTTGGCAGGAAATCTCAAAGGCTTCCTTCCTTGTATCTCTACTCTTTTTTGTTAATTCCTGCATTCTCTTCCCCCCTCTCTTTTTTCTTTCTACTTTTTGCTTGTTCTTTTCCCTCACTTTTCACATTATTTCTCACGTGAGAGCTTTTGGTATAGCATAGGTTGTTGTCACTGATTTGGCAATATCCAACCCTTATATGTAGGGAAAATACTAGGATCTGAGGGATAATCTCTTAGGTGATAGTCACTTACCTTTTCAAGGATCGACTTTTGAATCACTCTTGAGGATTCACATAAATTTTTAGGAATGCCCTTTTGTTTCTAGGAGAGAATTATGGACCTTGAGATTGCGTTGGAGGACGTTGGTTGATTCCTGGGGAAGGTGATTTGACCATGTGATAAGAGAAGCATTACCATCGGCCAATAAGTCTCATTCGAGTAATTCATATAGATCATGTTTAAGTGATTGTTCATAATATTCACGCAAGAATTTCATCCATTAGGCTCAACAAGTAGGGAAGAATGTTTATCTTTTCCGGGTAATAGGAATTGGAGATGTCATATGACACTCACTCGTCCTTACTCTTGTCTCTGTAAATAGGGAGTGTGGCAAATGATTTTATAACATAAACTTTTGCAGTTCCTCAAAGTTTTCATGTTGATTATCTTTAAGATGTCAGAGACCCCTCATTAGTCCCTTGGCTAGGTAGGACAACAATTTGATAGGGGAACATGCACATTGTTAGCCTTGCGATTTGTGAAGGTGAGGTGTGACTAGATAGATTGGGCTGTAAGCGTGGATTAGGGAAGATATGGTGTGATTAGATTGGTAGTAGTGTAGGCATGTTTAAAACAAATAAGGTGGGATTTAGGCTTTAGAATTTTGTCAAACCTCCTTGTTCAACAGAAGTGTCGAGCGCTTAGACATTATTGGTGGTTCAAAGTTGTTTCGAGAGAAAGGCGCCAATGGTTCTCATTCAGTACCAAAGCCTAAGATGGTTCATCAATTTATTGTGAAGATTGACATCGGTCTCCTGAAGAGAGAAATTGAGTTGTGAGTGTTGCTTGACATTCATCAACTAATCAAATAGTGATAAGTCAGCTTTTCAAAGTTCTTCCATTGTAGATTTAAGAATTCCTCTTATGCAAAGATTTGCAAATTGAAAAGAGTTGCAAGGTTTGTCCTTGCTTTTCAAGCTATGGAAACTCCACTATTTGTTGGTGACAATTAGGATCATAATCTAGCCAAATTAATCGCGAATTCGCCATTGTTGGAATCTAATTTGATTCCTCCTTTGTGATATCGCTTTCTTTGATAGAAATAAGTTTATGCAAAGCTTAGATTGAACCATCACCATAGTCACGTAACTGATATACCTCTTTATTACAGGCCATGGAATGTGGACTACCGGAACACTAAAGAACAAAATTTGAAAAGGAACTGTTATATATGATTGAAAATGATAAGGAATTGAGATGATGAGACTTTAATGTAGAGGATGGAGAGGAAGTTGAATTCATATTTCTGATACCATAAAAGCAATAGACAATTGAGAATAAAAATAATAATCACACATGTATTGTCTTGTGTGGATGCTCTTTCATAATGAGTCGAGTATAATAATTATATAAGATAATAGTATCAACTCATAGACATAATGAGAAAATTATAATCAATCAATTTACCATTTCCCCACTATTAATTCATTGATCTTTATCTGATAGTATTTTTCTACTGGTTATATTCCACTGCTTATTAATTGGGAGCTTTTAGTTGGATATGGATTTATGCAATTTTACATCCATTTAAATTTGTAAAGGTACTTACTTTGGTAAATTATACATTTTTTGTTTGGGTAAAAAGGATGGCAACAGTAGTGGTGGCCCAGCCACTCTCTCTATGTATTGTTTGGCTTTTGTGTTCATTGCAAACATATCACTACGAACTAAATAACCAATACTAACACTGGATTCGTCAATGCAGTACCATCAAAGGTCTAGTATAGTTTGAGAAGTCGGTATCCACCAATGTACTAGTTTAGAAATCTCTTTCGGCAATATTGTTTAAAATAAGACTCGAATCTATAGCCTCAACATTATCAAACCATATGAGAGTAAGTTTTAGACCACTAAACCACCATACTGAATAGTATTTGGTAAATTATACATAAACACGATTTATTCCTTTTCTCAAAAAAAATATTTCAAGTTTGAAAAATAAAATCTTGTGATTTTATTTTATTCTTCAGTTAAACCAAACCTTTCAAGTTTAAAAAATAAATCATCCAATTTTATTTTATTCTCAAAATAGGACAAACTTTTCAAATTTATGAAATGAAAATCATATTATTTTATTTGTTGATAAGTTAGAATAATATGGTAAAATATAAAGATATATGCTTGTGAGATACATCCTACTTGGTCTTTTCTTATCATGAATCTATAAATTTACAAAAGTAAAGTAATTTTCATTTAAAATTAAATTAATAATTTTCTCCTAAATTAAAATTAATATTAGTTATGAGAAAATACTGAGAGCATTTTAATATAAGAAATTGGTGTAAATTTGGAGAAAATCTCTAATATACTTTTATTTTTGTATGAAGAAAAATATTACAAAGTATTGGTCACTTAAGCATTTAATTTTAGGTTAAATGAGTTAGCCTAATTCAGTAGTAAAATAAAATACTGTAATTTTCATTTTTAAATATGAAATATTTTACTTAAATTAGGATTAAAAAATTATATAATTTTATTTTTCGAAATTTAAAATGTTTGATTTAATTTAAGTATAAAATGAAATTATATAATTTTATTTTTCAAATTTGAAATATTTGACTTTTTAAAGAAAATGAACAAATCAAATATTTTTATTTAATTTACTGTACTCAATATAGCAATAAAAATTAATTTTTGGTCTCAATAGTAATTAATAATATGATTTTCCTATGAACTTACTAGGATGCTCTATCACACAGTTACGTAAGGGTACGAATGAAAAGTCAGCAGATTCAGAACCAGAACTAAGAACTTAATGGATAGGTTTCGAGTAGATTTAATAAAATTTGAGTAGATTTAAATAAAACTTTAAAAATACATTAATTCAATTCCAGTTCCAATAAGTGTTAACCATAAAAAATAACACCTCTCCTCTTCTCCCCTATATAGATGGCACCAATTTATATAGAATTTGAGAAATAACACCAATTTGTGCCAATTGTCATCTTTACCCTCCTATTTGTCTTCTTCTTCAATTAAAATTAAATATTCTTTCGCTCTTTTTTTTTTCCTATTTTTCCCTCCCTCTCTTTATCCTTCCCTTCCAACAGCCCCTCAGCCCAACCTTGCTCGCCCGTGCTCACCTATCCGCCGCCCGTCCCCCTGCCTTGTGCCATCCCCCTCCCTCTCTCGGTGCAATCCCCTGCCCTGTGCCGTCCCCTTCCCTCTCGCGGTGTCGTCTTCCCTCATTACATTTGACTAATGCATTGTTCTTCAGAACCTATTTATTTCTTATCGAGACCTATTAACTGAGAAGGAAAATGAAATCTCTTATCACATCTAACTAAAGCATTGTTTTTCGGGACCTATTTATCTCTTGCGGAACCTATTTAGCTCTTACTGAGACTTATTTAACTGAGAAGGAATACAGTCTTCCCTTATCACATCTGATTAAGACATTGTTCTTTGGGACCTATTTATCTCTTATAGAGACATACTCAACTCTTACTAGGACTTACTTAACTGAGAATAAAAATAGAATCACTCATCACATTTAACTAAGGTATTATTTTGTAGAATATATTTATCTCTTACTGATACCTATTTAACTGAGAAGGAAAATAAAATCTCTCATCACATCTGACTATTATTCTTCGAGACCTATTTATCTCACCTGAACTATTTAACTTTTATCGGGACTTATTCAACTCTTACTATGACCTATTTAATTGAAAAGAAATATATTCTTCCCTCACTGGGACTAGACTTATTTAACTGAGAAGGAATACATTCTTGCCTCATCATATCTTACTAACGCATTATTGTTCGAGACCTATTTATTATTTACTGAGATCTATTCAACTCTTACCGGGACCTATTTAAGTAAGAAGTAAAATGGAATCCCTCATCACATCTAACTATTGTTCTTCGAGATCTATTTATCTCACCGGGACTATTTAGTTCTTATCGAGACCTATTCAACTCTTACCGGGACTAGACCTATTTAATTGAGAAGGAATACAGTATTCCCTAATCACATCTAAGTAAGGAACTATTCTTCGAAACCTATTGATTTCTTACTGTGACCTGTTCAACTCTTACTGTGACCTGTTCAACTCTTACTGTGACCTGTTTAACTGAGAAGAAATATAGTCTTCCCCATCACATCTGACCAAAGCATTGTTTTTTGAGACCTATTTATCTCTTATAGTTGTCTATTCAACTCTTACCAAGACCTATTTAACTAAGAAGGAAAATAGAATCTCTCATCACATCTGACTAAGGTATTGTACACCGGGACCAATTTATCTCACACTGGGCCTTATTTATCTAACACCGAGACCAATTCATCTGAGAAGGGAAATGTGATTAATCATCACATCTGACTAAGGCATTATACATCGAGACCAATTTATCTCACACAAGGACCTATTTTTCTCACACCCGAGAAGGAAAATAGGATTCATTATTACATCTGATTATAATATTATACACCGGGAGGACTAGTTCATTTAAGAATGAAAATAGGATAAATTTCATCTAAGAAGAAACATCATTAATATGATAAATTTTCCAACAAAATTCTTCACCCGATACAGAGTATGATCCCGACAAATACATAAATTCTGTCAAATTTCCCAACAAAATGTCCCAATAAAATTCTATCATAATAGAGTCCAAGCATTAAACATAATTAGATCTCTATATTAGAGTCAAAATGACCAATTGTCCTGTACATGAACATCATCCCGAAACAAAGAAAAGTTCAGGGGGATAAGAACACTAGGGAAGCCATAAAAGTCGGATGCTTTTGCCTTCTTCATGATTCACACAAAATAGAAAACAGAGAAAGAAACCTCTCCATTGGTAAGTTACTTAGAAGCGGAAAAGAGGTGAAAATTTATGGAGCACTATTAAGAGATGCATTTTTAAGAATAGCACCAATTTGTAACAGTTTTTAAAATTAGCACCACTATTTAAGGATATTTATTGAATTTTTTTTAATGACACAATTACCTCTCTCATAGAATTCTCCCATTCTTCCCCACACCCCCCACTCCCGTTGGCAGCTCCCAACACCACCCCCCCTGTTCCAGCTGACTTCCCGTCACCCCTCCCATAGTCTCCTGCCGTTCATGTCACTGCTCCCGTCGCCCCTCCAATCATCGACCCATAGCTCCTCCACGGTCTTCAACTTGTAGCCCTTCTTGTCGTCGTCGATCCATCGCCCTCCCGTCTCCCGTCATCAATCTGGTCGTCCACTTGTCGCTGATCCTGTCGTTGTCGTCGATTTTATTGAGAAGGAAGTGTAGTGGGGCGCGCGCGGGTTTAGCTGTTGCAGGAGGAAGCTATCAGACACGGGAGGAAGTGGAGTGGGGGGGGCCATTGCAGGAGGAAGCCCGTAGAGGGGAGAGAGAGGGTTGAAGGGGAGGGGAAAATGGATGAGAGGGAGGAAATTTGGCTTTGAAAAAAATGGGTATGAATGGTAAAATGGACAACAGACATAACTTGGCGCTATTTTTTGACATGGTTATAACTTGGTGCCATTTGAGTAAGATATGAGGGGAGTTGTGTCATTTTTACCCACTAACTCTAAAAGTTATAATAAAATTATGAAATTTTTTTCACATGGCAGTAGTTTACAAGTTCCAAGTAGACTTTGATTGTCAAATGCAACATGATATGGTATAGATATAAAAATTAGATATCCTTAATTGGATAAGATTTAGATATTATAAAATTCAAGATATCCGAACTAGGGGTGATCAGGTTTGAGTATCCTATATTTTTTATGATATCTGAATACTATCCAATATAAGACCAGTTCCTAAATTTTGGATCCGGACCCTACTTTATGGAATAAAGCGCCGGACCCTACTCGAAATATGTACTATATCACAGTTTCGAGTATCCTATTAGAATTTATTATATTTCTCTTCTCGTTACGATAACTTTGAGGATATATATTTATGATTAATGTGCTTTATAATTAAACGATGAAATTTATGATAACTTTTATACTTTTAATTAATTTATTTATTATTTTATATAATTGTATGAGATTTAGTAAATATTAGTTAAGATTATATGTACTTTTAAAATATGTTTTATTATTATTTGTTATTCATCTATAAATTCTATTGATATTTTGAATATAATAAATGGATAATTGTTATGTAAATTAAAAATTTATCAAATTAGGAGTTTAAGAGTACAAACAAGACATGAGAGTTAAACTATAAACAAGGAAATTATCATTGGCTGAATATATAATCGTTTCCGGTTCCGGTTCTGAGGTTCTGGGTATTGTATGGTTGGAAACCTATTCTAACCGCTTCCTTAAATCATTAATCGGACCCTACCTGAATGTGATTAGTATATATTGGGTAGTTCCAACCGGTTTCAATCTTTCCCGATACCCATGTACACTTTTGATCCGGACCCACTTATCCATATTATTAATTTGACTTAGAATCTGAGTTGCACATTCTACATATGCCTAGATGTAAAATTCATTATTGTTGACCCTAGTAGCACAAAAATAAGCATGTAAAGGCACACATTGATAAGGACAGAAACCATTTATTCACCTTCTTTAATCCCCTTTGAGACTTTCCATTGTCTTTAATTTCATCCTCTCAGCAATAAAAAGGACAAAAAATTGTTACACTGAAAACTCTGGTCTTCTCTCACCTATAAAGACTCCATTCTTGCGCTGTCTGATCTGCTGTGTTCCTCGAAACCTCTGTTCCCTGTTGTTCCAAAGACCACTAACCCCACACCCAGCATTGAGAGAGAGGGACAGGAATGGGATACTTCAAATCAATGGAGCTGAGTCCTTCGGCTGTAGTTTTGTCGGTCTTGTGTGGATTCGTGGGTGCCATTTTAATGGCTCTGCGCAGTGTGAATTGCTTCCTGCACGAGAGGAAGCTTGGGGAGAAGAAGTTGAGGCTGCCACCGGGAGACATGGGGTGGCCTTTCATCGGAAACATGTGGGCCTTCCTCGGGGCCTTCAAGTGGGGCGACCCTGATTCCTTCATGTCCAGTTTCATCTCCAGGTCAGCCACTCTCTCTATGTCTCTGGAGATTCTTTGATGAGTTCAGCTCATTATCGTTTCATCGATATCGAGAACTCTATCAATAAATGTGTAACATGTTATTATTATTAAGCATTATATTACCTTTATTTTCTATTGATTAATAATATATATTTTCTTAAAATATAATTTGAAATATATGCTTAGATGTTAAACATCCATTAATTAAATTTACCACGTCATTTACCACGTCATCCACCACCTATGAATTTCTCCATATCTCTATTTTGCTGTCTCACAAAAAGTATTTTATAAAACGTGCTTATGTGCGTGGTAATATGAACCAATGAAATTTAGGTATATTTTTATGATTAATTTTAAGATTTTGGATTTTATTAAAAAAATTATAAATTAATTAAATCTTATTAGTTGGTATTATCATGTAAATATTATTACATAATTAAGTTTACATCTATTTTTCTTTTGTCAACCGACATTGATCATACGAGGTATCATTGCTGGGACGATTTGACTCGTGATCACAAACAATATTGAAACGGCTTGAATCTTGCAGATTCGGACCGACTGGAATTTACAAGGCCTTCATGTTCGGGAGCCCGAGTGTGATCGTGACCACGCCCGAGCTGTGCCGAAAGGTGTTGACGGGCGACGAGAAATTCAAGCCTGGATGGCCCCTCGCAACTTACGAATTGGTCGGGAGGAATTCCTTCATCGGGATCTCACCCGAAGAGCACAAGCGGCTACGTAAACTGACGGCGGCCTCAGTGAACGGCCATGAAGCGCTGTCCACTTACATGCAGTACATAGAAGAGAACGTGGTATCGGTGTTGGAGAAATGGTCAGGGATGGGGGAGATCGAGCTTCTCGGTGAGCTCAAGAGGCTTACTTTTCGGATAATCATGTATATCTTCCTGAGCTCGGAGAGTGAACCTTTGATGGAGGCGCTCGAGAGGGAGTACAACATCCTTAATTACGGGATCAGAGCCATGGCTATCAACCTACCTGGGTTCGCATATCATCGCGGACTTAAGGTAAAATTTCGATCCTCAGTTGAAATCATTGCTTCTTGTGACTGTTAACTTCGACCATTTCTCAAGAGTTTGCTTATTCTCATTAGGCGAAATTCTTAGACATGTCCCATTTAGATCCCTGACCAGGCTATTGATGAGATAGCTCTTCATTTAACGACTAATTGACCTCAGTTTGATTTGTACATATTTTAGCTCAAGCTTTTCAATTGAGGCAGCTCAACTCGAGCTCTGTGATGCCGTTGCTCGAGAGGCATCCAAGCCCTGTTAAATTTCTCCTTCATTGTTGAGTTATTTTTTTTTTTTTTAATCTAGAATTGCAGTAGCATTCCTAGAGATGACAGTTTCAACCCGACCCGTGTGGGCTGACCGGGCTTATATGGACAACGACCAGACCCGTGCATGGTTAGGGGTGTAGTCTCTCTCTTCTTACCCGCCTCACCCAGACCGTTAATATTATATTTTTTAAATTAACTTCTATTTAATTTATGGGTACTTGAAATGCTCAAACTTGTTTGGGTTCAACTTTGCATCATCCCTAGAGAATCATCATAGACAATCTATCTTTGAATACAATGGACCTCAGACCATGCACTTATTCGAGCATGGCTGTGATTTTCAACCCTCGTAGCTAAGCAAGAAGAGTTTAACGTTTGAACAACTATAGGCTCGGGGGAACCTTGTCGCAATATTCAAATCCATAGTGGATGATCGAAGGAAGCAGAGGGAGCTGAATATCCGGAAGGAAAGGAAGGACATGATGGATGGTCTTTTAGAGGCAGAGGATGAGAACGGCCGGAAGCTAAGTGATGAGGAGATCACCGACATCTTGTTGATGTACTTAAATGCAGGACATGAATCCTCTGGCCATACCATAATGTGGGCTACCATTTTCCTCCAACAGCATCCTGAAATCTTCCAGAAAGCCAAGGTACCTGTCCACAGACACTCTGGTTGTCTTTTTGGCGATTTCCATGGTATTAGCTGTAAAACTTCATTAAGCCAATTGCTTGCTGATAGCAAGAGCAAGAAGAAATACTGAAGAAGATGCCCTCGACTCAGAAGGGTTTGACGCTGAGAGAATACCGACAGATGGAGTACCTGTCCAAAGTATACCTCATTCAAATTCCGGTTTCACTGGTTCCAAAATTATGATTTGCTCCAATTCCTTCTCTGGTAAAACTGAGAGCAGGTCAGTAAAATGTTTCAATATTTTGCAGGTAATCGATGAGACCCTCCGCATAATAACATTCTCATATGTGGTTTTCCGGGAGGCAAAAACGGATGCTAATGTAAATGGTCAGTTTCGTTCTACACTATATATCCTTTCTTCTTCATTTGCCTTACGTGATCTCCTTGAAGTTAGTATTCCAGGAATACCTTTATTTTCAGATATTTTGCTTGAAAAGAGCATATTTTATCTGTCTCAGGTTATATAATTCCCAGAGGATGGAAAGTGTTGGTGTGGTTTAGAACTGTTCACTTGAATCCTACAATATATTCGAACCCAAAGGACTTCGATCCATCCCGATGGGATGTAAGTTGCATATCTGTCCCCTGACTCCATCTTTAGGTGGATTTTACAAGTCTCTAATGTTGATATATTTATTATGAATGCTATGTATAGGATCTTACTGTAAAAGCTGGGACATTCCTTCCCTTCGGAGCAGGTAGCAGGCTGTGCCCTGGGAAAGATCTTGCTAAGCTTGAGATAGCTGTATTTCTCCACCATTTCCTTCTCAATTACCGGTGAGTTGACAGGTGAAGGGTTCTTTAGGATGGCTGTAGTGTAGTTATAGAAATTTGATTTCAGATTATACTATCCTCTGTTTTTATTGAAAAGCAAGAAACGAGCGAACATGCTAGATCCCGTTTCATGCCTTTATCAGATTTGCTGAATTAAAGTTTCTTTATAACACGTTCTGTTGAAGGTTTACCTTAATCTTTCTCTATTCTTCATGAACAGAATTGAAAACTTGGAAGTGCCCTTTTGAAACCGTTCTTTAGTTTATTGATTCTGACACGTTCGGAAGAACAAGAAAGCCGTAACCGTACAACATCTTTTCACCTTTGACGAACTCCATGGAAACATCCATTGTCCCAGGTGATTACGTATCCTGATGGTGTTACCTGTTATGCAGGCTCGACCGTGTTAATCCCAATTGCCCAGTTCAGTACCTGCCCCGCATGAAGCCAACAGACAACTGCTTGGCAAGAGTAAGGAAACACTCTTCTAGCTCTTAATAGGTTTTGCAAGAAGTAAGGAGGGTTGGCTGCCGTGACTAACGACAGAACGACATGTACAAGAAGAAATAAGTTCTCGAGTTCGTCTTGGGGCACCACTCCTACGATCAATGAAATTCATTGCTGCGAAGAGGTAGTATCCAGATGATAGTGAACAGAGACTATATATATATATATATATATATGTAGTTTTATAGGTTTCTCATGTGTCTGAGCTTAATGTGAAGGGGATCATTCTCTTTTGTCTTTCAAAGAATTTAAGAACTCTAAATGAACAACCTGTGACTTCAAAGACAATCACCATAAAGCTTTACAATTTCTTATTACTGATATTATCATTTTTTTGTTCTCAGACTTAAATGCTCCAATTCTGTTGCTCTTGCCAAAACTGCACACACTAGCAAAGGCGAAATGCTAATCGAATATCCAAAAATCACAATCTTTTTCTAAATACATTAATTAATTAGACAACTATGAAATAATGTCGAGAGAAAATCAGATAAAGAAAACCAAGATTTTTAATATGAAAAACCCCTTGGTGCAAAGGGAAAAACCACAAGACTAAGTCAATAAAACTTTCACTATCTATAAATAGCAGCATACACAATTTCTTCTCCAATTTAATTAGAGGATATAAAACTTCATCAAGGTTTACACCATTGGATAACACAAATTTATTACCCCAAGCAAAATTATGGATAAATGGAATAATCTAACCAAAAGAGATTGATAAGAGATGTGTCCATAGACAGTTGAATAAGCGAATCTCAAAGTGAGAAATATATCAAAATGGAACTTGTTTTGCCAAGAATTGCTCTTTAAAATTCCATGGGAAATGGACCACGTCTCGCCTTCCATCTAGATACTGAAGCACCCGTGACACACCGAAATTCTACTAAAGAATATGCTGTCTCATGCCCTCTGTTAAGCGGCTGTGCTGCTGAGTTGTGCAGCTGTACGTATGTGATTTTTGCTGAATTTAACCCTAAAAATAACCTTCCCCTTGTTGGGTTCATGAGTCATGAAACCCACATAATTTCCGTTTCTTTTAATTTGTCAGTTCTAAAGAATAATGATAGTCCAATAAAATAAGATCCTATCCAATGATGAAAACCCATTAAACTAGCCAAAAAAGGTAAAGCAGTAAGTGGATAATCGCTTGATCGAGGTGCTATTCCAATGCACCTTCCTATAGGGTACCAATTTCACTTACCTTTAATTTGCAGATCATCGTGGTCATGAGATTTCACCATCCTAAGATGGCTCTTGGGTGGTGACGCTGGTACAACTTTCTTGAGTCCTTGGGACTCTTAAGCATTCTCTGAATGATTCAGGTATACAAAATTTTCATTTTGGATATTTTTTATGGAACAAGACATTTTCTAAACTAATCCTGCTTTTCTTCCCTTGAAGCACTTTTGCATTGCCCTTGTCTTCCAACGGAGCATTGAATGCTCGCACTCCCATGAGGGTCTAATCCCAACTCCTAGTTCCAATGATGCCTTGTAATTAGAGTAAATCATCAGTTTGGTCCTCAAATTTGTGTGAGCCATCTATTTGGTTTTCAAAATTTGAAAACCATTAATTTGATCATCACTGTTTAATTCCGTTAGTCAATCTAGTCCAGTATTATAATGCCATTTACAAAAGCTGACGTGGATGATGCCATACCACGTGGCAATCAATAGGTGGATAAAATTATTTAATTTCAACTATTCATAACTCGCTATAGGGCATGTGAGATCCAAAGAAATGGTTGTCACCGTCTACATTAGTGTCCGTAAATTGCATTATAATGTCTATACTATATTGAATGACGGAATTAAACAATGATGGCCAAATTGTTGGTCTTCAAACTTTTAGAACTAAACTGATGACTCATTATAAATTTAAGAATCAAAATAATAGTTTACTCTTGCAAAATTACCTCCTCCCATGTGTCAAAAGCGCAGTAGGGATAGTACTTGAATGCTACATAATTCAAGCTTTCTCGTGATGGCATTAATTGACATTCTGTCGTCAATTAGTTAATGAACACCAACTTTTAATCGAGGTTCATCCACAAATATGGAATTCAGCAATGAACAGAAATATTGAGCAGAAGCACGTAAAATGAGAAATCATTGTCATTCCTTGAATTCTTTTTTTTTGGCCAATTATTCACCACTGAATCAATACAATGCAAAATCCATACAATTCACATATACACACTTAATCTTAGGTTTCCCCTCATGTTCCACACCCTTCTTCGATGTCCCAAACTAGACCAGAGTCCTTCCATAGGTTTCCCTAAGGATATCCCTCGTCTTCAATACTCCTTGCCTGGTGTCCCACGCTCCATAGTATTCCTCCTTTAGAACTCATTTCGTATTAGCCAGCTTGACTCCACTCTAAACAGGTCCACAAAACCCTTAAATGTGCTACCTTTGAGCTCTTGCCTGTTCTGCCTAATGAAACACTCGAAATAACACTTAAATAGACAAATAGTTAAGAGACACAAATAAACACATGACAAAAACACTGGGATGTTGTACTTGCTGAGAATGAATCCCACATTTGATAATAAATAGAAACAATCCTAATTTATTAAAGAGTGAGTGGGGATATCTCACAATACTAACGATAAACTACACTTGTAGTTAGCAAAACCCTCCCAGATTTGCCTCTTGTATAGGTAAAAGTAGTTGTGACTTAGTCAAACTATTATGGTTAATACTCTACTGGTCAAGCACAAACTTCAACCTTTACCTTAACTATATCTTCAAAGTCCTGACTCATGCCACAAGCGCCTCCTTGTGAACAAGAATCAGCTCTAGAGTAAGCTCCTGCTGGCCCAAGATTTGGAACCAAACTTGTGAAGGAAACAACCAAGAAACTGAGAAAACAAAGAGTAACGTGCAGCAAATAGAGGGTGTTTTACTGACTGTTGAAAACCAAAATTGAACTTGAGTTACACCCATAAAGCATAAATAGAGGATTTTAGTCTATCTTGAAAAACTAAGTCAACTTACTAGGAAAAGAGCATAATAATATCTGCCACCTAGTTGACAGATAATAATAACCATTTTCAACTGAACAAAAAATCAACTTTTAATAACTTAACACTCCCCCTTTAAAGTGATTTTTGAAACCAATTCGAGTCTTCTGCAAAAGAACTCAAATGGATCTGGGAAGTATCTTTATGAAGGTATCAGCAACATTCTCTTGACTCTGTACTTCTAATGCGGAAATTGTTCCGTCAAGAACCTTTTCTTAGATAAAGCGATGTTCCAATTCAATGTGTTTTGTTCTCGCATGACATACGGAATTTGTTGCCAGCTTTATAGCACTCTAGTTGTCCCAAAAATTACAGTTGACTTGACAATGGGTAAATGCAAGTCTTTAATGAGTCTCTAAAGCCAAACACCTTCTTATGTAGCAAGAGCAGCTGCTTTGTGTTCGGCCTCAATAGTTGAGAGAGAGACATAAGGCTTTTTTTACTGCACCAAAAAACTGCAGTACCACCACAAAAGAAAACATAGCCTAAAATAACCTTCGATCATCCAAGTCACCACCAAAATTAGCATTGTTATTCCCAATCAATGAAAATTTAGCATTCTTCTTAAAGAAAAGTCTCATATCTCGAGTTGTATTAACATATTTCAATATCTTGTTTGCAATTCCTAAATGAGTCTTCCTTGTGGAAGAAAGAAATCTGTTGACAAGTCCAACTGAAAAAGAGATGGGCCTTGTAATGGTTAGATACAAGAGACTACAAACAAGTGCACAATATGGCCGAGCACCTGGGAGAAGAGAACCTTCATCACGTCGAACCAATTTCATGGCATAGCCTTCTTGAGATACAAAAGCACCATCTTCTCTATTTTTCACTTCTAAGCCAAGAAAGTGATGTAAGTTCTCCCAAACTTTTCATGTCAAAGCGAACAGAGAGTTCATCTTGTAGCTTCTCAATCTCTCTTTCATTGTTTCTAGTTATTACTATGTCATCTACATATAAACCACATACAAGTTTCCTCTATGTTTAACAAACAATTATAATTTGAGTAAGAAGCTTCATACACGCAAAAATGTAGATATTGAGCAATTTTCCCATACCAAGCCCTTGGAGCTTGCTTTAAGCTTTCTTCACGATTTTAGAATTGGAATACACAAGTGTACGTGTTAGAACGAGTAATAAAGTGACGAGATCGAGTGTCGTATCCACAGAGACCTAACTTCAAAATCCAACTAATTATTAAAATTAAAACTAATTACCCTTATTCAAACCATCGAAATTGAAGTTAAATAATGAAAAGAAATCAATAGGAAGAAATCGAATAATGAGAATTTAGATTATGAAAATCTAAGGATTGCAACTTCCCCTAGTCGTTATTCTAATTTTGATCTATCTCTACTTATGATGCTAATTAATTAATATTACTAACCTAGGGTTCGATTCTAGCTTTACACAGCTCTCGCTTATAGTAAAACCGTACTCTCAAAATCATGCTAACCTACTCTATCTCTAAGTGGTTAATCATGTAAAAACCCTTTAAGTTTCAACCCTAATAGGTTACCTAGGATGATTGGGTATATCTCTATCCCTCTCATGAACAATCCTATCTCTGTACACGGATTAACCTAAGTTATATTTTACCTGGCTTAATCTAATATTCCTCTCTCGAGTTCAATTAGATTTCCACTTCAACCTAATTGTTGATCAAGCAATTAAGTCACATTAGAAACGGTAATAATATAAGTAACACAATTAATCAACAAAAATAATGAGACAAATACGAAATTAAAATAAACAATTAGGTTTCATTGGTCACCTTAGGATGGATTGCTTAGTTCTGATGAAAATAAAATCAAACAACGACAAGAATAGAGAAGGCATCATTCGAATGATAACAAAGAAAGGAAGAAAAAAATGATGCAAACTAATTCGGCATCATTCGAATGATAACAAAGAAAGGAAGAAAAAAAATGATGCAAACTAATTTCGCATCTCCACTCGAATTGGATCTTCAATCAAGATCTTCCTCCTTGCCTTCAATGAATTTTGCCTCTCCTCTCCACATCTTCAACCAGGGGCCTCCCAAATGCATTCATTCTAATTTCTTATCCTCTAAATAGAGATATTTTTCTTTCCTAATATCTCTCGAGATAATATTCTATCCAAATCTCGATTTCCATAAATATCTCTAATAACAGAAGGAAAATATTTTGATTTTCTTGTGAACATCTTCAAGGATTCTCCAATGATTCTTCGTCATTCAGCATGATCTCCATATCCCACAAGTCAGGGAAACCTGATATTCCCATATCCAGTAGATTCTCAATGAGTGTTGTGACACCTTGTCGCGGCAATGTGGAACAGAGCAGAACAGAATGCAATTTGTTCTAATTTGTTATGACACAATGTCATGACATTGCTGATAGCTCGTAATTCTTGATTTCGTCTATATCTTCTTGGGTCTCAATTAATTTATAACCTACAAATAATCCTAATTCAGTACCTAACATCACAAAACACCCTTGGGGGCAAGAAAATATCAACAAGGAGACCAATGAGCATCCTAACTAAAGCAAATGTAAAATTTACTTCAATTCGAGATTTCATGACCATTTAGTGTTCAAAAGCGACTTAATAACTCTATTTTTCCTAGAGTTATCAAGCTTGTAAACATAATTGAGATGATTGCTTGAAACATACCAGGGCGGTTGCTCCATATAGATGTCTCAATCAGGCTCCCCATACAAAAAAAATCATTCTTCACATCAAGCTGCCACAACTTCCAGTCATTAAAGGCTGCCATGGCTAATATAACTCAGACAGAAATCATTTTAGCTAGTGGGCTGAAAGTTTCTTCATAGTCCTCTCAATATTTCTAAGAGAAACCTCTAGCAACCAGCCTTAATGTGAACCTGTCAATACAGTCATCAGCCTTTCTTTTAACTAGAAACAGCCATTCACATGAGATAGGTGCCACATTTTCAAGCTTTGAAACCAACATCCAAGTTTGATTCCTTTTGAGAGCATCCATTTCTTCATACATAGCACATTTGCACTCTTCAATTTCTTTAGTTTCTTCATAGAAAGATGGTTCAGCATCATCAACAGGACCAGTGAAGAAGAAAGAACAAGTACAGATATAGTTCTCATCTCTATAGCGGGCTGGTTTGGTGATGTTCCTTTGGGGCCTCTGAGAATTTTGTACATCAATAATTTCTTCTTCCTGTTGTGCTTGAGATCGAGATCAACTTGAACCCCCCCTCACTTTGCTACTCTCTAAGTTCTTCGTCCTGATAAAGAGATTGGAGCTAATTCAAGGTCTCTCTTCCTTTTTGTCCCTCCATGGATGATGAAAAAGAACTAGAGATATTGTTTATCGAATGGGGAGTATTTTAATTCATCCTTGAAACTTTTAGAATCTCCATTTACAAGTGCAGCTCCATAATACCATGAAACTTCATCAAATACAACATCTCTTGAAACTACAAATTAATGACTTGTAGGATCCATGCACTTCCAGCCCTTTTTCCTTTCATCACATCCAACAAAGATGCATTTCCTTGCCTTTGCATCTAATTTACTTCATGAAGATTCCGGTACATGGACATAACAAATGGAAAACACCCTCATATGCTTGACATTTAGCTTCTTCCCAAACATGAGTTCGTAAGGAGATTTCATGTTTGTTAGAGATTGAGACAATCACACATCATTCCTTCTGCCCACAAGGCCTTGTGCAAATTCTTTGCATGCGACCAACTCTTGCAGGTCTTAATGAGATGTCGAATCTTTAGCTCGGCCATTCCAATTTGTTGTGGGGTTTCGACATAAGAAAACTCTATTTTGATGCCATTTTCACATAAAAGGAAGGGAACTCATTTAAAGTGAAATCTCCTACGTTATCTATCCTTAACCACTTAATCTTGGCACCAAGTTAAGCTTCAACTATCTTTTTGAATTGCAAGAATCTATCCATGACTTCATACTTTTGCTTGACAAAATAGACCCGAGTAAATCTTGCAAAGTCATCAACAAAGATTAGCATATAGGAATAACCGGAAAAGGAATGAGTATTTGTTGAACCATTAAGTCATTGTGAGTGAGTTCAAGAGGACCCTCATACCTTGATATTAATCTTTTGAAAGGAAGCTGATGTGCCTTCCCCTACTGACATCCTTCACGCATATGACCTTCACTAAAGTTATTTAAGTAAGGCAAGCCATCGACCAACTCCATCTTCGCCATAGCCTTTAATTTTTCCATGTTGACATGCCCAAGTCTAGCATGCCAAATGGAAGGATTATCGCTGCCACTCATCTTTTCCGCATACAAATTTGAAGTAGACAAAACAAATAAATCATTTACTCTCTTACCGGTGTGAACAACATCAGCTTTCAAATCTGTGATATTTCGAAGAAACTTAATTTCATGGGTTCCGAATAACACGAAATGGCAACATCAATAGCACTTGCCACTGAAAACAGATTCTTACGAATGACTGGAACATGGTACATGTTGTCCAGCGTTATCGGGTCCTGATGCTTCCCATTTATGATCACCATACCTTCATTCTTCACTTGATGGATTGTATTATCTGTTGTAACAGTAGTTTGAACGACCGATGGATTGTCGAAGGTTGGAGAATTTTCCATCGTCCACCATGAGATAATGCCCATAGCCCGAATCAACAATCCAGTCCTTGTCAAAGTTGATCAAGTTCATAGCATTGATACTCTTCTTTTCAGCCATAAAGCATTTGCCCCAATCTTCTTCATCTTCAATCAGCTCAGTACCAACCACATTGCCTTCCTTTAGCTTTACCCGACAATTTTTCTTTATATGACTAGTTTTCCCACACTGGTAACACTTGATGCTTTTCCTACCAGACTGGCTTAGAAAGAGCATCTCCTTCTGATTTCTTCCAAGAAACTTTGGCCATTTGCTTGGCCAAGGATTCTTGGGATGTTAATAGTCTCTCCAATTCCTTCAAGGATGGTTGTTGAGCCCAACCTTGGACTGATGTTATGAATGGAATGTATTCTGGTCTTAGTCCATGAATAATATTTCTCTAAATTCGAGCTTCTGAGATAGCTTCCTTTGGATTTAACAAGGAAATCTCCGAACAAAGATTCTTAACTTTCAAGAATTACTCCAAGATAGAGAGAGTACCTTGAGTAGCTTTCGCCAAATCATTTTCCAAGTGTTGCAATCAAGCACTATAAGATTACTTGTTATTACCAGCTAAAGATTACAGGCCATCCATGTTCGTCTGAAACTAGACGGCTTTTTATTGTTGCATTTCCACTGAACTTTTGGTCAATAAAGTTATCGTCCAGTTATCTTCCACTTTTCGTCTACTAGCTTTGGTCGCAAATAGTTTGCTTTTTGTTCGTGCAATTGCCGTCCAATTTATGGTCAGTAAGTACATATCCAATTTTTCGGCCAATCATCAAATGAAATTAGACGGAAACTGCCTGAAATTACAATTAATGAGTTAGTTAAGTAGAGTTTTGTCAGAAGTTTTTATTTAATCTGGTCAGAGTTTCAATGGTCTTTTTTCTAGTTTCTGAAACTCACCAATTTTCAAGGATGTTCAGACCATGTTAATTTCTCTGAAAATGGACGGAAATTTACCTCTATATATATATATCACTCACTTCAACTTCAATTGTCCAATACGTGATATATCTCATAACTCAGAGAGGAAATTTTGAGAGATTTTCTTCAAGCATTCAACACATTATAGATCTGTGCAAGATTTTCACCCAGCAAGCTTTGTTTCGATCCTGCGAAGAAACTGGCTAATATCATCAGCACGTGAGGTAATTTATATTTATAATATAATAAAGAAATAGATGAGTTGGAACACTTTTGTATTCATTAAAAGTTAGAAATTCTTAAGTAAAATAATAGTAAATGGATTAATAAAAATATGTAAATACTCTGTATAGACGTACAATATTATGTTGCATTGATTTATTGTACAATATTGGTGTTAATGTATTAATTTTATTATTAATTATAATTATATTATTTTTATAGAACATTTATTCATAAATTTATTTAGAGGTAATATATGTTACATTTAATGAACAATATAAAGAACGAAGAACAACTTATTGACTAAAATTGACAACAATGTGTGTAAAAATAAAGATGTATATTATATATTTTTTTAACAAATATGACAGTAAGTTATTTTATAGAATATTTTTAATTAATTAATTTTGTCTCATACGGTATTTGTTACAATGCATTATATTATTGTTTCGTTATATCTCATTCCTTAAATTTGATGATATTGTAACTCATTTCAAGAAATTACTGCATATCATTAAATGCATATGGACAATCCTTCACGGTCTTGGATGTATAATAGAAACTATCCCAGTCGTAGGGGTATTAGACTGGAGTTCTTACATGGTGTTGAAATATTCTTAAAACATGCTTGTGATCAGCCACAATATTTGAATGAGGGGATGATTAGATGTCCATATGTGAGATGCCAAAAAAGGTAGCCTATTACCCCTTGATGAAGTGCAGGATCATTTATATAGGTGTGGTTTTAAACCTAATTATTGGTATTAGACTGACCATGGAGAGAAAAAACCACATACGGGGATATTTAATCTGACTTTTCAATGCGGCTCCTCTAGGAGTGCAACACTAGGGTATGAGGATCCATGACATGCATACAGACACATGGTTAGTAATGCAGCAATCCAAGAATTCATGGACATATCTCAAGCTAAAGAGGCTGCATTTCAAGGGAATGATGATGCATATGATGTGAATGAGGATAATGAATTGGACGATATAAATGTTGAACATGAACCGGATGACGAAACCCAAAAGTTCTACGACTTGTTAAAAGAATGTCAGCAACCATTATGGCCAGGATGTACAGAGCATTCCCCACTTTCTTTTGCAGTTAAACTAATGAGCATCAAGTCCGATTAGAACATTCCACATGATGTAGTGGATCAGGTGTTACTTCTCATGTCTAAGAGTGCACCGATAGGGCATAGTATTCCAAGAATTATTATGAAGCAAGGAAACTTGTGTCCAAACTTGGACTTACCAGTATGAAAATAGATTGTTGTCCAAATGGTTGCATGTTATACTTCAAGGATGATAGATTCAGGCGTAACTGTAAATTTTGTGGTGCTAATCGATATAAGGCACTTAGAAGGAATAATGTGAAGGAAGTGCCAGTGAAGAAAATGCATTATATGCCTCTGATTCCAAGGTTGAAGAGGCTTTATGTATCAATAAGTTCAGCAACACATATGAGGTGGCACCACGACAATTAGCGAACAGATGATGCTATGTGTCATCCTTCAAATGGGAATGTGTGGAAGGAATTTAATCACAGTTATCCTGATTTCGCTGCAGAACCTCGTAATGTCAGACTTGGACTGTGTGCTGATGGATTCTCTCCTTTCAACCTATCTGGTGCCCCATACTCAAGTTGGCCTATCATCGTAACACCATACAATCTACCCCCAGAGTTGTGCATGACATCACCATATATGTTCTTGACATGTATCATGCCGGGCCTGAAAATCCTAAGAGTAATATAGAGTGTACTTGCAACCATTGATTAAAGAGTTAAAGTTATTATGGGAAGTTGGGGAGGATACTTTTGATGTATCAACCAATCAAAGTTTTCTAATGAGAGCGGTACTGATGTGGACAATTAATGATTTTCCGGCTTATGGTATGTTATCTGGTTGGATGACTTCTAGTCGATTAGCTTCTCCTCATTGCATGTGAAATAGCAAGGCGTTTAGGCTGCAACATGGTGGGAAAATTTGTTAGTTTGATTGTCATAGACAGTTTCTTGATCCTACGCATCCTTACAGGTCCAATTCACATAGTTTCTTCATCTGACGGATGGAACGATCACCTCCACCTCATAATTTTACATCAGAAGAGGTTTATTCCATGGTATCTAATCTCCCGAAGGTTGCTGAAGAAAGTAGTATCTGTAGGATTCAAGGATATGGCATTCAACATAATTGGAAGAAACAATGTTTATTCTGGGAATTGCCATATTGGAAGGACAATCTAATTCGACACAACTTGGATGTCATGCACATAGAGAAGAACTTTTTTGACAACATATTCAACACTGTAATGGATATCAAGGAGAAAACAAAGGATAATGTGAAGGCTCGTCTGGACTTGCAACAGTACTGTAGGCATCCAAAGCTCCACCTTATTGAGAGAGTTAGCGGGCAATTCTTCAAACCAAAGGCTAAGTGTGCTTTGATAGTTGACCAAAGACGAATCATCTGCCAGTGGGTTAGCAAGCTTCAAATGCCAGATGGATACTCTTCCAATCTTGCCAGAAGTGTGGACACATCACATGGAAAAAGTTATTCATGGAAGAGCCACGATTATCGTATTTTCATGGAACAGATGTTACCAATTGCTTTCAAGGAATTACCAGATCATATTTGGAAACCACTAGTAGAGCTGAGTAAATTCTTAGAGGATTTGTGTTCTTCTAAGTTGAAACATGATGACTTGGATTAGATGGAGAAAAACATCCCTGTAATTTTGTGCAAACTTGAGAGAATATTTCCCCCGAACTTCTTCGATGTCATGGAGCATTTACCAATTCATTTGATAGAAGAAGCTCGAAATGGGGGCCCAGTTCAGTACGGGTGGCTGTACCCATTTGAAAGGTGTTGACTTTAATCATTGAATTTTTAACATATTATTTTCTATAATGTTATTAAGTGCGTTCGTTAAAGGAAAAACAAATATTTTGCTGATATCTTGGTAAGTTGAAGAAAACGGTGAAGTAAAAAGCACAAGTTGAAGGATCCATTCGCAAAGCATATTTATGCAAAGAGACAATTAACTTTTGCTCATATTACTTCAAGTCCAATGTGCTTACTAGTCGAACAAGTTGCATCGGAATGATAATGGTGGTGTGCGTCCTTCTATTTCCACATCAATTACAATTTTCAATGTCCCAGGTCGTGCGTCCGGAGCATGTAAGACCAGATATCTAGATGATGATGAGGTCGGCAACACTACATGTGTTGATCAACTGTCAAGAGGTGAAACCATTCATTGAGTAAGTCTACTATGGTTTTTTCATCTCCATTAAATGTTACCTTCGTTGATTCAAGAGATGACACTTATGGTAGATTCTATATTTATAGATGTTTCATTGCATCCAACAACATTCCTGCGGCTAAGATCAGTTACTTCGTTGAGCATCATTTCACAAAGTGGTTTACCAAATACGTAAGTATACTGATATTTAATTATTAATTTTTTTATTATATTTATTTATAATTTAATGGATTTTCTTGCTATTATTACTAATTTTTAGGGAAAAATTACTAATGTTTAGCATTTGTTTTCCTTTTAGATCCTTGACCCAATGAATCAAATCACTAATCCTGCACTACGTGAATTGGCATGGGCCCAAATAGGGAGGTAAGGACATGGCAGAAATATTTCATAAATGGTTACAAAATTTCATACATATACATGGAGCATTGGCAAGAAGACATCAAACTATGGAGTGTGGGTTTCATCGACTGAAGCTGATGGTTCACCTGTTGACTATTATGGGTTCTTGCAAGAAGTTGTGGAACTGCAATACTTTGGATCCTTTAGCAGCACAATTGTGTTATTTCGGTGTGAATGGTTTGACCCATCTCCAGGACAGGGTACTAGAACGGTTCATCCTGAGTGCAATATTGTGGAAGTTCGACATCGAGCAAGATATCAAAAATATGATCCATTTATCATAGCACGACAATGCGGACAGGTATACTTTGTGCCATATCCAAGAACTGTGAAAAGCAAAGTGGATTGGTGGGCATTTATCAAGACAAAGGCTAGCGGACGAGTTGAAATTGCATATTCCCTTGAGGTTGCGTATCAGAATGATATTCCATCAAGTATTCGTTCAATACCTATGGATGAGACTAAAGTGTCGTTAAATGATGAAAATCATCCACTAGAGCAAGTAAACATACAATTGACGAATCAAGGCGTGGATGGAGAAATTCGGCCATAATTAATCTTGGAAACTGACTAAATCTTTGTAGTTGTATTTTGAAGATTTTGCCAATTGACTTACCAAATTTTCATTTTTAGTGGTCGTCTTCATTCTAATCACAAATTATTCCTCACTAAAAAGCTAATTTCTTGTAGTGTAACTTCCCTTATTCTCCCTTCATTTCCCTGAAATTTGTATCGCCGTTTTCTTTTCCTCATTCTGCTATTGATTGGAAATGCATGGCAATTAACGTTACTTGCATATTTAAATTTTTAGTTAAGGTATATGGTTGGAACTTGGCCTGTAAATGGTAAGAAAACCCGGCCAGAATTAATCTTGGAAACCCACTAGATCTTTGCAGTCGTATTTCGGGATTTTGCCAACTGAATTCCCCAATTATCTTCTGTTTATGAGATCTCCATTTTTTGGATGAGATTTGAACCTTTCCAATTCAATGGTTTGATTGGCACAGAAACCCAGATCAGAAGGAACGTTAGCAGATTTGTGTGGGATGTCTTACTCCCGCCTGAGCTTCAATTCACTTGATTCTTCCCACATTTTCTTCTCTTCTTTCCCATTTGCTCTCCATTTTCTCCACTCATCCAACTCCAAGTATTCTTAACAAACATTAGGGAATCCGTTTCTCTTGCTATTTCATCGTTCTTCTTCATTAAGGTTGTCCATATCAACATTTGCTTCACATACCAGGTACATAAAAGAACGCTTTCTTTTTTTTCCTATTCAATATGCTGTGCTTTTATTACTACATTTATTTTATTCCTTTTATTGTATTATTACACATGAAATGAATTACAGATGTCTCAACCCCCACGTCGCTCATTAAATTTTAGTAACAAAGATAAAGTCAATGGCAGCTGAGGTTGAGCATCATCTGGACCCGCTCAACCTGTCGAAGGCAATCCCAGTCATGCGCCACATCCTGAGAATGGTGCTTGGTTGCCACCATTTCAAACTCCATACTCGCCCTTATCATATTCTGCAAGATTAGCATCTAGGCTAAACTTAGAACCCTTTAGTGCTAGTTCATCTCAATATTCACTATTTTCAATACCCAACTCCCATACATCTGGCACAAATACGAATTTTTTGGGTGTACGTGGAGCAACTATGGGTCAAGAAGGAAGAAATATTTATGGGCCACCACAACATTGACCTTCTCCTAATGTCTACATTCTAGAACCACCATCCCGCACATCATGTCATGCAGACAGAGTTCAACTCGAATTTGTACATGAAGTTGTCGAAGAAGATTTGTTTGGACCAGCAAATGCAGCTGCTCAAATCTTTGAGTCACCAAAAACCCCTACACATGCACATGAACATGGGCTAGATGTGGGAGATGATTTATCAAGACCTTCTCAAGATCCTCATCAAGTTTCTCGGAAGGTTGGTCGATAGTTTTTGCAGCAAGACAGTCCACTTGGGTAACTTATATTGAAAAATATAAATTTTTAATATGTTTCTAATTTTTTTGCCAGTAAATATTTCTTGCTTTGATATATATATATATATATATATGTTAACTACATATACAAGCCGTCCAAGCGTGGTACTGAAGCAATAAATAGCATAATTTGTAACTAACTGAAAACATTTTATAAGTGTTGGAGTCAAATTCCGAAGAGTTTCGTTGTAAATGATTTGAGGATTGGAAGGTAATGCTGATATTTACACGTTTAATTTTTATGTTATTTACGTATGACTGAAAGTTTTTGAATTCTTAAACCTTGCATTTTTTACTTTCATTTAAAATATCGTTTTCATTTTAAAAATTTTCCACTAATTAGTTTCTTATTATTATGCTTATTTCTTATTACAGAATACACATTGGTTATTTTTAAGAAAAATTGATATTTGTATGTTATATTGTTATCAGAACTTTGTCTTTTGGGATCCTACGGATGAATACCACATGTAGAAGGCTTTCAATAAGAAAGGGAGCAAGCGACTTTTTGATATGTATATAGATGCAAGGGCAAAAGGTCATCCAACTTGGATAGGGAACAAATTTTGGAGAGAACTGAATAATCACTGAATTACAGAAGAATTTCAAAAGAAGTCGGCCAAAAACAAGAAAAATCGAGCTTTAGAGAGAGGGGGCTCCGTCCATAGAGGAGGTTGTATTTCAATGGGTACTCATGCCATGAAATTGGTAAGTCCATTAGCATAGATGTAATTTTTTACTCATCTTTATATGTGATCACTTGACAAGAACAGTATTTCAGGAAAAGATGTTAAAGAGGAAGGCAACACAAAAAGAAATATTCGAAGAGACACACTTGAAGAAGAAATACAAGACTTGGGTAGATGATCGATCCCATACCACATTTGTAAGTACATTATATACTTATATTATTTATTTAATATAACTAATTATCAATGTTGTTTGAATGAAATTATATCAAATAGTAGTTTTACATTTTTGGTATAATAATTTTCAGGGGAAGTATGAATTGGCCATTGCCCAGTACTTGTCCCAGCATGATTCAGACTCTTTAACCCCAGGAGTATGAGCAGAGATATGGGAGAGAGTTGCAGGTGGTAGCCAAAGAACACATATATATGGGCTAAATTACCAATTCCCTTCCCGCAGTGGGATAGATCCTTGTAATCAAGCAAGGTCATCTACTAGATGGCAACGTCGGATTGAGGAAATGCAAAATCATATTGCGAGCTTGGATGTTCAATTTCAGGAGCATGTCCAACAAGTTGAATGGGATAGGCAGGAGCGAAGACTTCAGCATGAAGGAATGTTGCAAACGATGAGGTAGATGATGCGAGAACAAAGACGTTTGTATCAAGCATATATGGCTCCATCTAATAATGTATGTGGTGCTTTTGACAATTCCCAGTGTCTCAATCCGGACAGCTCATCTAGCACCTAGGGTAGTTCGGATGAATATGTACTGAATATTGAAGATCATGATAATTAGAATAGTGAACATGTTAATTGTGTTTTTTTTCTTTTGAATGCAAACTCTATCTGAAGAATTATGGGTTATTATAATTTTCTACATCTAGTTATTTAAGTATATTGATCACTATCGTAATTGTATTATTCATTTTATATTGACTAATACATATTTTGACCAATTTGAGATCAAATTTTGGTCCAAAACAAGAAATTTATCTTCTGGTAGTGACCATTAATTAGCTCATGAAATAACAGAATTTTCAATAGATTGGATATATAAATATAAGCGTATTTTACCAACCAAAATTTTGCTGAAAAAGGGTCAAAAATTCTGAAGAAAAAATGGCCAAAATTAGTGCGAAAGCAGTAAAAATTTCATACGAGAATTTGACCAAAACCTTGGCCGATAAATGGTCAAAATTTCTGACAAATTCAAGTGGGCCGGAAGTTGGCCAGTGATTATAGCAATTTGTGGCCGGTAAGTGTGAGTGGCCTTTCTGTTTGGTTTCCGACAATTTTGAAGCCGATAACATTGGCCGAAATTTCAGGCCATTTATTGCACGAAAACTGGTCAATACATATTTCTGACGGGCTCTTTTTCGACCACTCTATCGAGGACGTAAAGGGGCCGATAAAAGCCAATTTTCGTCCACCAATTTACTCGTACCATCCATAAGATGGCTGACAAAATGGTAGATAATTTTTTTTTTTTTTGTAGTAAGCCTCATCCTTCTTATTGAACCACTCATCAAATTGTCCGCCATATCTCATGAGCATATTTGCATCTCATTATATGATCAAACAGGGTAGGTGTGATGGATCTCTTCAAGATGAACTCAGCCTTTGCATTTAGCTGCTTCCATTTCTTGAGATTGTCCGAGTTATCAGCTATGGCTTCTAGACATGTGGTACTGTTTCCATTAACAACATCCCACAGATCTTCTCCAAACAAGATGCCCCATACAACTCCTCCAAACTTTGTAATTCGACTTATTTAGCAAATCAATACCAAGCCCACCAGCACGACCACTCGGATCCATTGGTAAGACGCTAGTTGAATCCATCACCAAGGGTTGTTAACACATGAAGTCATACAGCTACAACTCTTGTGGCTCTGATACCATGTGAACAAGAATCAGCTCTATAGCAAGCTCCTGCTGGCCCAAGATCTAAACCAAACTTGTGAAGGAAACAACCAAGAAATAGAGGAGAAAAGAACAGTGAGTAATGTGCAGCAAATAGAGGACTTTTTATTGATTGTTGAAAACTAAAACTGAACTTGAATTACAACAATAAAGCATAGAGGATTCTAGCCTATCTTTAAAAAAGTCAACTTACTGGGAGAAAAGCCTAATAATATCAGCTACCTAATTGATAGCTAATAATAACCATTTCCAACTAAACAAAAAAAATTCAGTTTTAATACCTTAACACTCCTAACACTCCATCTCGTGTGTGCTAACAATTCCCTAAATCTACTCCATCCATTTTCCATTGTAACGCATGCATCAAGATGACGGCCGTGCACCTATAACTCTATGGAACAGAGAAATAAGAACCTCATCATGAGTTAATAAGACTAAATTATCAAGTTGTTATAGTCCCTTTACTTTACTTTTGTGTTATTTGCATTGCATTAGGATGTGTTAAATTTTAGAGAGTTTTGAATTACTTATGTTTGATTTTAGTTTCATTTCGAATAGCTGCAATATCCAGTTCCTACTTTTGTTGATTATTTCACAGGTGATTCTCGATTAATATAGGACAAATAATATGTGTAATATCCCGAATTATAGAGATGAAGACAATATATATATATATTTTTTCATAACTAAGTGTGTGGTTATGATCATATTATTACAAGGAAAATAGAATATATTAAAGAGATATTTAAGGAAGAATTGATATATCAGGAAATAACATATTAAAAAATATCATAAAAAAGAAAATATTCATTACAAAAAAAGGGAAAAGAAGATACTCATGACATAATCATGGAAGGGTTAATTTAATGACGGTACAAAGCATTTTTTAAATATTTTTTTAGTACAAAACCTCTTTTTGTAGTATTTAAGTACAAAAATTTCAACTCCGTTAATTTCTCACTAACCGTATTAATTTTCACTGACTCAACAACTTCAAATGGATGCCATGTGTGCATATATGTCGAAGTATCATGCTCAAATAACATTTTCAAAAGTAATAAAATAGAAAAATCTAAAAAAAAATTAGGCAATCCATATAAAAATTCTAGAAAAAAATAAAAAATTCACGTAAAAAACTAAAATATCTAAAAACTAAAAATAGAAACCTTTAAAAATTAAAATACATATAAAAATATTAACATAGATAAAAAAACTTTAAAAATCTAACCCTAATGACTCATTTATTCCTATACCAATTTCCCCAAAATACCAAATCTTGTTTTCTCCCAAATCCAAATTTTCAATTCTTCCTTAAATCAGATAGGAAAGAGCTGATGATTTTGATTTTTTGACCCAGGATGAAGGGCCTCAGAGAAGGATGCTAAGGTGGGAGTTCCTGGATAGAGCACTTTGAAACTCATGGAGATTGAAGTTCTAAGAGTGGAGGTAGAGCAAAGGCAGAGGGCGGTCTTTTGGTTTGATTGGGGCTGATGAAGGTCAAGCAAGCATGCCATCTTTTAGTTCTGACTCCATCCCCTCCTCTTTCGATGTCTCATCCTCTCTCCACAAGTGTGGCTCGTCCTACCGGGTCCCTTCTGGCACCCCATCAGAACGCTGCCTGGAGAGTGGTCCGATCAATTTGAATTTGAGCTCTTCTAATTCCAATCCTCCGACAGGTCGATCGGCATGAACAGCTTCAGGGTGGTCAGCTGGAGGACCTTCTTAGTCGTCTCAGTGTTGAACCACTGCGAGCCGCAATTAAACGAAGTGATGCCAAGGGAGGTAGGGTACGGCAATTCCGACTTGTGCCTCAGTGTGAATAAGCAAAAGCGCTGCTGGAGTGTTGTGTTGGGGGACAAGGAGACAGAGTCGTGCAGTCGAAGCGATCTCACAGATCGGACAATGGCTAGAGCAATGGATGATTGTAAGATGATGGATGCCACCAAAACATGAGGCGAAGCTGGACGAAGGATTTTGGGATGGCGAAGCTGGCAACAATGGATGAACGAAATACTTCAAGGAGGAGAACTGACTATTTTTGGGTGGGAGTATGGATGAAAAGCATGATGGCTAGGGTTTTTTCTAGGTTGGGGAAGATTGGAGAAGATGAAGAAAAATTATTTTCTAAAGTAAGATAAAAGGAAAGTAAACAAATAATATTGTATTCTTTGTTTAATTGATTGGGATGGATACTTAGTCCTAGCCATGGGCTAGTTTGGGCCCAGAACCGGCCCGGTCAAAACAGGACCGAAACGGTCAAAACCGAAACCTGCTTGGAACCATCCTCGAATCGTAAGGTTTAAGGTTCAGGGCAAGTTCCATGGGCCCCAAAAACCGGAATCGGCAAGCAAGAAAAGTTTTTAAAAAAAAATGAATCCCCGACCCTCTGCCATTGCTGTCAATTGATAGCAGGCCTACCCCATAAGACTTTTGTTTCTTTTTTTTTTTTGGGACACATTTTTAGTTTTAGATATTTATCGTGTGATGCAAAATACAAATAAGTTCATTGTATAAATTACTACTCAAATCCTAACACTTGTAAAGTTAACTATCAATAATTGTAAAAATTTTACACGTGTCAAAAATTTCACTGTGATTTACACAAAGAACTCGTTATATAAATCAAATTTTATTTATTTTTAATAGAAATTGAACCAGTTGGTTCGGAACCAGAAGGAACCACGGTTTCGAACCGAACCATCGGATTTCGAACCGCCCCTAAACCATCCAAAAGAAGGTTCAGGGCCGATTCCAAAGGGGTCACGAAACCGGAACAGACGGTTCCGAATTGGAACTGTGGCCAGGACTATGTATACTTGTCTTTTTTAATTTTTCTATTTTTATCTAAATTTTCTTTCTAAATTTTATCTATTTTTAACATAATTTTAGAAATTATATATTACTTTTAATTTTATCTACTTGGTTTTTATAAATTTTTGAAAATTTAACTTTTTATTTTTTAAAAAAATTTCATTCTTTAATATTTTAAAGAATTTTTCTATAAAATTTTATTGAAAAGTATATAAAAATTGAGACAGAAATTTCTATCTTATGTTAAAGTGACAACAAAACCGTCCATAAAGTCTTGTACTGATAGAAGATACTATCAGTTTATACATACAGGTGAGTGGATTTTACCTTTAAAAATGACATGCTAATAATGCACCAGGCCGTATCTGGGGTTAATGGCAAGCCCCAAACCGTATAATGCACTGTCCAGTTGATTAATCGGTTGTTACAAAACCGGACACCATTAATTAAAAAAAAAGGACTTATGTTGATGGAAGAAAGAGTCAGTACAAGTTATAATATACTAACAGATTCATTAGTTGAGGTGGCAAAGAAAATAACTGGTAAAGGCTTGTCCTTACTGAACTTTATGCTATCATTATGGAGTTGTATCAAAGGGACTTATATTGACAGCAACTTACGCAGTTAGTAATATTATTTTTCATCTGTATAAGACGAAAAGTGTTTTACTGATAGAAATTTATTGTTTTTACCTACAGAATTTAGCAATTAGTAAATGGCAAATAGTTTGTAATGATAGGTTAGTTGATGTTATGATTGGGGATGTCAATGAGGATGAGATGTTGGTTATGTTGACACTAGTAGCCAGATAGATTTGGTTTATAAGAGCCTTTTTTTTTCTTTGAGATTTGTGCGTAATGGATTATGTTAACTTTGACTAATTACTAATTGAAAATGCCAACTTTATGAGTTGGACATAAAATAGTATGATGAGATTGAGAACTACTGTTTGTATAATGTATATCCCATTTAAAATTTTTATTGATGGGTTACTTAAGGAAGAGTGATGTTTCCTTAGAATTATTGGAAGTTTTAAAGAACAATTTTGGGAGTCAATTTGAGAGGGATATTACAGAGTCTAATACATAATCACTTACGGTTGAGAGTATGAGCTAGCAAAATTATTCTTCATATTTTTCAGCTTTCCTTTTCTAAGTAAATAGTTTAATTCTCTAACCAATTGAGCCATATGTAACCACACCATCGAAACAAAGAAGGCAAGCCAACAGTTTATGGCACAACCTCCTAGCTTAGTTAAGCCTTCTCAACTGGATCATATCTATCAACTACATCACTCACTTTATGATCTTAAGTAGGTGCCACAAGCTTAATTTCAGAGACTTAATAATTTCCTCTATGGACTTGGATTTTTAGGCTCTCACACAAACTCTTCTCTCTTTATATTGCAAGGACCCTCCTATCTAATCTAACTGCTGGTATATGTTATTGACATAATTCTGATATGTACATTGAATGCTCATTTTCAATCACTTTTATCAACTCTCAATCAAAAGGTTGTCATTGACCAACATTTCTTTCTTCGTATGAAAACTTACTCCAAATTTACGGGATTATATCGTACATTGTTTAATATATCAATGATATTCTTGATCGAAATTCTATATGTTGAAAAATAGGTTGGTCGAGGAGAAATGTCGAAGAAAAGGCAGTTGAGCAGTAAGAGCTTTGAATGTCTCATTAAAAATCTTTTTTGTGACCAGAGACCTTACATGTAAAAATACAAGAGAGCCAACTGTAACAGCCAAGATGTGGGAGTGGCAAGGGTGGTGGGTTGTTGTGCACATTCTTATCTGACTACCTTAGGTTTAACTGTCTTGTAGCACACGTGGATGGCAGTGTTACTGGACTATCCTAGAATTTTGGGCCCAAGCCTAAGCCTAGTGGGCCCTATCACTATACTCAACTCCAAATCTATAAAAGCTCTCTAGTTTCATGGGATCACGTCATTTTTTGATGGAGACCTGGATCCTTCAATAGTAGTGTGGTTGAAAGTCTATACTATTTATCAGTTACAAGATATAATATTGCATTTTCTGTTAATCAAGTATGACAATTTATACGTAAGCCCTCTACGATCCATTAGCTTGTCGTTAAAAGACCTTTAAGATATCTCAAAGGAACCATCAATATGAACTTCATTTACATTTTAGCGGTCACTTTTCTGATGCTGATTGGGCTAGGAATCTGAATGATCAACGATCTATTTGCAGCTTTATTATTTTTCTTTATTCCAAAGCTATTTCTTGGAGCTCTAAGAAACAATACATTGATGCTGGATCCAATACTAAGTCTAAATACAAAAGTCTTGCCAATGCTTTTGTTGAAGTAATTTGGGTCTAGACAATATAAGAGTTTTGCATTCCAGTTAGTCATCCACCAATTCTATGGTGTGACAATGTCTCTACTACTTATATCACATTGAACTGGGTGTTTTATGTCAACATTAGAATTGGAAGTCGTCATAACTTTTTGGTTTAAAAGTTTAACCTATTAGATAACAGTATGATTTATTATTTATAACTTAATATTCTCTCTAAAGCATGGACTTGATTAGTTTTTGAATATCCATCGTGCGGAATTAGTTAAATAAGGGTTAATGCGAGCATGGTGACTTGAACCTGTGCTCTAATACCATATTAGAATTGAAAGTTGCCACAACTATTTGGTCTAAAAGATTAACGTATCAGATAATAATATGATTTATTATTTATTATTTATTATTTAATAGGATCATGCATATGGAAAATAATTATCACTTTATCATAGAACAGTTAATGCAATGGCAATTATCAGTTTATTTCATCATTTATAAGGATAAACTTGTTGATTGTCTCATCAAGAGTTTAAGGTCTTCTCACTTTTTCATTTCTACTGTCCAAGTTCAATGTGCTCTCCATCCCCTTGCACTTGGGGAGGGTTGTAGGAATAAATTTTAAATAGTCATATCTCATAATAACGTGATGAGAAAGAATCAATTAAATTATTTTAATTAGTATTAATTAGTACAAGTGCTCAAGTAATTAACATTATTTTACTCGTTTATCATATTTTAATTGGTGCTTACTCACGTAATGTGGCAAGATCGGATCACCTAATATTTAATCGGGGTCGTAGGCAGTAAATTATGGATAAAATATCAATGGTCTAATTTCAGCAATCACTCTTGATTCCTTTCCTATATTATTCATTGTATATTTTACATAGTCTTTATTCTTCTTTAATTTATTTCCCTATATAGACACGTATACAGTACTAATTAATTCATTGAGTCCACAATTTCACGACAGGGAGAAGGTTCATAGTGGAATGGTAATTCCATGCATCAATATTAACGTGGTATATATATCCAATCAGGACTTAACATTTAATATATAATTATATAGTTATAATTATTAAATCCTAAAAATAAAAAGGGGTGTTTTAGAGTATTGAAATGCATGCCTCGTACTTGAAATAAGTGACTTTTTATAGAATAAAAGCAAGCTAATCATAGGTAACTAATATTGATCATGGCATTATATGTTGAGGGTAATGAGGAGTGTGATAGATGAGTAAATGTTTAATGTGTAATTATAATGAGTTACACACTAAATATTAACTCACGAGTGATATTGTCATGAAGACATATATAACCCTAACAATTACAAAGTGAAAGCGATTCTATCCTGAGCGGTTTATTTTCATATTAGTTGATAAATTCTAGGCGGAACCAAGGGGGTTGGGCCGAGTGGTAAGCAGCTCGGTGCCGCTTAAGGAGGTCGAGACCTCACGTACGTAGACACCCCCCTTGGGAGCCTCACCCGCCATTGCCAGGCGTGCGACCCGGGGCGACCAACGGATTAGTCAAGTATGGTTGGCTGAAAGATGTCATCTCACCGCTGGTGGGGCCTGCTTGGATACCGTGGCTGGCGACAAAAAAAAAAAAAAAAGATAAATTCTAGGCGGTCAATTCATTAGTAGTGTGATGGGTTAGAAATCCGCCAACATGGAAAAGTTCATAAGGGATACGCCTTCTAACGCTGCTCGCACGGTTGTCTTTTAGAAAAATGCCTCTCGAGTGAGAAGGATGGTCTTGGTTTTTTTTTTTTTTGAGGTTTTACATGCATATATGCATATATGGAAGCCTAATTGTTGTTGTTTACATATATATTAGCATATTTGGAAAAGCATTAAAAGGCCTACCTTAAAGGTAAATTCCAGTAGATCTTTATTCACCTTCCTTATTCTCCTTGAGACTCTTCATCCTCTCAAGAATGATTTTGCCCGCTTCACTTGGGCAACTTGGAACGTACATATATATACACACACACATGTTTGCAAACTTAGGACATCAGTAAGAGTCATATGAGAGGGACATCACTGATCTTCCCTCGCTTATAAGTATTCCCTTCCCACATTGTTTCTGCCGCTCTAAAGAAGAGAAAGGGAGAGAGGATCGTTGAGAGGAAAGGGACTGAAATCCTCCACATCAATGGAGCTGAGTTCTTCGGCTCTGATTCTGTCAGTCGTGGGCGGGTTCCTGGGTGCCAGTTTTTTGGCTCTGCGCAGTGTGAATTGCTTCCTGTACGAGAGGAAGCTTGGGGAGAAGAAGTCATGGCTGCCGCCAGGGGACCTGGGGTGGCCGTTCATCGGAAACATGTGGGCATTCCTCAGGGCCTTCAAGTGGGGCGACCCTGATTCCTTCACATCCAGTTACGTCTCCAGGTCAGCCACTCTCTGTCTCTCTCTGTTTTGCTATATTTCTGTCTCTGGGTCCTCTCCGATTGTCCATTTAATTACGGAATTCTTCGCACTCCGGTAAAGGGGAAAAAACTGATAAAACCATTTCCATTTGGCCATGTGTGACCACATACCAAGGGAAAAGCACAGCCGGGGAGAAAGATCATTAATTTCGATGTCCTTGGCCATTTTTCACCGCAAGAGAATGAAATAGAGGCATCCTTTTCTTTGACGAAATCACGTGTGTAACGGATATATCACATATTATATGGTATTATGAATTGATAAGATTCAGTTATTTTAAGATATTTTTAATAAAGTCTTAAAAAATAACCTTAGAAAGAACTTAATCTTATTGTTTATGATATCACATACATATTGTTACGTTATATATCTATTAGACTTTCTCCTTTTTCTTGAGTGTGAGAAGCGCCAAGTCTGTCTAAGAACTAGTTAGACCCAAATGACAGAGAACACGAACAAAACTTGGAATCAGTTCATGTAAACCGTACGCTATAATATGACACAGCTGTAGAATTTTCATGTGAGGTGTTGTTCTACGTTTCCTCAACCATATCATCGTATAAATACAGCCCAAAAACAAAACAAAAAATCCGGGAAAATGAGAAATTTTGCTGTTGAAGTAATTTTGTCTGCAGCATTTGTCATCTGAGATTAGGGAAGTCACTACGAGGGGTCAATTCCTGATGGGATTGGCCGAACCGCTTGGAGGTTGGTAAGCATGCGGATGCCAATTGTGCAGTCCAAAATGATAATCTAGAAATGATATTAGTTCACATATGACGTCGATGACAGATCATTGAAAAATTTCAGAATGAGTTTAACACAGTGGCCTTTCCTTTTCCTCGTAGTCGTTTGTTAAATAAAATATCCTCTTGTGCGCTTCAGAGATGCTCTCTCCTTTCCGTTTTGTCTGTTTTCTGTTTAAGGAATAAACAAGAGAAAAAAGGCAATCTCCTTTTGCTCAATTAATTTCAGCAAAAGAAGAAAAGGGAATTTTAGTCTCAATATACTGTGGGGACAGTGAATTTACTTGTCCATACCAAGAAGCTCCACTTTTTTTTTGTTTGAACTACTAATAACTAGAAGTCCAACGGGCCCGAACTAATCCAATTCGAACTGGATTAGTTCGGGCCCACTAAGGATAAAACTCTTTCAAGATGAATTATCCATTTATAAGAGTGGAACTCGAGATTTTGCTTAAGACTAAAGAATTCCCTTTTGCCCCTATAGCGTGTTGCTTTTCAGTTAATGTTCCCCATGCTCAAACGCCATTCCAACCTTATTAACTGGAAAAACATGCCCTTGTCTCTGCATTGTCCTAGGCTAAAGAGCAATATCACTGCTCCAATCTTTTTTTGATCTATATTATCTACTATCTTGACATTCAATAGAATTTAACTAATTCATCGGGGTAGAACTCTCCCAATAATATTTTTTTTCCATTTACAAGATGGCTCCTATCTTTGCATGTGCTTCTTTTAGTAGCATATTATTTAATGATTTATTTTTGTTCAGCTGGTCAATTTGTAGCTTTTGTTGTTTTTCCTTTTCTGGTCGATGGATATTCATGAGATGTGTGTTAGAAGATTGCAGGGACATGGCAATGTCTAATGGATATATAGATTAATGATCCAAACTGTATTGGTTAAATGAATTTCTAACTTCTAATTGATTTGTTCGAAACAGTCCCATGTATTAGCTTCTGAAAAGATATCCCGTAGTTGGATACAGACAAATCTGACTCTTGATCATGATGCGGAAATGGCTTGGATTTTGCAGATTCGGACCGACTGGAATCTACAAGGCCTTCATGTTCGGGAGCCCGAGCGTGATCGTGACCACACCCGAGACGTGCCGAAAGGTGTTGAATGATGACGAGAAATTCAAGTCTGGATGGCCTACCTCAACTGTAGAATTGATAGGGAAGAAATCCTTCCTTGGGATTTCGTTTGAAGAGCACAAGAGACTACGTAAACTGACATCTGCCCCAGTGAACGGGCATGAAGCGCTGTCCATTTATATGCAATACATAGAAGAGAACGTGGTATCCGCTTTGGAGAAATGGTCAAGGATGGGGGAGATCGAGTTTATCACCGAACTCCGGAGGCTTACTTTTAGGATAATCATGTATATCTTCCTGAGCTCGGAGAGTGACTCCGTGATGGAGTCGCTCGAGAGGGAGTACACCGCTATCAATTACGGAGTCAGAGCCATGGCTATCAATCTGCCGGGATTCGCCTTTTACCGAGCACTTAAGGTAAAATTTCGATTTGCTTTTGGATGCTGGCTTGGCTACAATTTTCACCCCCAGTAGCTTAGTAATTTCTGCAGCAGAAACTACTGCGTGGTAAGGGTTGGAAAAGAGAATTTTAAGTCTTGAATGATTATTACAGGCTCGTAAAAGGCTTGTGGCAGTATTCCAGTCCATAGTGGACGATCGAAGGAAACAGAAGGAGCAGAACATCCCGAAGAAAAGGAAGGACATGATGGATGCTCTGCTAGAAGTCAAGGATGAGAGTGGCCGGAAGCTGAGCGATGAGGAGATCATCGATGTCATGTTGATGTACTTGAATGCAGGCCATGAGTCCTCAGGCCATACCATAATGTGGAGTACCATTTTCCTCCAACAGCATCCTGAACTCTTAGAGAAAGCCAAGGTACAGATAAACACACCGAATATCTTTAAGCCAATTTACATGATGTTACCTGTAAAACATCCTTAAGCTAATTGCTTGAGCCCGATTTCCTCTCTGAGTGACTCCGATAGAAAGAACAAGAAGAGATACTGAAGAAGATGCCCCCGACTCAGAAGGGTTTGACGCTGAGAGAGTACCGACAGATGGAGTACCTGTCTAAGGTACACTGCATTCAATTTTAGTTTCAGTAGTAGTGAAATTGTAATTTGCTCATCGTTACTGGGTGACACGGAGAACAAATCCATAAGATGTTCTGGTACTTTGAAGGTAATCGATGAGACCCTCCGCATAATAACGTTCTCGACTATGGTTTTCCGGGAGGCAATATCAGATGCTGATGTAAATGGTCCGTTTCCCTCCAAATTACATCCTTTCTCCTTTACTGAATTATGTGATCTACTCGAAATTGGTATTGCAGGAATACCATTTCCAGATTCTTTGCTTGAGAATAGCATATTTTGTCCTTCTCAGGTTATATAATTCCCAAAGGATGGAAAGTCTTGGTGTGGTTTAGAACTGTTCACTTTGATCCTGAGCTATACCCAAACCCAAAGGAGTTTGATCCATCCCGGTGGGAGGTAAGTTGCGTATCTGTCCCCTGACTCCATCTTTGGGATGATTTTACAAGTCTGTAATGTTGGTATATTATGAATGCTATGTATAGGATCTTACTGCAAAAGCCGGGACATTCCTTCCCTTTGGAGGAGGTAGCAGGCTGTGCCCTGGGAACGATCTTGCTAAGCTTGAGATTGCTATATTTCTCCACCATTTCCTTCTCAATTACCGGTGAGTTATCAGTTTAGGGGATCTTTACCATGACTGTAGCTATAGATATCCATGCCATTTGGCTCCAGTAAACTGATTTTGGGTTATAGTATCTTCTGCTCCATTGGAAGAAAAAAAAGGGAATTATGCGACGATGTTACATCGCGGTTTACGCCTTCAACAGATTGTTGAACTGAAACGTCCTTCCTAGATGCTCTATCAAAAGTTTACCTTAAACTTTCTATTCTGCGTTGCGGGAATTGGAAATTTGGTAGTGCCCTTTTGAAACCAGTCTTCAGTGATTCTGGCATGTTTGAAAGAACAAGAAAACCGTACTTCTCCAGTATCTGCTCTTCTGCGAGGAACTCGGTTTATGTATCCTGTTTCTGTTTTCTATTGTGCAGGCTCGACCGTGTGAATCCCAACTGCCCGATTCAATACCTGCCCCATTCAAGGCCAACGGACAACTGCTTGGCAAGAGTCAGAAAACTCTCATCTGTGTCTCCATAATTTCGTCGAGAGAGTAAGGAGGGTTGCTGCTGCAACTATCAACAGAAGAATCCGACAAGAAGGGATGTGTTCTCGAGCTTTTCTTAGGGCACCCCTCCTATCTTCGAAGATGAAATTCATTGTTGCAAGTAGAAAGTCACCACTGGATGATCAACATAGGAAGCACAGTGCGAGGGAATAAAGTGAAATATTAAGCAACACATAGTTTTATAGGTTTCTTTCTCATTTGTTTGAGCTGAAGGTGAAGGGGATCACTCTCTTCTGTCTTTTGAAGAATTTAAGAACTTAAATGAATAACCTTTGACTTCAGAGATGATCATCCTAAAGCTTTACAGTTCCTTGTTAAGGCTTTATTTCTTTTCTTTTTAGACATAAATGCTCCAACTTTGCTGCTCTGCCGAAGCTGCACCCAACCATGCATGGATGCCCATTTAAGGTAGGACTCTACGCAGTGAAGAAAATCCATAAAACCCGTCAACAAACATGTTTCTCTCTCAACTGTAAAGCAGTAAATGGACAAGTCTTAAGATTAAAAACATTATACTGACGAAAAGGGAGTCTGTGGCCTTGTATCTCCACTACTTGATTCAAAACAATGGAGAGACTCTCAGTCGTGCTGCCCTTGAATGATTGGATATTCTTGAATTCCTACCCCTTGCAAATGCTTTAAATATCGTTTATCCAGCAAAGTTAATAATGATCATCCCTATCTTATCGTCTGATAAAGTGTAGAGAGTAGAACTGTATTCGATTAATGTAAAGAATACGACAAACGGTTCCAATTTATATAGTTTGGATCTCAAAAATAAAATAGGAAATAGAATGAAACAAATCGGCAAACAATCATGTCAGAATATACACAAATGAATCTAGACTCAATACTATACTATACAGTATACACACTAACAAGATCCATGGGAACAGAGCAAAAACAAACTGGAAGGGATGTGGACTTTACTTTGCAATTTTTCGCATGTATCATAAAAACTTCTCCTTCCCTCCCTTTCCTCTGTTACCCTTGATCCAGACATACCATGAGGCATCTGCGTTTTCATGGGGTGATGTATTATTGCTAAGCGGAAACTAACTTGCTTATTTGATCGTCAGAAAACACATGAAGAAACTTGATAAAATAGAGAGCCTTCTAATTTCTTAATTTTTCAGATAAAACGTATAAATGGAGATACAAACACATGTATAGGTGGAATTACCATGCAAATGATATTTTCTAATATATTCTTCTATCAAAATGATAAAATTGGTATACATAATGGAACAGAATATCACAGCCCATCTAGATCCAATAATTCAGCCGGAAGACATGAGAGCCACTAATAAGGTTTTTCCTTATATGTTCTTACATTCTCCCACTTCACTCCATGGAACAATTGTATTAGAGGGTTAGTCTTTGTTTTGGCCAAATTTGATATTCCTTTAATTGTGAAATCCTTCCACTTATTCTAAAAATGTTACATTTGGATCATGGCAATGAAACCTTATTAGTAAGTCATTCTCATAAATGTATTAAGATGTGTAACACTTACAAAAATAAGTAATTTAGGATTACTTTATGACATAAGACAAGTTACATGGGTCCAACTTAATGTCCCAATAAATTCAATCTTTTATTTTGCACAATCCATGAAAAAGAAATTCAACTTTATTATATATAAGAATAATAAGATTAATAATATATTCTCAAATTGCATCAAGAGAAATCATATCCTAAGAAGATACATATATTCAATATCACTATAAGATCTTTTTACCAGTAAGCCTTTTGTCATTGAATTTGCAATTGTAGTATATATATTGGTGTGTTTGATAGCCACAATATATATATATATATATTTTTTTTTATGTATTCTCTTGCACTGAGGTATTTGACAATCGACATGCTTAATTTTTGTTGCCACTCTTGATATTTTAGAGAAGAAAACAACGATTACTACATTGTAATAGTGGATCATGATTTGTCTTTCTATAGAATCAACAACTAGAAGACTGTTTATATAACTCTTCAACCATAATGTCTCTATCATGGTTTCATAATACGCAATAAATATTGCCTCCGCGCTACATGTCACCACGATTGTCTGCTTAATACTTCTATAGGAAATGGCTGGCCCATCCAGCAAGAAGGAACACATAACCTAAGTAGATATTCTAGAAACTACACATTCACAGAGTCAATATTTGAATAGCACACCACCCTCAATGGGGAACATGCCTGTAGGTTAGCTGATAAACATTGGTTCCTTAAAAATTCTTTGTAGCTACCTAATGTTGAATCCCATGATTACTTTAATAACATCCTAATCATCCCACTACAAAGCACATGTCAATTCTTTTGCAAACTTGAGCATTCCTCAAACTTCCAACTACAGATACATATGAAATGTTCTTCATTTTTCTAGTTCTAACTCATCCTCAGGTGATTACTCTTATTGACTTTTCCCTTTAATTACTGTGAGTTTAGGAGAGGATAGACACTTTCTCTTTTGAAATATTTGTAATCATTTCAATGTAGACTTTTTGATACAGTCCTGAGGTTCTATTTTTGCTATCTCTGTGAATCTCTCTGCTAATGATAAAAGAGACTTCACCAATATCCTTCATTTTATAAAACTTAATAGTAGAGAGAAATTGTTTATTCTTTTCCATTAGAGCAACGTTACTACCTACAAGAAAGATGTCATCTACATATAAGAATAAGAAAATGAACTTGCTCCCATTGACTATAAGGTATAAAAATTAATCAATAAGGTTATTTTGGAATGAAATGATAACCTTGCAAATATTTAAATTTTATTGTCTAGAAGCTTACTTTAGTCCATATGTAGATTTCTTCAGTCTTGCATGTCTTACGACTACCATCATTCAAACCTTCAAGTTGCTTCATATGCAACATGTGTGCACGTGCATATAAAAATATTGGCTAAATGACCATATATTATATTAACTTTATTGGAATTTCTAATTCTACCACGTACATTCACTTTTGATTACAATGGTTGCGAACTTTCAATTTTTCTCCACATCTACCACATTGCCACTTTTCTATCACTTCTATTAACAAAAATATCAAATTGACGAATTTACCTTTCTAGAATTTATAGATAAATGACCATTTAATACATGAACTTTGCATGATTTCCCAATAAATTTTCATTTTTGATTTAAAATTATCAATAATTAATAAATTTACCCCTAATTGTGTATTATATTTCTTCATTGCCCTTAAGCAAGTTTGTTTTGTGCCTTTATAATTCTATTTTCCTATGCAAGAATATGCAATGGGGCAGAGCAAACATCAACAACTATGTTAACACACATAGAATTCTCGGTAAAATTGAAATTTGTGAAAAGTTTCCTTAAACGAGATTTTGAAGAATTGCTTGAAGGATCTCTAAAAATACGATACTCCTAGTGACAAAATCACTATGTAGATTAACACCACAATATTAGAATTAGAGTTTCAATTTGAAACTCCCCTTAGTTGTCTCAATGTAGTTGGGGATGTAAATGAAAATCGAGAACCTGAAAAAATCGGCCTAACTCAACTTGAAAAACTTGACCTAACTCAACCCAAAAAGCTTGACTTTTCAAGCACTAGATAAATTTTGGGCAATTGAGAAACTCAAATATCAACCTAGCAAAACTCGACGTAATACGTGGTAAAAATAAAATAGCAAGATTTTTTTGATTAGGACCAAAGTTTCAATGATTGATTTTTCAACACCTTTAAAATATGTTTGAAATTTATACGGGGTCCCTAAAATAAAGTTTTTCAAGTACGACTGGGTCGAGTTTTTGGGTTCTTGGTTTTTATTTACACCCCCAACTATAGCCAGACGAATAAGATGGAGTTTGAAATTGAAATATTAATTTTAATATTATGGTGCACAATTCAAATCAACCATAAAATCATGATTTTCTCATCGAGAATTTTGTTTTCTAATCATTCTTCAAATAACTCTTCAAATTTGCCTTCAAGGAATCCTTTTACGAATACCAATTTCACTAAAAATTTTATGTGTTTTGAAGTAATTGTTGATATTTTTTCTATAGCATTGTATATTCTTGGGCGAAGAGAATTATAAGGGCACATAAGACATTTTCACCCACTAGGTTCTTAAACATTTAGGTTGTGTTTGTTTCAATGTAAAGTGTAAAACTTTACATGGAAAGGTAAGCATTTTACATCAATGAATACCATGTTTTCCCGAGCCATTTGAACTTTTAGAGCTCGCCTTGATTCCCTGAAATTAAAATGTTGAAGGAAAGGGGTGTAAATTGGGATTACATGTGGGAAAGACAGTCGTTGGCCTTCACAGTCGATTGCGTCCAATTATTAAAGAGAAGGAGAGGGTATTTGTGTAAATTACATTTATTACCTATCACTTCAAATATCTATAATATTATATCTTTAATAACTTTCTCACAAATATAACATACTTACCAAACACAACAATTTCAAATTACAATCCACTTTCCATATGTAATCTAATAATTTTCTATATAATCCGACTTTACCCCATAATTTAATGATGCTTGAATCAAACGCCTCATTAGGTAAAAATTGGAGCACACAAATAAGTGTTGGTTCAAGACAAGAGAAGTGAGATTTAATACCATAATATTACATCTTTATCTTAGAGTAAGAAGATTCTAAATTCAATTTTGGAACTTTCCATATACTTCCCTAGTTTTCTTTTCTCCTATCATTTTTGAGTCATGTGTCACCTTGATGTCCAAAAAATGAGAAATTATTTAGGTGTTCTTTCGCAACCTTGTTATATGGCATGGGAAAACACCAATTATGTCCCAAAAAAATGGCAATTGTATGTTATCGATCGAATGATTATCATAATAATTATTAGTCATAGTAATTTAATTGGTGTTTTATTACGATATATTCACATCTATATGAGATTTTTTTCCCAAAAAGTGCTGCCGTTTCACTGCTTCCAATAAGCAGATTTAGACTTTATTGCAGATTGATTTCTGGTGCTACATATTTGGTAAGTTGTTTGACCATAGATAATAAACAATGCGGGGTTATCGCGCAAATGAAATCTTGGGGATTGCAATCATTAATATTATACCTTTTCTTTTCATAAGCCAAATTATATTCATTAATTAAATTACCAAAGAAAGCGGAACGAGAGAAAGTGAGATTTATTGGCTTCAATTTTCACTTATAAACTTTCTACATCTCTTTCTTTTTTTTTTTTACTTTTAACTAAAAAAATTAAAATTGCATTCATTTCTTGGAAGTGATCCTCTCTTTGCTTATTTATAATATCATCCCTTTCATATGAGGAGTAAATATTCGGTGTGAGTTATAGAATGACATTATTGAGTAAATCTACGTTCAGATCTTGATAGGTGAAAAGTAGAGGCTTGAAAAGTTGAAAACATTAGGTTTTGCATTACAAAAAAAAAAAATTTAATATGAGAAAATACCAATTAAATTGTAATATATGAATAAACTATAAATATTAAATACTAAAAAATCTTAAAATATTTAAAAAAAGTTCCTATAAATAATGAATTCTAATCAGATAAATATAATAAGTTAATATTGTCGTGTAATATATTCCATCCAACGTTACTTTTTATCCTATTGTGATGAGATAGAGAGAGAGAGAGAGAGGGGAGAGAGAAATCGTGCCTCTTGTGCAAATGGAGATACATCGTAAATCCAAGACTCATTCCAAAAGAGTATCAAAACTACCATCCGGGAATGCAGCAAACATGTAAATCGTCCCACCCTTGCATCTAATCCGATCCCTTCAAATTCTCATTTCTTCGAACAAACTTCTCATTGACTATTCAGAATACTGCCCATTTTGAAAGATTGAAGCTCGAACACTTCGATTATCTTGTTAGAAATCAAGGGGTAGAAATGAGATTGGCGGTGGAGATCCTGACGGGGACGTTATCCTACGTGGAGGTGGCCGACGATGCCAAAGTTCACGACCTGAAAAGGGAGATCGCAGCCCAGACTAAGCTGCCCTGCGAACGTCTTATCTTGCTGTTGGACGTTGCAGGCGACTACGAGTGCCGTCTGATCGAAGATGCTAAGGATGGAGACTCGCTCATCGATGTTGGGGTTTACGACGGGGCGCACATATATCTCTTCTTCAAGTCCATTGATGTTGTTGGCAACGGCGATGACTATGCATTCAGTGGTGAGCTTGGTAGTCCTCCCATGGAGCGCATGGAAAATCCACCAGATGCAGATTTCGATTGATCTAAATTTGTTTGGTCAATGGGAGTAGACTGGTGTATGCAGCCGTTGAAGGTTAGGAATAGTATGAGATTTGCTTCGTGCATGATGTGGAGGTAATGTGTAAGTCGACCGAATGAATCTTATTTTGCAATTGACCTGCACTCTTGAAACTAGAGACTGAGCACGGAGGAGCTTAGCTTAAATGAGTAGAACCAACGTCCACTTTGTAAAAAAGTCTACGAGTTCCGAGGTTTGATTTTCCATTAAATACATAACTCTTGATGATAATATTCACATATGCACATGAACTAATTTGAATTCATGGATTTATTGAGTGTTCATGAATTCAAAAAATTAAATTTCTTACAAAAGAGAAAAGAAGTTATACAATAAAATTATTTTATTTGGTTGGAGAAGATAAAGTGATAAGAAATAGGATATTTAGAGATAAAGACTTAATTACCCTCACCTATATATTATATTATATTTTTATAGAAAACTAAAAATATAAAAATATAAAAAATTTGCTCAACAGTGCCAAGATACGCAGTTCATCTTCTTTGTCAGTGCACGGTGAACCCATCAAGGCCACCGTCAAGCTCCCGTCGAGGCATCGGCCACCACAGCACCAGCGCCGCCAAGCTCTTGTCGAGGTCGCAGCCACCACACCCCCAGTCCAGCCAGCAGTTGAGCTCGTTGCCAGAGAGAGGAAGATCAACCCGAGCCCGTTGAACCGGTGTAGAGAGAAACTACCTAACCAGCAGAGAGAAATTGATTCGGCCTTGTTGAGCGCTGGGCTCGAGCAGTCGGGGGCTCACTACCCCATGAAAGGGCTCAGCCAAGCTCAAGAATCGAGCCCATGGGTCGAATACCGTCAAGGAGGCTCGGGGAGACGCACGCTCGAGGGAGTTGAGTGGGTTCAAAAGGTTCGACTAGATTCAAGGCAGCCTGGGGCTGTTCGGCGAGGGCTCGAGGAGGTCATCAAAGGGCTGACAGAGGTGGTAGACGTGGAGAGGGTTTAGGGCAAGAGTAGTAGGTAGAAGTGGAAAATTTGAAGAGTTATTGGAGTAATTTAGTTATTTTGCTTATATTCCAAATAAGAATAGCCATTCCTTATGTGGGTGAGGGAATGTTTATTCTCCCTATATTCCAAGTAAGATTTGGAATAGCCAACTTAACACGTGAAGCAAACAAAGGAATATCTTCCTATTACCCTAAAACAAACATGCCCTTAGTTTGGATGGAGTTGACTAGAGAGGAAGGGGAGGGAATGAAGGGGAAATATTTATGTTATTTGAATGTATCGTAATAAGACAAATTGAGGAAAAAAATTAACCATGTATGCATATAAATTATTAATTAATGAACACATATATCATTACTTTTATATTACTTATCCAAGTTTATCTCTAGAAAAAAACTTAAATTCTATCAATAACACAACACAACCACATAAATAAGATAAGCATTTTCTCTGGATTACATATACTAAGAAAACTAATAATACAAATGAAATATCGTTAGGATTTCAACTAGACTAAAAGTGAGTAATATAATTTTATTGTAAAGAATCAGTTTTATAATGTATAGTTACTTGACTTATTCTCAAATGAAGACTAACAATACTTATAATTTTAGAAATTATACACTGAAAAATAATAGTATGATCTTTTATTACTTATCTACAGGGGGCAATAAGGTCATTTTATTTTAAAAAAAGTTTTTTTAATAAATTTTTTACTATCATCCAACTCCAAATTGAGATGAAATAAATTCGAGGAGAATTAAGGTGAAAAATATTCCTCTATTTCCTTTCCCCTTCATGGACCCTTCATTCACCTCTATACAAAGATAGTGTAAATGTACATGGTAAATTTTTTTTAAGGAAAAAAACGTTGTAGTGCAACTATAATTGTAATTATAGATTAAAGTCGATGTATACAAGAAATAGGTAAGAACAATCAAATGTGAAAGAGATTAGTTCCTATCTACATAAATAAATATGTTCTCAATCTCAACTGCTATTTGAAAGTACAAATGTCAGAAATTTATAATCAATTTCCAATATTACATAGATGATCGTGTGAGTTGAAACAATTAATAATGGAACACCCGCCGACTCAATAATCTTACAAGATCAGATAGCTCATATGTCGGATTATGGGTGCTCAATATAAAAATTGGTGGTTTGTGGTATGCGATTTAGAAGAACATGTCGATAAGAATAATTTACTCAAATAAAGTATAATTTGTTTGTGAGGTGTCTGAGCTTTCGTATAAATAAAATCTCTTTTATTATTTTTCTTGATGGAGCTAACCCATAGCACTGGGATACTTTGCCTTAGGATCCTCTACAGTCCATATATACAGTTGAGTAACCTACGAGAAAGTTGAAGACAGGCGTAGTAGCTCGAATTGATCCACCAATACTTTAGTTAGAAAAGGGATCGAATGGGAAAAAGAGGAGGGATAAAGGAAGCATGTGGGTTCTGTAGAGAAGGCTGAGAGAATAGTTGAGCCGAGAGATGCCTTACCCCTAAGTATGTTTGAATTGATTCAAAGGGTGGGGAAGGAAAAGAATTGAAAGGATTCAGAGGAGAGGGGAGGGAAATGATTTGGAGGGATAAATTATTCCTTCAAATTTCTTGTTTAGATATCATTGTTAAAGGATCGATTTGGATGGACAAAAAGTTAAATTGACCATTTTATCCTTTTCAACGTGGATAAATATTTTATGAAATATATTGAGAAAAATTAACAATATTATTTAAATATATTAACCAAAATAAAACTCATCTTATTTTTATCATAAAATCTTAATATTAATTTTAACTTGATTCTATTACAGTTCTTCTACGAATATTTTATTACAGAAAACACACATAAGAAAAAGTTACGAATTTCATAAATATTTATTTTTATTCTTTCACATTTTAGCATTTTATGAGAAGTAATGTAGGTAAAATCTTGTGTTCCTAACCAAATGCTCAAAAGGTGTAAGATATAATAGCAGGATTTTTTTTCGCATTTTCGAATACAGATGGTGTTTTCGTCAAAAAATGTCTTATCACTCCTACTTACTTCAAATCGGAGAAATTAAAAACTTTAACTTATGGAGGAATTTAGAGAGATAGACAATCCCTCCATAAATAATTTGTTAAATAAGAGATTTAGCAATCCATCTAAATCCATTCTAATCCTTTAATCCAGACATACTGGGGGAGTCGATGTATTTGTAGATCTTAACTATGCGAGAGCTGACATAACAGTCCTCCCGATAATTGTAAGTGGCAGTTGGACTCGCGCTATCGGTTGTGAATCGAAACCGGTCGGGTCAATGGGAAATTAATGGGCTATAATTTAGACTATTACTTGGAAGGGCTAAAACGAAATAGGAAAAAGATCTGGGGACTAATCTGATAGTTAAGGGAAATGCTAACGGGGAGTGTGTATTTTTGAGAATTGAGTGAAAGTGGTGTAAATTTTGAAAGTATTTCGTGAAAAGTGGTTCGTTCCAAAGTAATTACCAAAATAGAGTTTCTAAACCGCATGTTGAAGATGCAGTTTATTTACAGTGAAATCGTATGTTGAAGATGCGGTTTAGTATTTTTTTTTTTTTTACATATAGGGAACCGCATGTTGAAGCTGCGGTTCCCTTTGTTTACTCTTTTCCAGGCGGACGAAGGCTCAGGTAGGGGAGTTAGATTAAGTGTTTTAGCATGTAATATATAACGAGTTCGTTTTGTAAATTTTTATCAAATTTTTATACAATTAAAATTTATATAAATTTTAAGAGTAAATTTTATAATTTTAAATACCCAAGTAATGATTTATATAACGAATTCTAATGTGTCATATGTTAATTACTAAATATGTTAATAAGTTATAAGCTTTCTATTAGAGCTCAACCTATCACACATTAAAATTCGTTATATAAATTATCATTCGTGTATTTACACTTAAAATTTTATAAAAATTTTATAAGCGTAAAAATCTTACAGAGATTTACAAAAGGAGCTTGTTGTGTATATATATGGGCTCATTTTGTAAATTACTGTGAGATCTTCATATGTGTAAAATTTTTACAAAATCTTAAGAGTAAATTTGATAAGTGTAAATATTCGAATAGTAATTTATATAACGAATTCTGATGTGTGAAACATTGAATTTCGTTTAACTTATTAACATATTTAGTAATTAATATATGACACATCAGAATTCGTTACATAAATTATAATTCGGATATTTAAACTTATAAAATTTACTCTTAAAATTTTGTACAAATTTCACTTGTATAAAAATTTAATGGAGATTTACAAAACGAACTCGTTATATATTACATACTAAACAATTAATCTAACACCCCCACCTAAGCCTTCGCTGCCTGGAAAAGAGTAAACAAAGGGAACCGCAGCTTCAACATGCGGTTCCCCATATGAAAAAAAAAAAATACTAAACCGCATCTTCAACATGCGATTTTATTGTAAATAAATTGCATTTTTAACATGCGATTTAGAAACTCTATTTTGATAATTACTTTGTAACGACCCACTTTTCACGAAATACTTTTAAAATTTACACCACTTTCACTCAATTCTCGTGTATTTTTCCTTACTCCTGTCCATCCAAGATTCTGCTGTGGAGAGGTTTTCGCAGCTCCGCTTCCCACTTCACCGATCACAATCTGACACCGCCAGTTCGATTCCCAGGCACAGGGAGAGAGGGAGGGAAATGGAAGTGGGTTTAGAGGAGGAATTCTTCGCCTGCTGCGGAAGCTCCAAATTCGCAAGGGCGATGGCTTCCGCCGGTCCCTTTCGCAGCTACGCTGACGCAGTCACCGCCGCCCGAGATATCTGGTTCAATCAAGTAGCCTTCTCACTCCTCTTCTATCTTAGTTCCCTGACGATCTTATTAGCCATTATTTGAGGTTGATTTTGCTCTGACGAGTAACTCGATGTTATGGGTCCAATCATCCTGCGATACTGGAATTTGAGCCAGTCAAAGTTTTTTTGTTGAAGCAGAAAGTACTCGGTTTCACATGATCGACTTCATTGATTTGCTACGTCTGATCTGCCTTTGAAGGTTGATGTGAACGCTTGGCTTGAAGCATTCTCGGCTCATCCGCCGATTGGAAAGTCTGCATCCGCTGCCGAGAGCAAGAGTCAAACTAGCGTTCAGTTCAGTTTCCCCAATCTATTAAACTCTCTGTTCTATTCTTTTATACTACACATCACCGTCTCTTATAACTTCAAGGAATATTCAGGATTAGTTTGCATCAATTTGAGTAAAGGAATACTGTTTATCTGTTCCGATACTAGTGCGGGCGCGTGCACGCTTGTATCTCTGGCCTGTTTGATACTTTTGCATTGCTAGTAATGAAGTTGAATTGGAAGAGGATGTGACAATGATTAAGATTTAACAAGCATATGTCAGTCTTAAGTGATTACCTCAAATATTCTTATGCAAAAGAACTTTTTTGATTGAACAACTGTGAGATGCCTTTTCTTGCACTTCTAGGCATTGTAAATTATTTTTCTGTTTCAAATCATTTTTAGATCTTCAAGAGGTTGATATACTCGGCATTGAATTTTCATTGCATTGATTAGAATATATCCATCAAAGCAAAAAAATTCCATGTAAAATGTTCCTTTTGAATTTTAGATTTTATATTGATTCTATAATGATATGGCATTTAGCCAGCAAGGGAAAGTGCTCTAAAATGTCCATGACAGAAACAATCAGGGATTTTTTCTTTTTGGCGATAGACTTTGCCTTCTGCATATATCTCTGAAGAGGAATATAGAAACCCCGCTTATCTGGAAAAATGAAAAGAAAATGTGTTTTTGAATGTCCCATTCAACAAGCCCGGGACTCGGTGAAACTTCTGTATTTTGTCTAGCAGGATATTTCTGTATTATGGAACAATCATGTCTGGATTGCCTTTGAGGAATATGTAACTGAGGTGATTGATGATTACACAGAATGGACTCACAATCCTTATGTTTCTTCCCCTTCCATGCACCTCAATACACCATCAATTTTCTGATTTTGATTAGCTAAGTGATATCCCTTTAAAATGTACCAGTTAGTTGGTAAAGTTGTAATCTTGATGAACTATATGGATCATATAAGTTTTTTATCCAAATAAATTACAAAGATGCACTTCTTATATATATCAGATTTTTGAAAAATGATACTCTAAAGGATTTTAAGGAGGCTTCTGTTTTCAGGCATATACTTGTTTTATCAAAACCTAATGTTGGACCTTACTTTTATCATCTTTTGCAAGAAGCTTAAATCTTGTTTGCGTTACTCTGAGGGTAGCTGATGTTTGGTTTGGTAGGTATTTGCTGCTTCTCACTTGAAAAATTTAGGCAGTTGCAGTATTTAAATGGCAACCTGTTTTAATGATTTTTACTTAAATGAAATATTTGGACATTAAATGTGGTTTCCAGGCTCTTCAGCATAGTTTTCTGATAGGTTCTAGAAAGGAGACCTCCGAGTCTCTAGAGATCTCGACTAGCAGTTAAAAAAATATATCCTTGTTTTTCTTTTCTGCAACCTGAGGATCAGATGAGGGAACTTGAGTCATTTGCAATGTAGATCTTCTTTAGATATTGTTGTCAACAACTTTTTTCATTCACTGGTTATCGTTACCTTAACGTTGAACATCATCCTAGATTGCTTTTTTTGAGATATGGGTGGATTTAAGCTTTGCTGAAGAGGTAAAAGAACATGATTTTACTTAACTCAATGTCAAATATGTATAGAGAGCAAATATAGCCTTTCAAAAAAGATCTAGAAGATTTTAGCATTAGTGTAAATATAACTTTCTGAAATTTCCTGTGGTTTTGGCTTCTCTGAAGTCTCTTTGGATGTTAGGTTGATTTGCTGAAAGTAGCTTGTGTTAAGAAAAGGATAAAAAGAAATTGCGGCATCGTTAATGCTAAAATAGGTTGCTTGGTTGAATTTGGAAAAAATTTGTTATTCTTCCTTTTGGTTTACTAAGCAATATCATTCTGCTGTTTTACTTATTGAGAATAATAACCATTTGGGTACTAGCGTAAAGTGTCTCATCTTATGCCATAGATGTAAATGATGGAGCGAAAAAAAAAAAACATCAAGTGTTTTCTTATCGGTTTACATAAAATTATGGTGATTCTTGTAAAGCATTGTCTATATAGTTGTCATTTTTACATGTTTTAGAATTCTCTGCATTTTACTTAATAGCTTCAAACTCAAGAATTTTATTAAATTCCACTTGTTTGTAACATGTGAGATGGCTTTTATGCAGGTGGAGCAAGGGAGAGCAATCAACAGCCTTGGCAACAGCCACAGGATCTATCTTGCAGGTTAGTCTGCTCATGGTTCATTACAATAAGCAAACAGAAATTTTCGAAATTCTACCACTTCAAAGAGAAGAATCATTAATGTTTGACAAAGGAAACCTAATCCATTTGGAATTGGAGAAAATTGCTATCCGAAGGTGAGTATTACATGATCTTCAAGTTATTCTTTGTTTTGAAAGAAAATAAATTTATACCTTTCCTTCCACGACTCCAATGTGTTGAGTGAAACTTCATAGATATTTGACATATATTTTGTTTTTTTCTTGCTTGAAAACAGAAAGTGCGTATGGTTTGTGTTAGATCTCTAATTACTGGATTTGACAAGTCTTCACATCAATTGCAGGAGTTAGCTGAATGGAATGTGCAGTATGGGCAAAAGTTCGGTTTTGTATTTCTTATATGTGCATCTGGGAGGACAAGTTCTGAAATTCTGATAGAATTAAAGGTAAATTTAAGTTTCCAGTTGGTAGTAACATAAGCTGCTGTGCATTATTTGAAGAGTGGTGGCAGAATCTTCATGATCTGGGTGAATGATTTCACATGTTTTCCAAACATGTGCTGATGCCTCTAGAAATATAGAAGTATGAAGATATGGGTCATTCCAAATCTTAATCAGCCTCAAGCATCTTGTAACTTCCAATTGTGATTGTTGCTACGACCATTAGGGTCATCTTGAGCCTGAGAAATTGGGGGAAGCTTTCCAGTTTTTTCATTATTCCCTACCCTGAACGAGGAAAATTGGCTAAGGAAAAAGACATTTTACTGAACTTGACAAGACTTCTTTGGCCTATTAAATGTCTTATGTTGGTCAGTCTGCATAGTCCTTTTCTGCATCATTTTCTTGGAAAGAGAAAAGAAAAGAATGGGAATATGTTGTTAGAATTGAAGGGAGACAAATATAACTGCATATTTTATTCAAGTTTTCCTTGTTAATTATAAAACAGCCTCCAGTAATGATATTGCAACAAAATATATAATTTTGGTTTTACAGAACCGGTACCAGAATAGACCTATAGTCGAATTTCAGATTGCGGCAGAAGAGCAGATGAAAATAACTGAATTACGCCTGGCAAAGCTCTTCTCAGAAAAAGGACGCCCAGCTTCAGCATCTGATGATCCAGATTTGGACAGAGTAGCAAAGAAATTAGAAGGTATTTTTACTACTGGTCTTCTCTTATTTTGCCATGTTGAATTTTTCAAATTCCTGGAAAGTATTGAGAGGGTCAGAGGTGATTTCTAGTGTTAGACAGTGGACCCACAGATGTAATTGGCATAACTTGGAAGTTAATTTTGGTATTCTCCAGAATGCTATGAGGAAATATTTCCTGAAATGTCCTAAATTCAAGAGTTTGCTCGGGCGAAAGAGTAGGCAAAGGATTTGATTGCATGTTATTGCTTTTTCACATCGACATCAAACTTGAAATGCCATCTTACTGGGGATTTGGGTTATCTGTCTCTGCAATTCAGCAAAGGTGCTTTTAAATTTGGGTACTATCTAACAGAATTAAGCCTAGTTGAAAATGATGCTAGTAAAAACTCTTTTTCCTTTAAAAAGTGTAACTTTAAGATATTCTCAACAGAAGCAACTTAAGCCATAAGACTTGTTCCCTATGAAATGGTACCTTTGCATATTTCCTATCTATAGAAATATTCAAGCAATGGTTAAATCAAAAAATCAAAGCAATCACTTTTGTTGATAGTCCTAGTAGATCTGAATTTAAAGAAAAGTTTGATGATCAATTAAATTGGTGATTGGCAGACATTCCAGCAATATTTGTTTATTTCAGATGGATACCAATTTGCAATCCCACATGGGAACAAAGATCTTGAGCTCTTTGTAAGACTCAAGGCCATCCTTTCTCCCAATCATGCATCGACTGTGTGAGTGGCACCTAAGGTGGACAATAATTTTTTGCTGAAAAGGGAATAATGGTCTTGAGCTCTTTATAAGACTCAGGAGCCATCTCTTTAGGGAAAGGCCTCCTTTCAAGGACAAGATCATGCTGTTCATGCCTAGAACAGATAATTTTTTTTATGACAAGCTGATGAAGCCATGATCAAAAACTACAGTTAATAATCCAATAGAAGCCTTTAATGTTAGTTTACGTAGAATAGCATAACAAGCAGATGAGATATGGCTTTTTCAAACAATAGTTCAAATATAGAGAAGGTCTGAAGGTTTAAACAAACAATTCAATGGTTGACTGATATCACATTCTTTCTACTCTTTTGTTTTTTTTGGCTCTGACACAATCTTTCTACTTGTTGATTGCATTATTATTTTATCCTCCAATTAATATCTGGTCTGAGCAAAATCAAGTATTAGTACTCAACTCAATAATCGACATCTAAACATTCTATTTTGTTGTAAAAAACTTTTTTTGCCTAATTATTTTAGAAAATAACTTAATTCATTTTACTGTGAAATAATAACATGGTTTTTGTATCAGTTATGAGACTATTGAAAGATAACCTTTTGACTTGCAATAATAAATTTTCCTGCTTGCCAAACAAAAATACATATAAACTCAAATAGTTTGTTTTGACTACTTTTAGAAGGTTGCAGTAATAGCCAAAATCCCACCGAATCTAGTGGATCTATAATATTAAAAGTTAAAATACAATAAAATATCAAAGCAGGAGTGTGCTAGATACCCAGATAAAACTTTTGTAAGATTAGAGATGAAGAATCAAGAATTACTAAAATTTCACATCTAACCAATGATCCTAGGCCCCATCTATTGCAATCTAAAACCATCACTTTATGGGAACTATTTGATTTTAAGGGAGATGCACAGTTCTTTCCCTATTCCATGATTTTAGATAGAATGGAATGGAATAAATGGAGTAGATTTGAGCTCAGAGAGTTGATTGGAAGGTTTGCTGTGTTTTTTCTTAAGCTGGCACGGATCCCTTGGGACTTATTACGTCTTTCAAATTCCCTCCCTTATTTTATTTTGAAGTGATTGAGACTGTAGAAAAAGCGTGATTTGTCTTAAATTCATTGTCTCATTTTATTTGATGGGATTGAGATTGTAAAGCACAGATAGTCAATATTGCTTGATCTGATTTTATTACTCAGATTTTGATTTATACAATGTTTTGACTTTTTGTTCCATGGACTCTAGAAGATCGGATGACCATAATCAGTGGACACCTCACTGCAGGATCCAAATCTCCTTCCAATGAGGTGCCTCAACACAATAACCGAACCCGTCCACCAATTACAACTCATGTCTTAGATGTCTCCAAGGGATGCCCAGGAGCTGGTATCAACGTCCATCTTGAGAAGTGGAGACAAGATTGCTCTCGTCCCGTGTTTCGTGGATCAGATATCAATGGGTGGGACCTGGTGGGGTCCTCAACTACTGACAATGATGGTCGTTGCGGTCCATTGATGAGTATAGTTGATGCCGTGGAGCCAGGCCTGTACAGGATCAGTTTCGACACAGGCAAGTATTGCCCTGGTGGATTCTTCCCTTTCGTGAGTATTGTCTTTGAGATCAGGGAGACACAGAAGTTGGAGCATTTCCATGTTCCCCTGCTCTTATCCCCTTTTTCCTTTACGACATACCGCGGTAGCTAATATGGTAATAGCTGTAGGCAGATGATACAGTCACAAGGAAATGCCACAATTATGAAGCTTTTGTGGATTAATATTTATTTTGGTGTCTGTCTATTGTAAATGGGAGTGCTCGTGCTTTAGTTGCTAATGATGGGGACAATAAAGTTGCTGGATTGCTCTGAATAAAGCTATGATTTTGATCAATGTAGTCAGGCATCCATCTCTCTTGGAGATTTCCAAGGCTCACTAACATGGTTTTTCCTTGTCATGAAGTCTCTTCATACAAGTCATCATCATCACTCACAATGGTGGTTGTCTATTTAGTACAAAACTCACTTTCGTGCGCGGTTTGGTGAGGGAGAGGGAGTAAAATTGTTAGAAGAGAATCCTTAATCTTTGGCCATAACAAATATCGACTTCTTGAATTATATTATTCATTTAGTGATGTTATATTAAGTGGGACAGTGTTAGTATTATTGTTCAGTTCATATAATATGTTAACAGTTAAATATGAAAATTTGAATATTATGATGTTCCTACTTTCTTCAATCTTCCTATTTATTGAGAAAAACAAGGGGTCATCATCATCCTATTAAACATGTGATTTTCAAATGGTAGTGTATCGATGTAATAACTCCCATTTCAAAGGGACGAACCTGCTATTAAGCTAACAATATGCAGTAGGTTAGGTTTGGGGTTCTGATTCTCCTAGGAGGCCAGTATTTGGGGTTTAATGAATAGCTCCATGCTGTATAATACACTATTCGGTGAATTAGCGGGTTGTTACGGTATCGGATACATCGACTTTGTGGAAAAAAAAACTCACATTTGTGACCCATCGTTTTACACTACTTGCAATCTCAATTTAAATTAGGTCACCATTATGGTTGAGTGCAGGTTCATCTCCTATCCAACACGATGCATCATATGTTTTCCAAGAGTTATTTACATCAGAAAGCAGGTTTAGACATCAATCGTTTGAGGTTGACATGTGGGATAACAGGCTAATTAGCGGAGCTCATTTGGACAGTGCCTTTTAGAAGATCTAAGTGACTCTTATGGGGAAAAAGTAATTATGGTACAAAAAATTTGGGATAGTATTATTATATAGTATAAAATTTTTAAAACATTATCATTGGTATTGAGTATTTCAAATCATTTATTAAATGATACAAACGGTCAAAATTACTCACTTTCTTACCATTTTTTCACCTTTCCAAAAAAAAAAAAAAATTACGCCTGCACATTCGTTTCCCTCATCACATTTCTTGCACATGACCTTATTTTCCTCCTTGTACAATATGATTTCGTTTCCTCTTTATCATCTTCATTTTCCATCGGCAACAAAACGAAATGTCTTTGATGTTAGTTACGTGAGCATTATGGAGGAGCTTTTACCAAACTTCCTCCTCCTACAGTAGCATCGGACTTAAGAACATTTTCACAGTCGTCGTTGAGCAGAAGGAGCCATGCATGGATCGAAGGACAGTAACAGTGTAAAAAAAAAAAAAAAAACACAACACACCGTCTAGATCTCGGTTCTTGTTAAGGTTGTAAATACATATCAAAGAATAGAAACATAAAGAATGTCCAATTGCTCACGTCCACAACCATAGATAAATAACGAGACGCCACCTAATGACATCAAACTCCAACAGAGGCTATAAGATGAGAGAGAAGAAAATAGAAATCTGAACGCAAACGTATAATAAAGTGATATAATCTCGATAGTCACAGCTACAAATGAACAATAGAAATTTTATGACTGAAAGTCGCATAATAAAATAGACTTCATAATTGTAAAGTTATTGAATATAGTAACAGAATAAAATCACTAGTAACAAAAACAAGGCAGAATGTGTATTAGTTCAACTAAAATCAAGCTCTGACCATACTCCCTTATGCAAGCACGCGAAGCGAGCATGAGCCGTATAATTCAATCAAGAAACTTAGCTTGTACAATGGTCCTTTTCTATTATAAACACTTCCAATTGTCATTCTCTCATCCATGTGGGATAAAACTTTTCTCATTCTCTACATAGACTTTATGGGCTTGTATATATATGGGATCCAAATTTGGATTCATTTAATCTTTAACCCATAATCACATAACTTATTTAGGTCAAATTCATTTTCCTTCAATTTTATTGGATCCAATTTCCCATTCACATGCTATTTTTCTAATAATCTCCCACATTAATGGAAACTATTGTGTTTTGACTCTTTGGTGGTTTTCAACATGTGAATCCTACATATGATAGGTACGTGTTACCCTTTGGACCTTTCCGTGTAAAGTTATTTTGGATACATATTCCTATCGGAATAGACATTGCCTATAATTTTTTTAAAACGAAATTGGACAAGGATTTCTATTCCCCACCCAACTCCTCCAACTAAATATAACCGAATATTTAGGATAAAAAACGATAAAATAGTAAAATTTTGAGAATTAAAAATATTATTTTACCTTTTAATTTTTATACAGATTTTAAATTGAAGAAAGGATTACACCTCTCAAATAATTATTATCTCAAAAGAGATGGCAGATGATAACTATAATGAAAAGCTCATAAATTACCAAATTAGGGATGACCTAGTCATTGAACCTCCAAATGAGTGATCTCATGATTGAATCTCAGCTTGGAAGGGTTGACGGAAATTTTTTCAAGGATTCCGGCCTGATCGCAGATTAGTCTAGAGGTGCGCTTCGACTGGTTCGGATATACTGCGTGGTGAAAAAAAAAAGAGAGTAAATTTTGACCAAAATAATAAGGCGCCAAACAAAGAAAGTAAAATGTGGTCGCGTCGTCATAATTCTATTAGCTATGGTAGTTCAAATTGTCTACTTCTGCTCTGATGTAAATAAGCCGATCGAGACGATTGCCTTTTCCATCCCTACAGAGTTCCCTCGCAGGTCCGGCCACGGCCCTGTTCTTTCTGCTCCTCCGATCTCCTCAGGTTTGATCATAGCACCCTCCCCCACTCTCTAGTTTCTTGGTTTCTTCTTCTGAAATGCTGGATACATCAAAATCATGGAACTTCAGAATCAAATCGGGGTAACAAGCCCTCTGAGCTTGTGAAGCACATTGTGGACACTTGTGATAAGAGAGAATTGAAATTTGGTGGACTGCGAGATGAATTTGTTCTTGCAAGATGGGTTTAATCTTTCATCTGAATAGGATTTCTGATTGGCACATCAGTGATGTTAAACCCCACCGAGTAGTTTGTCTAGGCAATAGGTTGCCCTTTGTGATTAATCATGGAACTTTATTCCCTTATATTTGATCTTGTTTATCTTGGACTTCGACGAATAACTAGTATAGTATACTGCACTCCTTCGTTTAAAATGTCCAGATCTCTGTGATTAGCGTTTGGGTATCTGAGAACTAAATGTGGATGTTTAGATTTTTAACATCCTTTAAGATTTAGGAAAAAATTGTATCTTGCAACCTGAAGTGTTGTCTCTCAGTAAGTTTGCATCCTGAAGTGCAGTCTCATTCATTTCCCGAACTGTTTTGTCTCACTATTGCCACCGCCTAGTTGCTCTGTCGATTTCTTGGTTGCCAAACAGCATAGTGCGAGAAGGCCCCTTGACCAAGGCACAGTGCCTTTACTGGGGCACATCTTGGTGTGCGCTTCTGCACCCTTTTTTTCCAAGATGCAAGGCCCATGCCTTTCTAGCCTCAGTGAAGGCTCTGATAGGTCTTTTTTTTCCAGCTTTTTCCTTGAAGTGGATTGTTTTGGACTGTTCTAGGTTATTCTGCAGGCACAAAAATTACATGGTCATTTCTTTGGCTTTTTCTTTGTGGTGGGCTTATTATTTTAGACTTTTCCTGGATTATTTGGCAGGTACACTAACTATATTTTTAGAACAATAGAAGAAGTAGCTAGGATGATGTATTTTCTCTTCCTGCAATTTCAGGGCTGTATGGATTCAAAACACAGCTGAATTTCAGTGCAGTAGGTCAAGGAAGCTGAATTAAAGAAAATGTTTTTTTTCCCTGAGCTCTTTTTTGTCTTTTTTTCCTGTTACTTTCATCGAAGTTCATCCATGTAAAATATATAAGGTAGCAGTTCTTTTTGAGATCCCTTTGGATGTATTATATATTTTTTTGTTGTTTGTGTTTTTAATTAGATTCATATATGTGAGGAGTTAATTCTCCATTGGGATTTTTGTTATTATTAGTGCATATAGTTTGATTCTTATATTGCACATAGTATTTTTCTAGTTGTTCAGGAATCTTTTCACTAGGAAACAACTTGTTGACATATCATATTAATGGTGCAAATCGGCCTTCGAAACTACAAATGCAGAGTGATATTACTAAAGCTTAACGGTACAGAATGTTCTGGAGACAACTTCACACTAAAGCTTTAAGGGTACAAAATGTTCTGGAGACAACTTCACACTATGCAATATTTGTTTTACCTTATGCATGGATTCCTGTTTCATTTTCTCCCCACCTCCTTGCTCATTTGTTTTCATGCTGACACATTTGTTGTTTTATTTTCTTTTTGGGTTACACTTCGTAAATGTAGCAAATTATGGTTGCCTCTTAATTTTGGTTGATGTTCCTGAGGCAGTCACTATGAATTCAGCAAAGATCATTTGTTTTATCATAATGTATTTTACATTTTTTTGTAATTGCTAGCCTTGTGTTAGAGCTTCTAAGTACACTTTGAGATCATATGAGGGTGAATAATTTTGAGTATTTTTTATTGTGATGCTGGAAATTCAAATTTGGTATGCTGGCTGAGTTTTAAAAAGACATTAAGTTGTTGATACATGTTACATCTGTTCCAGTACTACCCTCAAATGGCTCGTTCTGCCCTCGATGAGATGTCGGACTCGGGTGCCTTTCAACGAACTGCCTCAACATTTCGTAATTTCATCTCAAGGGACCCAAGTTCTCAATTTCCAGCAGAGTCTGGAAGATATCACCTTTACATATCATATGCTTGTCCTTGGGCATCGAGGTGTCTGGCATACTTGAAGATAAAGGGACTTGAGAAAGCCATCAGTTTCACGGTAACTGAATTAGAAAATACAAACTTGATGCTATTATAGTTCAGTTCCATGGTGCTAAAAGTTACTGAAGAGGATATTACGTGCATTACATAAGCTGTCACATGCAAACTACTGCAAAAGTATAGAAGTATTGAACTGGCTCCTCTTTTTTCTGCTTGTAGAAGAAAAAATCATTTTTGACGATGTTTGAAATTTTCTGAGGTTTTTAATTCCAACTCATAAGATTACTTAGCAATAGTGGAAAGAGTTGCCTAGTTCCTCTAGAGCTTATTGATACAGGTGCTTCTGCAGTAATATTTTTCTTCCACTGTGGTTGAATTGAGCTTAATAAGGCTTTTCTGGGCTACTGATTGCTCTTCGTTTTCCCCAGTCAGTAAAGCCCAAGTGGGAGAGGACAAAGGAAAGTGATGAGCACATGGGATGGGTGTTCCCTTCCTCAGTTACAGAGGACCCTGGAGCTGAGCCTGATCCTCTGAATGGCGCTAAAAGTATCAGGGAACTTTATGAACTAGCAAGTTCTAATTACACTGGAAAATACACGGTTCCTGTACGTAGCTGTCTCTACTAGTATTTTCTTTATCCCCAACTTGTTTCTTTGGTACTAAATATAGATCCTCTTCTTTATGAAGCTGTAGATAATCTGTCTACAGGTGAGTGGTCCAAAATGGAGGAGAAGATGGAAGCTGACTTCTTATTATGATATCTTTTTTCTTTTCTTTATGATAATTTCAGTAATAAAGTATTCCTTAAATTTCATTTTTTATTTAGTTCCCTTATAGTTAAGCCACAACCCTATTTGTGCTATGCTAATTGATGGCAAGATCATGTTCACGTCTGTTCTTTAGCATGTTTTGTTATATTATATTCGCTTTTTTTTTCCCTGTATACTGAATTTCTACTGCTTGGAACTCAACAGGTACTGTGGGATAAGAAACTCAAAACAATTGTCAGTAATGAGAGCTCAGAGATTATAAGAATGTTCAACAGTGAATTCAATGACATTGCAGAGAATGCCACCTTGGACCTTTACCCACCTCACTTGCAATCCTGTATTGATGAAACTAATGAATGGGTATATGATTCCATAAATAATGGTGTCTATAAATGTGGATTTGCGAGGAAGCAAGAGCCCTATGATGAGGTAATAATGGCTGCTCCTTCTGCATTCTTCTGGAATATGATGCATTATTTGTTTTGGCCTTTATTTATTTATGTATATCTTTCTTACTTTCTGTTTGTTGATCATACTTCAGGCTGTCAAGAAATTGTATGAAGCCTTAGATAAATGTGAAGAAATACTTGGCAAGCAACGTTACTTGTGTGGGAATGTGCTGACTGAAGCGGACATCCGTTTGTTTGTCACCATTATAAGATTTGATGAGGTATCAATGCTTTCTGGCTTCATCATAGATTTATTATCAGTTAATAGAATCAAGTGATCTGACAAATCCTGATCAATACTTTCTTTTTTTTAGAAATAACCAACACTAATCTTTTTTAAACCAAAAAGTGTCTGGGGCCTTGGTTTTAATTCATTCATTAGGTATATATTAACAAAATAAGGATTAAAGGGCTTGTATATCCTATGTATGAGCAAGATTTATGTAGGAGTGGGGTTTTTGACATCATTGTATCTTTGTAAAGGGAAGAATTGTCTGTCCTTGTACTCCTGAAGATTATTTTCAACACCTTCATACCATTCCTGCTTTTGGGTGTTTCACCTTTTGTCAGTGAATTGTAGTTCTAAATCTGATCCTGGTGTTTCTTACCTGGTTGCCTGTTCAGACAGACCTCTCAATTTTGTTTGATTTGAAAAGTTAATTTTTGAAGGTTCCTCCACATTGAAAATTCTGGCATATGTTTGCTGCCACATCAAAAGTTATTTTCTAAATGGCATATGTTTTCAGCCTTATCATGTACACTGCAACTTCAGTCTTCATTTCTTTTGCAGAAAGCATATTTTTCTGAGAAACATTTATGTAGATTCTCAAAGGTAATGTGAGAAAGCTGTTTAAATTCTTTCGTTTTGCCATACATGCAAAGCGGAAAAGAAATATACTTCTTTTGACCCAAGAAAACTAAGATTGACCGACTGTCCTTGTCTATCACGGGTGATCATACCTGTGAAGAGAATATGTTCTGGTCAAATGATGTACTTTTTGTGCTAGATCCAGGTTTTGGTGCAAATATGTTGTCCCTTTGAGTCCATAAAACTACTGTCGGAACTTATTATCTGTCCAACATTGTTTTCTATTTTATTTCCTTATTGCTGGCATCCCTTTAAAATTAAGTCCTATCAGATTCAAGTTTGCTTCCGTTTCCTGTTTCTTTCTGATAAATTTGGTCATGTTTTCCCCTTTCTTTGTAACAATAATCAAACTGCAGGTTTATGCTGTCCACTTCAAGTGCAACAAGAAATTGCTTCGAGAGCACCCTAATCTGTTCAATTACATGAAAGACATTTTCCAGTTCCGTGGAATGGATACTAGTGTGAACATGGAGCACATCAAGCAGCATTATTACGGAAGCCATCCAACCATAAACCCATTTGGGATCATACCCCATGGCCCAGGTATTGACTACTCTTTGCCGCATGACAGAGAGAGATTTACCTAGAACTTATATTGTCTCTAGAAGAGATTGAAAGACTGGCTGGTAACTTACTGTGCTTTCCTGTATAGTTTGTGTGAGAAGCATCCTGACAAGGATGTAAGAATTGTTTTCAGTGACTTTTTCTGCATGCTACTGAAGTCAGATTTGTGCTGGTCTGAATAAGAGGGATGTTGGCATCTTTCATTTGTCTGAAATTAGCTTGAAAGCAACTGCATTTTGGCTTTGGAAGAGCTTTCTGTCGGTAACCCCCAACCTCCAACCAAATTTGATCGGTTAACAGTTCTCCCAGGCATTGGTTTCCAAAGATCTCGATAATGACACTGCCTGGGCTGAGTTTGATCAGACCCCCTTGACTTGAGTTGAGGGTCAAAGAATCCGCATTCAATGTCATTCTGATACTGCTTGTTTTGAGGGCAAAAAAGGGAGAATTTGTCATAGGAACAACACGGTCAAAATTTGACGTGGCAAGCTGACCTACTGTCGGTAAATATATAGCATGTCATGTCATTAATTTTTTACTAGAAATTTTCTTCTAATTCACATTAATTTCTTATATATAAATTTCCCTCTATATTTTCCTATAACTAATAATAGAGAAAACTGCGCTAATTGTAATAAAAGCTAGTATATAGCTTGAATTTTATTATATTAGTCTAATATACTAATATATTACTATGTGGCTAATTCTTGGGCAGTTAAAAGGTTTTTTTTCTTTTTAACACATGGCCCCCATTGAAAATTTGATAAAAAAAAGGAGGGGTAAAAGTGTAGTTGCATCTTTTAGTTAGCAAAAACAATATCATTATGGTATGAGAGATTATTAAAAAAAAAAAATCATTTCTCGGATGCTAGAGCTGCCAACAAGGACGCCAGATGGAAAAAATCAGTAAAATCTTAGCAGCTAGACTAACTTGATGGTAAATGGATGGATGTTTAGCTTTGTACGCTGACAAAAAAAAAAAAAAGAGTCAGGACAAAATGTTGGTTCACACAAGTATTAGGGACCAAAGTGTAAGTTTAGTCTAATTTAAACATCTTAAATGAACATATTATAATTCAACACAAATTTGAGGTAGTTAGAACTCTTGCAACTTAGATATCCACATTTTTGTTCCATTTCAATTTTTTTTTAAAAATAATTCTGAACCCGTCTAGCAGTGGTTGCGACACCTTCTCCTCGAGACACAAGCAATAACCCGCAAATCACGTCGTTCCATTTCAAATAATTGAACTTCAATTATGACATGCTAGGAAAAAGAACCGCGCTCCGCACGGTAAGGACCATTGAGCATGGTTTGGCAGAATAAATATGTTCAATCGTAATTAGAATGAATCAAACAAATTATATCAAGACAGATTCAATCAACGGGGTTGTGATCAAGGTGCTCAGTTACAAAGAAAAACCAATCAGCCCTGGAAACGAAAGAACCTCGAGTCAGATATCTAATATCTGAGAATGGATAAATAAAGCAGACGAATGAGTCTCAAAACACTGAGGCATGCAGAGGCTTTCGTGACTTACAAGTGAAAATTGTGGGCCAACGCATTATCCGACGGAGCGGGTTCGTGGTGGTTACAATTTTGCAAAGGGTAATTTGCCTTTAAAAAATACAAATTATTGCAAAATTCCCTAATTTACTACGAACTTTCATTTTTGACCAGAAAATCATGAACTATACTCTGTTTTTCCTAATATACTATGCCGCTAATTTTAACTGTTAATTACTGATGTGTATTATTAATTTTGCTGACTGTGCAAACGGAGTCTGACTTGACATCTTACGTGGCGTCTAACTTTCCCTATTCTACTACGAACTATTGTCGAATTCCCTATTTTACCACGAACTATCATTGAATTCCCCTTTTCTACCACGAACTATTATCGAATGCCCTATTCTACCATGAATTTTGTCAAATTCTCTATTATATCACTAACTATTGTTAATTTCCTATTCTACCACAAGTTATGTTTTGTCAAAAAATTCACAAATTGTGTTTCATGTCCCTCATTTACCATGTTATCAATTGAATGAAAGAAAATTTTTTATTATTTACATCTTACTCTTAATAATATTTGTGGTACTTCAATTAATATTACACTATTGTATGTTACCATATTATGTTATGTTTTCTTTTAGAAATAAAATTAAAAGAATATAAATTGGACATAAAAAAAATCAACTTATTATAGTGTGAGGTATATATTGATTTTAATAATTATTTGGTGTTCTCATATTGCAAGGAATACAAATACACATATTGGCGTTATTTTTGAAGAGGGTAGCATGAGTAAGTCTGGCAATACATGTCGTGTCTTGTTTAAACGTGTCGTGTCTAAAGTATCTCAACCAGTATACGACCTGTTTAATAAACAGGTTAGAAACTTCAGATACGAACACAACTCGTTTAACCCATATAACTAAATATGTATGGTATAATTGTAATTATAACTTAATATATTTAAATGAGTTAATGAGTTTGACACATAGATATATAATTAAATAGGTTTAATCATGTTATGTTAAGTTACGCGAGTTTAACTCGTCTATGTAAACAGGTTACATGGGTCAGCCCCTTTAGATATTAAACTCATTTTTCAGTGTTTGATGAAATGCCCCATTTCTAAGAATATTCGCTGTCTTACTTTGTTCACAATTAGGATAATTTACCTTTCTACGTGCTGCTATAAGCTGATAGGAAGGATCAAACAGATGATAGTGTAACAAGCTGCATTTTATGTTTTTGGCTAAATAAACTGAATTTTCTGCTTAATCGCAATAACATAAAGTGATTACGTGCATTGGAGACGATGGGACATTTGCAATTGCAGCTCTTATGGCCTTGCATCAACTGAAGTCAATCGTTTCATTTGGCACACCCTCCAAGTTGATTGTAATTGCAGTAAGTTGTACTTATGTTTCACTATGACAATAAATACTTCCTTTTCTTCTTCCCTTTTCTTTTGAATAATTTCATTTCCGGGGCATTTTCTATATTAGGTAGTTACACTGGCATTTACAAGACATGCAAGATATGATTTTCAATTTTTTAAAGTTGTTCTAATGTTGTATTGGTGCTTTCCACTAGGCTAAGTGGGATTTTTTAGAATGATATCAAGGAAGCACAAAAATGGTGGCGTTGCAGGTATATCTTTTAATCTCTTTCGTGAATTTATTTTATTTCATTTTCAGCTCATAGGTTTCGCTCTTACTCAGTTTAGAAATTGCGGTACTTCTTTGAGGTATATTTGTGCCATTCCTTAAAATTGTACATGCAAGAATTACCACTCTTCATCCTTTGCCCTTTCTCAGTGGCAACAAAAGTTAGAATGTGATATGAATTTTGTATTGATAGTAATAATTATTATTATTTCATAATTATTTTATTTATCTTTTTCAAAATTTCTATGCCTTTCACGGCCTAGCTGCTTTACATTACCTCTCAAGCCGCCCAACTAACCATTGATATGTTTTTCAAATAATATTTTATTTGATTCATAATAATTGAACATGAAAACTGTTCAAACTTTATATTAGCATTTGTTATTGATTTTCCCCAGTTAAATGAAAACTGCACAAACAGATGAGCATTTATAATTGATGATAGAAAAAAAGGGCTTGAGAATAAAATGTCTAGATGTTGCTCTTATTATAAGCAATCTAACTAAGCAATTTTACCCTATTAGTTGAAGCACAGAATTCCGAAACATTATTTCATATTTTTTATATTGGTTACTTTTTAGGTTTAACGCCACAAAAATCAACTTAACAAAGATTGGCATCGGAGGAATTAGAAATGTGCCTTTGACATGGGTCACAAGAGATATAGTTCAAAGGTTTTATGGTGATGGCATTTTCAGAAACCATTACACATACTTTCCTTAACCTCAATAGAAGTGGCACGTCACTAGAGTCGTAGCAATTTCTCATCATTTGTTGTTGAGGCATTTCACTTTGGATCCTCAATTGTCAACGTGGCTCCTATAATTTCATGCAATTTTGTGCTTCCATTCGGTTGACATTTGAAGAATTCTTACTGAGATAGGATTGGCTGCAATAGACATCAGAGTTTTAAGAAGAATTATCCTTTTAAAAATAGATCTTTTGATCTAAACTGTATCAAAAATTTCGATGAAAGAGATAGAATTTGGCCCTATAGGAAGACATCGATGGAGATGTTTCTGGTAATTGTAAATTTTGCAGAGAATGGGTTGTTCTTTCCAAAGGTAAGTCAACATTCCTTGCATGGTCGTAAGAATGCTCATGGCATGCGTGCTTAACACAACCTTAATTTGTAGAAAACTCATTGTTTTCCTACCATGTTTAGGAATCATTACTTTGGATGCATCGTTTGGCTAGTGTAGCTCAGGATCAAATCTTTTGGAGTCCCTGAGCTGGTTATTGCAGTTGCAAAAACTGCCACCATTGATTCGTTGAACGTATTCATGTGATTCCCCTACTTTGTTAGGGTATTTATATGTACTTACTATGCATGACACTAAACTTTTCCATTGTTCAATTCCATGGAAATATCTGTACGTTTTTGTGCAGAAGACATATCAATGTTGCTGTAATTTATTTATATGTTTGGCATATCTATTATCTATTTTTTTTTTTACCAATAAATGTCAATACTTCAAGGCCGTTTATTAATATAGAAGAATTTTGCGATTTTGCCGTCTCCCCGCAGCGAAGCGCAGGTCTTTCAACTAGTATTTGTAGATAATAGCGTAGATTTTTTTAGTTAATAGACAAGAATTCTTGAAATTCTAAACAGTCAATTGGGTAAATTGCGCACAATCAATTGTCCTTACACAGTGAGCAATGAGCTGTGTTGGACAAAATAAATCTACTATCCTCACTCTCCGTGCATGGTTTTTTAACTGCAATTATCATCTTTACCAAAATTCGTAGAGATCAAATATCACAAATTTACTTAGTTATTGGTAATTGTTACTAATCGCATATAAAATATTATGTAAGATATAATTAGTTAAAACCTATTGAATTACGATTAATATTTTTCTATAAGAAAGTGATAAATACTAGTTACCCAAATTTGCTCTGCCGTAACACCTTAAAATGCATGCTTAACCATTCGAATATGAATGGTAGCCTGATGACGGTAGCTTTCACGCAATAGTACAAATGAAAGGGACTTGTACAGTTGGTATTACCCTCGACTTGGGACGAAGAGGTCCAGGTTCAATTTTCACCTGTGAGACTCTCTATACCACTTTATTCCTCTTCTTTCCTATTTTCTTCTAGACTTATGTGCTTTCGATCTCGCTTTAGAAGAAAGGAAAAAGTTTGCTGACTTGGGGTGTTTGGCAAGATATTCAACATGAGGTCCTGATGGGAGGATCAGCCAAGAAGAGCAGATGCCATGATGTAGAGTCTGCTAGAAGCTATACAGTTGGCAAAATCTCTCATATGGAGGTATATTTGAAACCGACGCTGAAGCAATCTTCAATAACTCTCAAAATTTCACAAATAGCAAAATCATCAAAGCTCCTGGGAGATTCAAGCAGATTGTGTGGAAGAAATCAAACAAAGCAGCACGTTTTTGTTTTTTGTTTTTTGTTTTTTTTTTGAGAGGATGAAATTAAGTCTATTTAGAATAAGTGCGGATTGGGGGTGTAGATTGGGCTACCAATCATGCTATGAAGGGGACGTGTCCTACGGGTTGGGTTATTGCCCCAACATCTCCTCTGTTGTCTATACTTCTTGAAGAATGTAGTTTTTATTCTGAATATCCTCCATTGGAGTAACGAGCAAGACTACTGTTGATTTTTAAACAAATCTTAAAAGCAGTATTTTAAAACTATTTACGATATTACCGTTTTTAAAACGCTAACTGAAATAATGCTTTTAGTAAAGAAAAAATGTCGGTTGGCTTTTTATGTTCAACTGAAAACACTCGTCGGCGTTTTCTCTATGATACAGTAATCAAACAAATCTTCAAGTGATTGCTAATATTAAGAGTAAATGTTAAGTTTAATATACAATAATATATATATTTTTTTATAGATTTCTCTTAGATTTTTGCACTTAAAAAATTCTGTAAATTTTTAAAAGTAAATTTTACAAGTGTTGATACCTGAACAGTGGTTTGTACAACGAATTCTAATGTGTTATACCTTGAGTTTTGCTACAGAATTTTTTGGGCTACACTGTATTTCGGGTAGGTACTCAATGTATAACACATTTAAATTCATTATATAAACTACCTTTTAGGTGTCGACACTTGTAAAATTTACCATTAAAAATTTATTAAAATTTTATACAAGTAAAAATCTAAGGAAAATTTATTTATAAAGCGAGATTATAATATATTACATACTCTTAATAATAGCGAACAGTCAAAGTTTCATTTACTGTAGCAGTTATCATTTTCAGTTAAACAGAAAATGCTAACTTAGTTGACATTTTCTTATTTACCTAAAATGCTATTTCAATTAACATTTTAAAAAAGATATTTTCATAAATAGTTTTAAAAGTACCATTTTTAAAGAATTTTTCTTTTAAAATTAACCGTACTTTTGCTTCTTCCTCTCGTCTGTCGATATAGGTGACTTTGGTTGATCGTGACTGGAACAGCCCTTGGATTCCAAAAAAAAAAAGAAAAAAAAAAGAAAAGAAAACTGCTCAAATCCGAGTCGATTAGGATGCCTTGAAATTTTAGATTTTAAATATGTTTATCAAAATTATATACACTAAATATGTATGATATTAATAATTAAGAAAACACAAAGAAAACCAATATAAGTAGGGGTGTAAGAAAAACAATAAAAAATGAAAGAACTTGAAAAATTGAGTTTTTGAAACTTTACATAAAATTAGATTTTTTCAAGGTGAAGAAAAAACTAATAAGGGAAAATAGGCTTCGACCTGAAAAACTCGACGAAAGCTCAAGACTGACTAAAATCAAGTAAAATATTGAATACTGTATTTAATAATTGTATGATTATTGTATTAATAAATAGGTTATCAGTATATTGAAATTTTTATAATTAATAGTTCAAAAAAATAACCAAAAAATGGAATCTGGAGTTATTGATATTCCCTTTTCTTAAATGATTTTCCGTAGGATGAATATACAAAATCAATTAAAAAATGGCTGACGATTTTCATAAAAAAACCACCATACTCGAACCGTTTTCACCCCTCCGGTTAAAGCCTTAAGGCAGGCCAAGATCTCTTCTCCCGGTTCCCCTTTGTCGCCCCGTTACGATTCCTCGGCGGACGGAAGATCCAAATCCATCTTGTCAATAACTCTTCTTCTTCTGCACCGGGTAGAGGAGCTGGCAATCGGCAGGCTTGGGTGCTTGGTATGAGGCCAGACCTCGTCGCTCTGCTCGAATAGAGCACCTGCGACGATCGGATTTACAGAGCTGTTTCCTTTCTCGAGCTGATAGAATTGAACCGATTTTGTCCATGTGACAGTGAACCAAGGTAAGATCGTGGATGAGAAGCTCCATTCATTGACGATTTTCCACTGTCATTCCTCTGTGTGATTTGCAGCTATAATTCCCGCGACTAGTACTCTCTGGTTTGATTTTATGGTCTGTTGATCTGTGACTGCGATCTAATCTGCTATTCCACATCTACCGTCTTCTCTATCCTTCAGTCAAATTACGAATCTGCCGATCGTTTGCAGATCTCTTGCTGCTTTAAGAATTGAGATGAGAAGCTGCTCGGTGGTAAAGCGTTTTCTCTGATCTGTCTTTTAGGCCAGGGATGCGTTTGCTATTGATTTCTTCATCCGCTTCTTCTTCTGCATTTTAGCGAGATGTTCTTGCCTCATAATCAGCGGCATTGATGCCCTAACCATCTCTTCACCTCACAGCTTCTGACTTTTTTCAGTTCTTGAAGTTTAGTTAGCTAATTCTTACAGTAAAGTGATGCTCGTCTATGTGATCTTGCCTCATTGAACCTTTGGATTCTTTTATGATAATCTGTGCACTCTTTTGCCTGTTTCCCAGTTGAATTGTTCTTTCTATATGTAGGTATGAAAGTTTTTAAAAGAGAATTATGGGCTCAGTTGTTGATATGGTCCTTAGTTTTGAGTTCACGTGAATTCTCTTTCTGTACTTTCTGGAGAACTTAGCCTGAGCCTGCAAAATTCCTATTATTGAGCTCATTCATCAAGCTAATGTGCCGTAAAATTATTTGTGATATAGGAAGGAAGAGTGTGTACATTTGGAAGAGTTTCAGAATGGCAACAGAGAGTGGAGAGTCCACTTCTATGGTGAAAAGTGAGGTTTATGATTCAATCGAAACAGAGCACGTTAAACATGGAAGCAATGGTACAGTTATACTGGAGAGCGGTACATCTCATGATGAGCTCCTGCAAATGTTTACTCAACTTAAGCTAGAAAATGACTTCTTGAAGTCTAAGTTTGAGGAATTAAAGAATCCTCAATCCGAAGATGCTGAGTGCAGCCGGCAAACTGAAATTAGTGAGCAAGGTGGCCATGATGTGAAAAAGCTCCTTGCAAGAATAGACTTGCTAAATAAAGAACTCTTGGAGGAAAAGCAAACACGGAGTGCAGCAGAGGAGGCTCTAAAGCATCTGAGGACATTGTATTCAGAAGCAGATGCAAGGGCCCAGGAACTCTCCACCAAGTTAGCTGAAGGTCAGACTTTTACCTGGACATTGAAGTGGTCTTTTATTTCTGTTGAAAGTGGTCTCTTACCAGTATCTAAATTCAATTTCTCATACATCATTTGCCTCCCATTTATTCAAATGGGATGATTATCTCAATGCTCTAGGCAGCAACCTCTTCTTCAATGACTTTGAAATTTTAAAATAATCTATTTGCCAAAATCCTTTGAGGGATCATGTTGAATACATAATATTGATAGTGATGTAGTATTTATGATGAATAAAATATGAGAGTCCTTTGTAGAAGTCTCCTTCTATATTAGCCCTCACTGGAAAGTTGTCATCTGATGGGAAAATAGTAAGATATCTTGGTATATAGCAAAGTGTTTTGTTATTGAAGCATATGATTTTGACTGCCGTTACAGTAGTCAGACTCCACATAATATTTATTAGACGAATAACTTGATTAAATAAAAAAAAAATCTAACCAAGATCCTATGCGTAGATTATATATTGCGATAGAGATATTCAAGTTTTTTTTGATACCTGAAAATGACTTTACATGGTAAATTGTAGATTGAACTGTATATATATACGTAAGCTAGTAAAATCAGTGTGTAACATCCAGATGAATCTCAAGAATTGCATTATTAAGGGAGGCTTTTCTTAAAACTGGAATAACATTCGTATAAAACCTTGTCACATTTTCAAGAAGATAATGGATTAAGTGGAAGGTTTTCCTATATTTACGGTCGACAGAGCTATGTCTATTCATAATAGAGTAACTACATAAAACCTCAATGCATCTTGAGAGTTACAGTAATCATGAGGCTTCAAAACCTTTACTACATTAAGCAATCAAAACCAGGATTTATATTTGGTTGTATGAGCAAATAATAATCACTTTAGAATATCTCAAACTTGTATGAAAATAAAACAAAACAATTCTGAAAAGGTTATGCAAGTCTTATTTGCCAAATACAGCTTTCAATTTTCTCCAACTTCAGCTTTTATGTTGAAAGCAATGGATAAGGACTAAATATTCTTCAGGTTCAAAACAGTATTTTATGAATATCGATAATGTGACATACTTTTTTTGATCTAAAAATGCCTTGGGTCCACTTGTTCTTTAACGTTGAGAAAAATAAGTAATGAAATGTTTTTCAGTTCATTCTACTGGAACATTGAAAAACTTAAAATGAAAAAAAAAAACAATGAGCAGCCTTTTTTTTTTTTTATATATATATTTTCTTCTGCAGTAGCAATGAGCAGCTTTTCTTTTCATTTCTTCTGCAATTTGATAAACTTGGAAACTTTTAGACACTCTTTTATCATAATATGAATGTAATTGGTGTTTCTCTTTGATGAAGAGAGATAAGAGGTTTGTAATTTTATGTAGCCCACCAAAAAATGGATCAGGAAATCAAAGAACGTGAAGACAAGTACTCAGAACTAGATTCCAAATTTAGCAGACTTCATAAAAGAGCAAAACAACGCATTCAAGAAGTTCAAAAGGTAAGTCCTGCCACTAAACTTCTCAGCCCCGGCTTTGTTTTGTCACCCCACTATTCTCACTTCATGATCAGTCATGAATTTTTATGTAAATACCACTGTACAATTTGAACTATCATGCTTGTTTCAACTGTTCACTGCATTGCTGATCTTTAGCTCTATCTTTTCTCTGTTTTTGACCTTGGATTTTCATTTGGAGGTTTCTGTTTTCAGGAAAAGGATGACCTTGAGGCTCGATTTCGTGAAGTGAATGAAACAGCAGAGAGAGCATCATCGCAACAATTAGCATTGCAGCAAGAGGTTGAACGGACTCGGCACCAAGCAAATGAAGCATTAAAAGCAATGGATGCTGAAAGACAACAATTAAGAAGCACTTGCAATAAGTAAGATCTTATAGCCACTGGTTTGAACTTATGCATTAGAAAATTTTTGTAATTTTTTCCAGTTCTTAACTAAAGATTATATTGATTGCTCTCTAAATATTCTCTTAGGGGAGTAAAGAAAGGAACTTCTGGAACAGGAAACTTCACTCATAAATGACTCCCGCTTAGGGTTTTCTTTGCTCTCAACTGCATATGTATGCCAGTTGCAGTTCGTATTCTTTTGTCTTCTATTCAGGGTCATTCGTCATAAATGAAGTATTGGGGACGGTACTGCTTGACAGAGCCTTTAGATGTTCCTGATGGGATGTTCTATGTCATTGTCAACCTCGCAATGCTTTTTAATATTTGCCATGCAATAAAAAATATTCATTCAGTTTCTGCTCTGACTAATCCTTTGAAGGTTTTTACTTCTGAGTTAATAAGTTAAGAGAGATGACAGAATATATCTCGGAATATAAATTGACATTGAGAAACTCATATAAAAAAGAAGACATAAGGAGACAAGGGGTGGAAGGTCTCCTTTCATGCAGTGAAAATATAAAAAATTATGGGAGTGATAGAAAATCCACATTGTGTCCCGCTTATCTAGGAATCTTTTTATGCTTCCACAGAAAACTTTTAATTCCCAAGAGGCAGGAAAGTGGCCCCTCTGCCTCTTAATTTGGGCATGAAATGTTATTTCAAGGTCACATTTTCAAGTATCTTTCAAACTAAATGCATTACTTTCCAGAACATTGGATAATAGGTCGATATGAATCTCATGTACCTGGAAGCAAGTACTACTCATATGTCTTCAAATACATGATATCTGCGGGCATTGTCCCAAGATATAAATTAGCGTAAGACAATCTTTGCAAGTGTCAATCAGGTTTTATCATTAATCGTTCTAAAATGTTGATTTTGATGATCATCTACAGACTTCGAGATGAGATGGAGGAAATACGCCGATCTTTGCTGCATAAAGAGCTTTCCCTTGAGTCATCGCAACAATCACTTTTGGAGAAAGAGCAGGTATAGAGAGAGTATTTTCAGGACTCTTTAGTACTTACTGATGATAGCATTGGCGAACCTATAATAAAGTCAGACAATATGCACATGGAAAATAAAATCAAGTCAGAGAATGGTGTAGCCCAACCACTCTATACAATAGAAATTGTCTGGGATGATTTACACTAAATTGTTTATGGTGATTTTGATGACTTTCGGTTTTTATCTGGTGTAGCCTAGCATTATAATCCATAGTATCCTAATGTAAGACAAATTACCTGGCTTCTCCTAGAACAGTTCATTTCTTTTTATTATTCCCTTTGAAGTGCTATTTTTCTGCTCTATGCGGAAGAGCATGGTGCTGTTGTGGTCAGATTAGTGATAATGCTTTCCTCAGTGAAGATGATTATATAGAATAGGCCATTGGGATGTGGCAAAAGTTTTTCCACTTTCTTAAGGGACACATTTTTATCTGTATCTGATGGAGCTTGGTATAGAGATTTGTCTCATATATATGTTTCGCCAGTCACCATCATAAGATTTCATCACCTTAATGTAAATAAAACGATGTGAAATTTTAGCTGTTTGCTTCTAAAACTTTCTTTAGATACAAAACATTGAAATACAACAACGCAAGATGGAAAGAGAGCAGAAAGGTGGAAAGAAAGCTATCTTTGTTCATGTAAACTTCGATCAAGACAGCACAAAGGTTGAAGAGGGTCCAAAATGTAAAAAATATCTAAATTAAATGTTGGTGGATAGAATTAGATGGTTGTTGCTGATATATGAAGCTACAAAACTAATTAAAATTCAGTAGAAATAGAATTACATGAAAACAGTTTTTACATCAGTTTGAGAATTCAAATGTCATTGGCATTTGCAAACTTTATTATTATTTGGTTTGTGCTATAAATTGCTTAAATGTAGATGCTGGATGACCTACGCGGGTTGCTAAGAGCAGCAGATGAAAAGAGGCAAATTTCACTAAATGAGTTGTCTGCAAAGCATCAAAAGGTAATGCCTACAACACTTCCCTAAAGTTAATTTAATGCTTTCCAATCTCTTTATTTATCAAAAGATGTTCACCTCTGTCTTTCTTCTCTTGTCTCTTGATTAGGATTTGGAAAATTTAGAAAACCAACTTGCTGATGCAGTATCTGATAGAAACAAAGCCACAGCTGTTATATCGTCATTGCAGGTGATTCTTTTGTCTGAATAAGCTACTCCTATTATAGATGTGCTTCAGTATTATTCTCTTCAGCTAACATAGACAGAAGGTGCTGGGTGCTTTTATTACAAGCCAAACCAACCCATAGCTCAATCACCAGATATAGGTTTATATAATACTTGACATCTTAATATGGGCAACCTTATGGATATTGAATAATGAGTTGCAAAACGAGGTTGAAACTCAACCTTGACATGCCACATTGTAAGCTACTATCAAACCTTTTTGAGAGCTCAAGTTGATTAACGAGGCAATTAGATTATATCCATTAACAACTTCTCTGTTGTACCTTATGTTTGTACATCCTCATAGCTAAAAGCTTCGGTTAGCACGTGTAACTCTTTTACATGCTACTCTCTCAACTGCTGTTACATTCCAGTGACAAGTGTTTGATTGAGGTTTATTTTCTGTAGGCAGTAGTTGCAGAAAAAGAATCGAAGATCGCAGATATCGATGCTGCTTCGAGTGGAGAAGCAGCACGGCTAAGAGCTGCTCTGGAAACAGTCAAGGGAGAGGTTTCTGATTTGAAAAGTGAGCATGTATGAACCAGATATTATTAGTGAAAGCGAAGCTCCAGTTGTATCATTGATCTTATAGAGCAAACTCTTTCTTCTCTCTCTCTCTCTCTCTCTCTCTCTTTTTTTTCTTTCCAAAGTCAGCTGTATCGATAGTTTTACAATCTTTTGAGGTCAATCAGATTATACTGCATTTGGTCAATCTATTTTTTTTTTAAACTTTCTTGCAATATTGTTTATTCAATTTTTTGTTTGTCTAGGTTTTTGCTTGTGCAATATTATCTACCATAAATCTACCCGTTTCACATTTGATTGGGTTCATTATTTTGATGTTTATTCTGTTGACTGGAAAGTACCTATATATCTGCACAGCCCAGGAAAGATCAATTTTCACTTAAATCCTTTGCTTCTATTATCTCATGCGTTAATTTTGTGCTCCACTCAGGCAAAAGAGAAGGAAAGCTGGGAAGCCACCTGTCAAGCACTTAAGTTGAAACTTGAAGTTGCTGAGAGTAACTGCATACATGCTGAAGTTGAAGTAGCCAGGCTAAGAAGTACCATTCTTGAGTCAATTCTTTTCATTTTTCAACCTAGGGAAATTAACTCTAGTTGTTTGATGTCTGAAGGTCAGCTGGAAGTAGAAATGTCCTCGCAAGCTCAGTTGCTAACTGCTAAAGATGCAGAACTAGCTGCGGCCAAAAAAGAGGTACCCAAATGTCTTCTTTTTTATCTGTTGATTTTGTTGGGATAGAACAATAAATTCTTTTGGGTAATAAATAAAAGTTTCATTCGTAAAACACAAAGAGGGTGCAGAAAACTTATAAAAAAGGTATCGAGACCGTACAAAGAGGTTCATGAACTTGGCACCAAAACCCGCATGCTCACAAACCCATGTACCCCCACCATATTCTTGACTATACCAAAAATACACATCCTCATCCATCTATCCATAAATCTACTGCCTTGTGACTTCACTCTGTCGAAAGCGCTCTTGTTCATGTCCTTCCATACTGACCAAAAGATGCAGAGCGTTATCATCCTAAATATAGCTTCTTTTTCCTTTCCATTCCACTTATTCCAAACCAAGTTTTAAGCTCACGATCATCTCTTCATGCAGTCACCTTCTACTCCTGCCTTTGCAAAACATGCGGCCATAATCTCGATGTCCTTTGGCAATGGAGAAGCAAATAATTAACTGATTCTTCTCCTTCTTTGCAAAGAAAGCATCGGTTAATTTTAATCTTCCCTTGACGTCTTAAATTATCAATAGTCAAAATGCAGTCCCATGTGGCTTCATAAATGTAAAAACACACTTCATAGAAATTTTTCTCTGCTAGACCTGTCTCCAATGGAAGTCTTCTCTACCTCACTGGTATGAGTTGCTTGTAATGTGACTTGACTTTGAAATGTCCTGAACTACTTCCCTCGAACATAATCTATTCATGCCTCCACTAGGTGCGTATTTACACAGGAAATTAAAAAAAAAAAAAAACTCAAGAGTATTTGACCTCCTAATCCTGTGCAAACCGGTTAAATTGAATATCCCAAACACCTCTACTCATGTCCTTCTGAAAATCAATGCATATTTTTCCCTTGCTACATCATAGATCTCTGGAAATAATGAGCATAAAGGGGTGTCCACACACCACATGTCATGCCAAGAATTTGAGCTCCATCGCCTACCGTGATAACCATGTTCAACTTAACTTAGAACAATAATTTTTTATTTCAAACTTCTACAAAATGGTGTTGTGGATATGGGAATAATAATTGTCATAGAAAAATTTTACAGTAAAATTCACTTGATACCTTACTGTGGAGGACAGGCTCATTAGTTATTTTGGTCAAAGATGAGTTTTAAGTTTACTGTAACATATGTTTCTTTAAGTGCTCAGGCTTAGCTGGTACTGATGTAAAGTTGCCAAAAAGATGAAGGGGTTTGCTCAGTTGTGATCTCATTGTTTCTTTTCATTAGTCAGATGACTTCAATCTCAAACCATGATCTTCTATGCAATTTCTCTTCACAGCAATAGTATGTGCTCTTCTAATGATTCTCCTGTTTTGTTAATACTAGTTTTCAAAATTTTTATTTCACATTACTTGTAGATTAATCACCTGCAGTCTGAGTTCTCATCATACAAAAGTCGTGCTCATGCACTTCTTCAAAAAAAAGAAGCAGAGCTTGCTGCAGCTAACAATTCTGAACAGATCAAAGCGCTTGAGGAGGCTTTGAAGGTACATGCCCTTTTCTTGCCTTTTATTGTGGGTAGGCAGCCTGAAGGTCTACCTGACACTATGATTGAGGTTCAATATATGAAGAATTATATATTTATGCTTACATTTTCGGAGTGGATCATATAGGAGTTGGAAAAGGAAGCGATGCAGGCATCTTTAACAAGAGACAAAGCCCTTCAAGATCTTCAGGCTGCTTTATCTAATCATGAGAAAGAATGCGCAGAAAGGTATATTAATGATAAAGAAAGACCCTTCAGAGCCTTCTGCCACATGGTTGTGCGATTAGCTTTCGAAGGCTGCTCCTATCAGAGCTTCCTATTCAGTTCCATGCATGAGAGTTCTCCAAATATGTGAAAGCACAACTTTTTGTGGACCCAAATAAATCCATAAAATAAATTTCCGTATTAATTATTTATGTCACTTTGTGTAGTCTTAATACTGTTTTCTAGGAAAATCTTACCAATAAACGACAAGATTCTTCTTTTGTTCTTTAATTGAGCATTAAAATGTGATGGTCTGTGGAGGTGGATGCATATAAATAGGTGCACTGCCACATGAACAGCGAGCAAAATTTGGAGTTTGCCTAAATTATACCCACTGTTTAGAACAGTGAGTTTCATGAGCACAATCAATTTTATATTGTGCTCTTGATCTTTTGTACATGGTTCTATCTTTGTACCTTTTGCACCTACTTGGTGTTCTTGTAATAAAATTTTAGTTAAAGCTCAAAAAAAATTGGAGTTTGTCTACAAGCCATAGAGCATTCTACTTTTACAAATTACCGGAGTAGGGTGAGAGGCATAAGAAATGGTAGTTGCTTGTTTACTTTGCTCGATATCAAGCCCAACCAGCATTAACATGTCTTTGGATGGTTTCCTGCATATTATTTTGACAAAATAAACATTGACCATGTCTGTGTTAGCACACTGTAAAGTATGCTATAACAAGAATAGTCGGTTCGTGGGGAATTTGAAATTGAGTGAACACTAGTTGCAAGACATGTCAGGCATAAGTCATTCACCAACATTTAGTTTTCCATGTCTCCCATAATTTTACCTTGTTCTACTATGATTTTGGTGTTAGCTTCCATCAAGATGTTGTTGGGCTTCTGAAACATTAACATGCCTAAGTCATAGACTCAATAAAATATCCTCTTAGACAACAGCTGGACTCTCCCCTGCTTCTTCAACGTTGATTAGGGTTTCAATGGTCGCAATCGTGGGCTCAATGCACTACTACCTGGAGAATATGAATAGATTAGATGACTATTTGACCTAGGTACAAGTGTAATGGATATAGGGAAGGATGGAGTAGATGAAAGTTTTTCCCCCTTTTTTCTCTGAAGTCAAAACTTGTGCTGGTGTTCTATTCTCTTTTGATTGGTTTTATACTTATATGCATGAAAACTTGTTACTGTGATGATATAAACAAGTGCACATAGTGAGATATAAAAAACAAAGTCATCTTGCTTTGAAGAAAATAATTCAAAGCAATAGTGAAACAAATAGAAAAAGTAAAAAACAAAGACATCTTGCTGAGTGTACTAAGCAAACCTGCAGATGGACATACGAATAGTTGCGATATTATCTCATCCAGTCAACTCAATGTTGGCCCCCTTCAACTATGGAATGAGTTCAGTACTCTAGTAATACCCACAAGGACTTTGTGTTTGCAGCATGTAAACTGATTCAGATATGAGGCAATAAGCTGAGCACTGGCCACTTCTAGATACTTGCATACGTAAGTCTGAGTTTTAGAGAACTCATTAGCCGTCTGAAGTTTCCTAGTCTGGAGCTTCATTACAGAATGCAATCTCTAGGAGTATCTATTTGCTCATCTCAAGTTCAGAGTTCCTACTAAGCAAATTTGTGAGGGACCTGTTGATCAAGTGAAAGCAGTTCCTTTTCAGACATTGGCATGTAATTCCTTTGGAAAGGCTTTCATCGGCCTTTGGTTAGTCCTGTTGCTGCCTCTCGCTTTGGCAGGAAGCATCATTTGTTGTTAAAAACTTGTTATTTCTTATCTCTAAAATTTTCTAGTGTGTTAATTTCAGAGACGCAGCTCTTTTCAATGCAAAGCAGCAGAGTGACAGCATAGAAATCAAACTACAATCCGTTGTTAACCGCCATCACAAGGAGAAGGAAGCATGGGAATTAGAAATGCGTAACCTAGAAGATACATGGCGAAGTAACTCTAATTAGAAAGCTTAATTTTTTAAATCAGGTTGTAGATTTTTATCACCTTTTAGATGCACAATAATGTTGTCTATTTTGTGCTTTGACGGTTGATATCACAGTCAGATATGATGCAATGAAGTCTGAAATAGAAGCAGCTTCTGGTCAAGACCTAAAGAAGGAATTGGAAGAGCTTAAGCTCCGATACAAGAGATTGAAGGTAATTTGTACACTTGTCATTTACTCTGTCAAATTCTTTTGGTTTCATTTCTAGTTTGTTTCATTAAATGCTGTTTTATCTTTTAGGAGGAACATGATTCATTTCGAGATCTTGCTGATAGGATGATTGAAGAGAAGGACAAAGAAATCTCTCGACTGTTTGATGATAATAGCAACCTGCAGCGATCTCTTGAATTGAGAGGGCCTGTATGTCTCGTCCTGTTCCCTTCAGATAAAATCATGAGCAGCTACCTGTTTAATTCTTTGTTTCAGTAAATTTTCTCTGTATTTAGCTACTGATCCCTGGTGAATAATATTCTCAGGGTGGCCAGAGTGATGGCATCAATACAGGTAGTTGACATTGTGCCTTTTTTTTCATATTCAGAAGATGTAACTCTGTTTTCATTGGACTTGAAACATTGACTCTAATGGAATGTGTAGAAAACATTTCTTGTGTTAAAATTCACCAAATTTATCTCGTCAGCTATGCAGAAGCAGGATCCACCAATTTCAGGGACCTCTGCAGCCGAAGAGCAAATTCTGGTATATCATTTTTCCGCCAAGAACTAGTCACGTAGACATAAGCGTGATTTCCTTCTGAGTTATTCTCATTCAGTCATTGAAAAATATCCTTAAAAAAAATGAAAAAAGAGGGGATTCACAACAATATTCTTTATTGTTATATTCTGCTTTAATCACTTTGTTCTGTCACATAGTGCTACAGACAATTAATTTTGTTAACTTATAGAAGTCATGTATATGCATCGTTTATAGAACAAATTGTTGCTATTAAGTATTAAAGAATTTATGAATACCTATTAGCAAACTGTCTTTTCATGATTTCGGATCTTTTTCTACGATGCATATTATCTCCCTCTTGATAATCAGCATTCATGCTTTCAAGAGACTGTCATTTTTGGATGATTTGGTGTTAATTGATGTGAATTGATATTCAGCTTTTGGCAAGGCAGCAAGCTCAAAGAGAAGAAGAGCTAGCTCAGTCTCAGCGCCATATTTTGGCACTTCAAGTACGATCTGTTGTTTCTAGAGAACTGTTGTTTCTAGACAAAAAATCTTCTCATTGATGCCAATAATAATTGTTATAAGCGCATCTTGTTTTAGGAAGAGATTGAGGAGCTTGAACGCGAAAATCGTCTGCATGCTCAACAGGTGAAGTCTGGCCTTTCCTGTCTAGTTGCAGAAAACATGTCTCAGTTATGATGAGATGATGATCTGTTTTCTTTACATGGTATTTTGGTGGAGACAGCAGATTCGGAGAAAAGTTTTTCTAGTATATTGTGAAATGTCATCGTTTGGACTGTAGTTTTGCCTTTGCATAATAAATAAAATTACATATGGATGGTGGAGGCGAATCCACATGTGCCAGTATATTTATAACCTCCCAATTCAGGGGTCTAGTTTTGGTCAGTAAGGGGTCTAAACCTGAACTGATATGATTGGAGCTCCGCAATGTGAAATGAATAGAAAAAATTAGTGGGCATAGAAAGTGTAAGGAAATTAGGTAGTGGAACTTGATGTTGGGTGTGTTTATAGTCAATTGATTAATTATCTTGAAGGCTAATATTCCCTCTCTGGGCAAGAAACATGAAAATAGAAATGAAAATGCTGTTGAAGGTTGGAAAGATTATGATATGCTTAGATAGGATTCAAAATCCTTTCATATCTTTAGGATTACAAATTGGTATTTCCAAGATCTTTGGGTGGCTTATTATCAGGAGCATTGCTGATTGATAAACTAGAAAAGGCTATGGAATTTCTTTTGCTGAAGCAGTATTGAATTTCATATGTGCAGGAAGCTATGTTGAAGACTGAGCTTCGGAACATGGAAAGGTCACAAAAGAGGGAAGGAGTTGATATGACATATCTAAAAAATGTAATCTTGAAGCTTCTTGAAACAGGTAATCATATGCAGCAGGCGTTATCATAGTACATGTACTTCTATTATGGTTTTGTTTTTTTCAAGTATTACTTTGTTGGGATGTTTCATATTTAACCAGGGGTTCTCGCTAACAGGTGAGGTTGAAGCATTGCTACCTGTTGTTGCTATGCTTCTGCAGTTCAGTCCAGAAGAGGTAAACTTTTTTACATTTTCAAATTTGCCTTGTTACTTAAATCATCTAGGAAATACATACAAATCCATGGTTAATCAAACACAATAGTTATTGAATTTCTAATGGAATGGGTTGGCCTTGTGGCACGTGATGACCTAGGATCATGAAATCCAGGTTCTACCCTACATCCATTCCTTAATTCGTCAATTAGAAACATTATTGGATAACTTCCCTTTTAGCACCTTATTCCAGTGCTAAAGCCTAAATGAGATGAGGTTTCACACTGCATATCTGAAAATGTTTACGGAACCCGACCTGACTTGGCATATGATAGAATCATGTCTATATTTGTTGTCTAGGGCAGGGAATTATTCTTTTATGGTTAATTTGGTTATTTCCTGATTAGATTATTCTCCGGTAATTATTTTAAATATACTCTATTTAGGTCCTAGGATTATTTCCTATTTAGTTAATTAGGATTATTTTTATGGGGCTAATAGGCTCCATTAGGGTCATGAGTGGAATTGGTGATTTCTTTATCGTTTGGGTTATTTTTCTTTTGTGTGGGAGAGACTGGTTGCCTCTTGAAATCAACCAAAACTATCAATAAAATTAGTTCTGTGACCTATCAGCATATTTGCCAACTATGAATTCATTCTTATTTTTCTTGGAGCATAGTAGAAAGAGATTGATATGGAAAGATTGAGGAAGAAACAATTATAAAGATGGAAAGGTTGCTCATTGATATCTTCTTTTAACCTAAACATGTGCAACTGGAGAGAAAAAAATTGCATTGCCTGATATATTCTCCTAGTTAAACTGGCAATGCATTTAGATATCAACTTGCAATCCCTAAGGCGTTATCTTCTAAATCTACATTTTCGTAGGATGAAGTGGATAGGGAGTGCCATGGAATGGACTTTGCTTTTAGGAGTATAGATGGTTTTGGGTGGTCCGGTCTGGTTTCGTGCTAAGTTTGGCAGGGCCTGAATTTTTTTCGGCTCGGTAACCTAAATCCTAACCTGAAACTGACGATAGATGTGCATCAGTTGCTAGAATGATTAAAGTCATAGAAGTGTAGATAATGCACGGGGTTAAGATTTGGAATTTTTTTGGGGTATAATTATACTTCTTAGTTGCACTGGAATGCTAGTGGTTACTTCGGAGCAGAAAGCAGACTGAAACTGAACATACTGACAATTGGCTTGGTTTCTAGTGAATCTGAGATTGGTGTGATCTGGTGGCCCTTAAGATTTTCATATGCCTTTATTATAGTACCCAATAGAGGAGAAGATGAGTCGGTATAGAAAATTTTTATGCTAACTTTGCAAGTTAGAGTTGTTTTGCTCGTTTCCTTTTGCTCTATCTAATCAAGGTCTATTCAGCCCTGGTTACTATTAGGAATCTTTCTTGTGGCAGAAGGAACTGAGAATTGTCGGGAAATCCAGAGTTTTGTGTAATTTCCACTGCTTTGTCTTTCTACACTCCAAAATAGCTGGCAAGCGTAATTATCTTTAGTTTTACCTGTATTCATCCAGTACCACAGTTGCAGTTCCTGATTGATGTGAAGTCAAATGGGAATATAAGGATTCCTCCTTGAAAGTATTACAGTTTGATCCCTTTTTGGGACAGGCTGAACTATTCTTTGTTAATGCCATCTCACCCAGGTATCAAGGTTGGCTGGTCCTATGTAAGATGTGGATTGACTAAGTCCATCGTCTAGCCTGTCGTTAGTTATTGCTTGTCGTACTTACCATTTGTCAAAGTGGTTATTTATCTAGAAAATGACTTGTTATTAGGTACTGCAATCATCAGTTTCAGTTGGAGCAATCAAAGATTTAGTGTCCTTTCCCTTGATTATATCACAACAAATTTGCTATTGAAGTTGTAAGCACAAGTTCTGCACTAGCGTTGCACCAGGGGACTCAAGGTTGGCTCGGATCGGAATGGATATTTGGGGCAGAACAGCTGCTCCATATTACAGAATTGTATGAGCAGCTCGTGGCTCAATCTAGTGACTAACTTGGCAGAGCAGTTTGCATAAAAGATGCTTCTCATAATCTAAGAGCTGAACTTCTCTATCAAAAGTATACTGTCCATTGAGGGGCTTCCAAGCTTCAATCTGGGGTAGTTATGATTGGGAATGAAGGCAGGAATGGACGGACCTTTTTAGAATTAGTGATGCATTCTTATTTTGATGGTAGGGGTTGTGAGGAGTTGGTCTTTGAGGGGTTAAGACATTCGGGATTTTGTCAATCATAGTCTGGGATTGTTATTGATCTCCTGATAAAACTTACTGTCGTCGACACAAATAATTGCAGTAGTTCTAATTGCAATCACCTGATGACCATAGTTTTAGGTTACTGTTCATATATCACGCATTGCTAGCTTCAGGATTTAAATCACAAGTTTGGACATTTACTGTGTGCAGATGCAGAAATGTCAGCAAGCATACCGCACCTATGCAGATGTCCTGGCTAGCCCAACAACCGATTCTTCTACGTCTTCGCGCTCACTTTTTTCAAGATTCTCATTCTCGTAGCAACGAGAATTGTGCACAATCAGAGACCCAAATGAGAAACCTTGTTAAGCTGCTAATCCATGAGCAAAGCTGTAAGTCCCCTGATTGTAAGACGAGCACGCAGGCTTATCTCTTTCTCCTGCATTAGTTCTTTGAATGAAATTTTTTGGATGCTGGGAAATAGTGAGGTTTGAGATGTATACTAGATATAAGAGAAATATTGTTTGTTCTCGATATCAGATTTTTCCCTATCTTCCTCATGCATCTTTTCTTTATTGATCGATTCGGGGTAAGTTTCCATACTTGCCTCCAAACTAAATCAGAAAACAAATTTGATCAAATGAACCGTTATTGTTTGTATTAGTCCTGTCTTGCGTTGCCAAAACAAGAGGTTTTTTTTTGTTTTCGTGTTGTGTTCTCTTTCATTTCGTTGATATTGAGTTTATAATATGCACTAGTTAAATTTGAGTATGTTTTCTTTATTAATTATCATGGTGGGTTAATACCACCAAAAACGGCGGTTTAGCGGTTTTTTTATGAGTGGGTTTAAAACTCACTCTCATATGATTTGATGAGATATATGTCATATGTTCAAGTCTTTTTTCGAGCAACGGTATCAGAAAAGGTTCTTGAGCGTGTGCCTTGGTGGGTGATATGGACTGAACACTAATACCTAACCTGACTCATGAATGGACGAGCCGGAAGTATCAAATAACTTGAGTCCGGCATCGGGAGAAGGGCACCACTGTCATGTATCGGGTTCCAGTGGGAACTTACGTGTTGAGCTTCCCAAGACTGTAGGGCATACTGGACTTGACCGATACGAACGACGTGCAACCAACCGTCTTGTGGCTTCCTTGTGGATGTCGGGATGTGACGCTCAACCTCGACAAGAATGTTTGGTACACAATCGCAAACGTGGGCCCGAATGCGCAAGTCAAGCCTTCACTCGTGTTATGCATGTGAAGGATAGGCCGAGTCAATCTTTCGTACTAATAGAATCTATAAATAAGCCCTTTTGAGGGCCAGGTAAAAATGAACAAATCTCCCTTCTTATAACTCTCGACTCCTTTCTTTTTGTTTTCATAGATCCCATTATAGCTTAAGTATGAGAGGGTTTTTTCGGGTAGCCACCCTTGGACTAGGCTTCTTGTAGGCTCCTGATCAAGACACCAAGCTCATTGCTTGTTCACTTGAGCTAGAAGACCTCTCAACCCAGTTGGCCAACCTAAGGTACTATCATTCTTGATTTTTGGGCCTCGATTTTGGGGCATCTCGGATGGTGTGGATTCTACTGATTCGGAATTTTTCGAAATTTCAACAACAATAGGGTGGCTGGCGCGAACATGAGCAGTGGCGCGTTGCTGCAACCCTTGCACTATTGTTTTGGCCACCTCTGGAGGCTGTTGTCGCGCTAGCATGGCCCGCACTTCCTCTTGGACTTGTTCATGGATGTTGTCTTTAACAGTCTTTGCCATTATGGTCATCATTTCTAGTATTTCTATTAGTCATTCGGGTGGTGTTACTTGGGAGAGCAGGGACCGGTCACTTCAGAGGTAGGGGAGGGGGGGCCACCACTTCTCCATTTGATGGAGAGGTAGCTTTCAAGGGCTCATGGCGTGGCGGCATGGTGGGTCGAGGCGGGCTAGCAATGAGGAAGGCGAGAGTGCTCCCTTTTTCGGATCTATCATAATAGGTCAGTAGTTTCGGACTCTCAATGAGAGCACTAGAATGATAGTACCTTAGATTGGCCTACCAGGTTGAGAGGTCTCTGGGCTAATCCGGATGGGTGGCGAGCTTGGTGTCTCGATCGGGGAACTACAAGAAGCCTAGTGTGAGGGTGACTGCCGGAAAGGCCCTTCAATACTTAAGCGAGAATGGGATGTGTCAAAGGAAGAAGAAAGGATTCGAGAGTAGTAGGACGTGAGATTTGTTCATTTTTTACCTGGCCCCAAAAGGGCTTATTTACATATCCCATTAGTATGGAGGATTGGCACCAGTTTGTCCTTCACATGCCTAACACAGGTGGCGGCTTTATTTGGGCATGCGGGCCCATGTTGGTGTTTGGTTACTCGACATTCTTGTCAGGGTCGGCCGTCACATCCTGATGTCCATAGGGAAGACACAGGGCAGTCGGGTACCTATCGTTTGTGTTAGCCAAGTTTGGTATACCCGACCGACGGTCTTGGGAAGCTCGACATGTGCATTCCTACTGGGACTCGATACCAAACATTAGTGCCTTTCTCTCGGTGCTCGACTCAAGTTATTTGATACTTTCATTTGATCCATTTATGAGTTGGGTCAGGTATTAGTGTTCAGTTTATATCATGTCCCCCACTTGTTGGGGCTAAAGGCATCGAGAAGTAGTAATAAGCTAGTTGGGATGCCCTACATTTGTGGTTCGTCAATTCTTCAAGGAGTGACTTAAATTCACTACACTTACCTGGGTGACTTGTCCAGGAGACGACGGGGATCGGTGAGATGTCACGTGCGCCACCGGGTTTTTCCAAGTTGAGAAGAATGAGGCGGCGGAGGGATTGTCCCATGTCTCCCGGTCCGTAAGTTGGGTGGCCATCGGATGTTGGACGGTTAGGTGTTGGCAGGCGGGGCACCTTCTTTTCTTGGGTGTTTAGGGGGTCGGTGCCTGACTCATCTATGAAGGCAGGTGGTTGGAGGTTAGTGCGTCTTCGGACGTCAGGTGGTCGGGGAGTTCTGTCATGAGGATTTTGAATTTGTTTAGGGAGCAGGAAAATCTTGAAGCTTGGGTTTCCGTGTGTAGGTGTTAATTCCAGGGGCACGTGGTTGGGCTTTCATCAGTCATTCATGATTTCGAGAATCCAAAAATTAATGGAGAAAGGATAATTGCGCTTATGTTTTGCCCTCATATTATTTATTTCCACTATCACCCTCCCTCTTCTTGACTTTTTGGCAGCCCATCATTCCGACCATCGAAGTCCATACCCCCACCGCCCAACATCCCGTGTCACCACCACACGACATCAAAGGCCCCAACCCTTGACCTCTCCATTGCGACCACTCAAAGCCCCAACCCCTCGATGTCTCAGACTGCTTGATCTCCGACGTTCGGAATTCACCATACCTGATGTCAACACCACAACCCGATGTCCAGAACTCTTGTCCCACCTGACGTTCCACCATCCCAATACCTAAGCCCCCCAATGTTTGGCACCTAGATGTTGCCAACTCGACATCCGACGTCGGGAACCCCATGATCCTAGGCATCCTCGTCATAGCCCAACGTACGGACTCCATGATTGCCGACTTCTGAAACTTAGTGACCCCGATTCCCTGGCACCCGACTTCACTAGCTCAGCGTATAGACACCTGGTGACGCTGCCCCCACCTTGGCATCTTACCATCTACTGAACCCCTAGCACTTCAACATAGTATTCCATGCGTCCGAGACTAAATGCTCTATCCTCAAGCCTTAGGTTACGAGTGGACAAACACAAAATCCAGGCCAATCACCCTAGTGTAAAGATCAAATATCCCAACGCATTCCACAAAGATTAACAAACTCTCTCCCTCTCCTATCAAGAACACCCACGCAAAATGTTGTTGACTAAGGACTGAGCAGCAGCATAGCATTAGAAGAAGCATTGAAAAACGATGAACTGCCAACAAAGGTATGCACGAAAGATACCTCCTCAAGAGATGTTGGCGGAGAGGCAGCGAGGTGGAGAAAGATAGTGAGAGAGAGTTCGGTGGGAGAAGAAGAAAAAGGAAGGAGAGAAGCCAGATGGTTGACAGAGAGAGAGATACGAGGTAGAAGAAAAAGTGGGAAGAGGGAAAGTGAGTAGCCAAAAAGTCAAGAAGAAGAGAGAGGATGATGGTAGAAATAAATGATATGAGGATAAAAACATAAATGCGGTTATCCTTTGTCCATTAATTTTTTAGATTCTTCGAATCATGGATGACCAATGAGAGCCACCATGTGTCCCTGGAATTAAACACCCACACAAGGAAATTGAAGCCCGCCCACCAAACCAATTCAAAATCCTCACAACAAAACTCCTCGACTACCCAATATTTGAAGACGTACCAGCCCCCATTCACCCAACATCCAGAGATGCGCCGGGCACTGGCTCCCAACACCCAACTGCCCCATGTCCAACGGCCACCCGACTTATGGATCGGGAGACATGGGACAATCCCTCTTTTGCCGCATTCTTCTCAACTTGGGAAAACCCAGTGATGCACACGACATTGGACCCATCCATGTCGTCTCCTAGGCAAGTCATCCCAATTGAGTGGAGTGCATTTAAGTCACCTCTTGAGGAATCGACTAGCCACAAAGGTTGGGCATCCCGGCTAGCTTGTAACTACTTCTTGGTGCTAGGAAGCAGGTGACAAATGATATGGACTGAACACTAATACCTAACCCGAGTTATGAAATGGACAAATTGAAAGTATCAAATGACTTGAGTTGGACACCGGGAGAAATGCACGGGATTCTGCTTACTCCTCAGGAATATCAAGATCAACAACTTTCATCGTGTGAGCCACCACATATCTTGATTATGATGTAAAAGCATATCAAGGACGTCCAAGCAGGATTAAGTGATCACTGTCATGGGCTGTAACTCACTAGTGTCAAAGGCAAAAGAGGAGGTGGCCATCGTAAATTGTTTCTCATTGATCAATTGTCTTATGTTCTAATACTAGGATGATTTATGTTTCTTTATGGATGATTTACATCGATAACATTTAAATAGGATTTTGTACCGAATTTCATCCAGTACCAATCGAAAGTGTGAATTCAAGAAATAGTGGGATGAACGAGTTTGAGGTAGGTCTAAGCTCATTTGAGATTGTGACCCCGTGATGGTATAGATGAAAATAGTTTTTAAAAAATAATATTTTCAAAATTTTTTATAAGTGCTCTTCTGCTGTTTAAACTAGTTGTACTTTTTTTAGCATAAATATAGGAGGCTAAATCTACTATGGAACACCAAAAATTTATTAACTAATACATTCAAGAGCAACCTACTTGATGGTGAAAGAGAAGATGGGATAGAAGCGAGCAATGAAGAAGTTCTATTTTCGCAATATTTGGAAATGAGTTTGCACTCACAATGGCCTAGTAGCATCGAGGTCACCACCCTCTATATGATGTTTTCAATGGATGTGGTAGAGGTGTAATTACTTAACATAGTGGCGTCCCTTTTTTCCTTGAAGTAAAAACTAAAGACTCGATAAACGAGCCTTAATGTAGTGAGATAAAATTTTATCTCATAACCTATAAATTGAGATTTTAATTCTCATAGTGAAATTTTTGTGTCCCTTTTATTTCTCTTTTTTTTTTATATTTATATTAGACTTATAGGTTTTCCTTATAAAAAAAATCACAATCTCACCTCCCGAGTGGGATTATTTTGTTAATGAATTATCTTTGTTGTTCAATATGACTGACTACATATCCCACTGCACTTACGGTATGCGGTAAATCCGGAACCGATGAGAACCTACTTTATTAGATAGGTTTTGAAATTCGGGCAAGTTCCAGGTAACAAATTAAGGAGTCAGTCTGTTCTAGTTCCAGCACACATGATAACCAAAATTGGAACACAAACTTGTTACAAAAATTGATTTGTGTGATTGATTTTAGTGGTTTGTAACTTTCTCATTTGAACTTTAATTCTCAAATAGTTCAAATCGTTATATTCTTAAACTTAATGAACTTTCATTTAGTATAGTAATTATGTATATTTGGTGAGTTTATCATGTCTAAAATATCATTATAACTAAAAATAATAAATAATAAATACTGCAAATGTTTTTAAAATTATGGTATATTTAACTATGATAAAATAAATATATAAAATAGGAATAACTCTAAAAATTCTTTGACTTGATTATTTTATAATTAATAAATATATGAAAAATATTAAAATATTTTGTATTATAAAGGCAAAAGAAAAAAATAATAAAAAAAGTTCTAACATGGTATTCGAAACCTACGATGTCTTGCTAGGTAGGTTCTTGTTCCATCATTTAATAAGGTAGGATTTGGATCCAAAATTTGAAAATCAATGTTAAATAGTATAGGGTTTGTGTACTAACAGCCAAGATAACAATAAGATTGAGTCACGGATTAGATAATCCATATAATTATTTTGTTGTAACTTATTGTAAATGATTGATTTATTGCTACCGGCAATTATCCTTTAATCTAACTTCTACATTTTATGATATCAGAGCCATGACTTTCTTTGTTAATTTCTTCAATCCCCAATCTCCTTTCTTCACATCCTTACTCACCATCATGACCAACTCGCCCCCTTTTAGTTCTTCTGACCTTGTCCCATCTCTGCCCTCCACATTTCCCAATATTTCAATCAAGTGGAATGGTCGGAACTACTGTTTTTGGAAGGGTATCATGACTCCATCATTGGAATCTTACGCTTGCTCTAGTTCATCGAAAGCAATTGCCCTGTACTAGCCACGACCATCATAAAAGGTGACACAACAGTGTTGAATCCTGCCTAAAAAAAATGGCTTGTTAGAGATAAATTTTCTTTCACCTATGTTATGTTTGCGGTGGCCGAGGAGATAACAGAAGAAGCGAGGTCCACACTCGCTACCCTATTCAACTTGCAAACTGTAGCTTAGAAAGATTTCCTTGATCAACAATGGTGAGAAACTCAAGAAAGGCACAACACCGATGATTGATTTTGTTAACTAGGTTAAATGATTAATGTGTCAATTCGCCCAAATTGGCAAACTAAAAACAACTACCCAGATCAATCATGCTATTGCTTTTGGTCTTGGCAAAGATTGAGAGGTCTTGTACTTGCCATCTCTCCCTTAATCCTGAGTATGAAGACCGATGAACTGAATGCTCTCCTTCTCAATAATGAAGCCTGATGCTCCTATTTATTGTCATCGGAGTGACTCCTCTTCTCTCTGGATTGCTTGGACCCGAGCCAGCTAAAGTTCACCCTGTCGATGGTCGAAGTGGAGGAAACAAGGAGGCCAAGGGAGAAAGGGTGGAAAATGGACATAGAGAAATGGTTCCCCAAATAGAGCAGCAAGTGTTGAAGATGCTCATGTTGGGTTAAGTTATAATCATGACTAATGGATTTTTGCCACAACCCAGTCCTTTGGCTGCCCTTCTCTTCATTCTAGGCTAAACTTCTCCAGAGTGTGTTTATAGAATCATGAACTAACTGCATCGACTATCTCTCACTTGGCCAAATCCATCCCACTGATATCACAACCTAATTCACCAAGCATTTCTCTTCAATTATTTGTAAAATGTGCAATAAACCTAATCACACTGCTCCATTTTATTGATATGTTTTTTCTAGTCCACGAGTTAATCTCGCCCTCTATGGAGATCCAGGACTTATAATTGGTATGCTTACTCCGGGGCGACGCACCATGTTACATCAAATATGACTAATCTTAGCATCTAGGATGATCAACCTAGCTCAGATCAACTATACGTGGGTGATGGTAATCCATTATCAATTCTTTGCTGTGATTCCATTATCTTAAAATCATCAATTCATCCACTATATTTAACCAATATTTTTTACCTCTCCCAAAATCTCAAAAATCTCGTTTCTATCTCTAAAATTCACTCGTGACAATAATTGCTATTTTGAGTTTTATCCCAGCTACTTCATTGTTAAGGATCTTTGAACCCACTAGGAGCTTCTTCGAGGATCAGCTAAGGATGGGCTTCACTATCTTCGACCAGATGATAGATGTGTCTTCTCTGCTCAAGTACTTTTCTTGACAGCCAACTCCACTCTCTTATGACATCATCGCTTAGGTCATCCTTCGTTTTCAATTTTTAATCAAATATTGAATTTCGTTTTAAATAATGATTATGCTAATCAAATTTTCTCAATTTATCAGTTGGAAAAATTGTTAATCGTTCATTTCCTTTGATTATGAATAAAAGTACCTCCCTTCTTGAACTTATTCATACTGATATTTGGGGACATGCTCCAATTACAACTTATTCAAGCCATTCTTATTACATTCACTTTCTTGATAATTTCAGCAAGTTCTCATAGTTTTTTGTAATGAAATCTTGATATGAGGCAAAGGAATTTCTATCTACTGCCTTCCAAATTGAATTACAAGACAATTACATTTTTCACTGCATCTCATGTCCCCATGTCCCTTAACACAGGCATATAGTTGACATTGGACTTACAATTTTATGCCATGTGTCCATTCCTCCGAAATTTTGAGACAATGAATTTGATGTTGTATTATTTCTCATCAGTAGACTCCCCATCAAATGTCTTAAATTCAAATTACAACATGAAGTTGTTTGTGTGGACCCCTGATTATAGCACCCTATGTGTGCTCAGATGCCTTTGCTATCCATATCTCCGTCCTTACCTTTGTCTCAAGCTCTCAATCTCGAGCGTACATCTTTCTCAAATATCCGTCTCATTATCATGGCTATTGATTCCTTGATCTAACCACTAATTGAATTTTCCTCTCTTCGAAGATTTGTCTTTGATAAACAACACCAACCATGTAGATCTGCATGTCTATCACTATGCAGTTCGTTGGTTCTTCCTCTGGTTCTCCAGATGCTATCGATTCGAGATCTCCCATTGACCCATATCTTCTTCCCTTACCATCAATTCCTAGCCCAATCCCAATTAGTCCACCACCTAGTGCTACCGGTCCAACTCCAAACTTGAGTGCTTCACCACCTTTGGTCACGGATTAATCTATAGGTAGCATGGACTCTGCACAAACTACTTGGACAGGTAATATCCAATCCTCTCAAAATACTCGTTCCATAATAATTTAGTCGTGTATTGGCTCTCTTTCCACTCTTATATTTATTATATCACGACACCCTACTGCTATTGTCTCTATCCAATTACTTGAACCTTAGACCTTCTCTAAGGCTCGAAAACAATCCCAATGGAGGCATGCTATATAAGAGGAGTTTCAGGCTTTTCTAAAAAATTCACAAATGAGACTTGGTGCCACCATCTTCTTCCCAAAATGTTATTGGTTGTAAATGGGTGTATTGCAATGAACAGAAGGTAGATGGAGCTATTGATCGCCACATGGCACACCTTGTCATTAAAGATTTTAATAATTCTGAAACCTTCATCCACAATGTCTCCTTGAAGTGGTCTATCTGACAGTTAGATGTGAAGAATGTATTCATTCATAGACATCTCACCGAGGAGGTCTACTTAACTAAACTCTTGGGTTCATTGATGAGACACGGCCTGAGTATGTCTGTAAGATATGACGTTCTCTATATAGGTTGAAACAAGTACCATGGCAAGGTTTCGACGGCTCAACAATTTTCTCCAGACCCTAGTCTTTTTGGGCTGTCGAGCTGATACATCTCTCTTCATTCTGCGAAGACAGTCATATGTTGTTCTGCTTCTAATTTACGTGAATGATATAATACTTACTGGCGCCCTGGAGTTCCATTCTCTTATGTTCTCTCCTTTCTCAATCAGGAATTCGACTTGAAAGATCTTGGCTCTCTTCACTTCTTCCTTGGTATTCAGGCTCATCATGGTATTATTGGGCTACATCTCACACAATATTCATGAGATCAACTAGCACTTTATTCGTGAGAGGTTCATGCAGAAGCAACTTACTATTGAATTTGTTATATCGGAAGACCAGCTTCTTGATGGTTTCACTAAGGGCCTATCATTGTTCCTCTTCTTGCTTATTCGATCCAAGCTCAACATACTACCCTTCTCGTTACGCTGGTAGGGAGTAACAACTAAGATAACAATAAGATTGAGTCACAAATTGGATAATTCAGTGAGTGATTTTGTTGTCAATGATTGATTCGTTACTACCTATAAATATAATACATTGATACCTCACCAAATTGTGCGAGGCAATTATCCTTCAATCTAATTTCTACATTTTAGCTACCATGAAAAATATATAGTACTTAGACCAAATCACCACTGATCGCTCAGTCAAACGTAGGATAAGGATTCCCAAACAAAAAAAAGGAAGAAGAAGAAACACTCCGTCTTATACGGTTGGCCGACCGAGCGTAGCTTTATTTCTTTTTTTTTTTTCCCTCTTAATATTCCTAAGGATATATATTTTCTGAAAGTGATAAAGAGACAAAACTAGCAAGTAGCTGGCTTCATAAACGTTGGTGTTTGGATAGAGCGGGCGGGAAAAAATTTATATCATTTTATCTCATAATAATATGATGAGAAAATATTAATTAAATTATTTAATTAATAATTATTATGATAATTATGATAATTGTTCTTGTGATTAATATTCATTAGCTCATTTATTATAATATGATTAATATTTTCTCATATTACGTGACATAGTAGGATAATATAAAATATTCTCGTGGATAATATAATCCCCCGTTGCTTTCGAGCGTTGCCGGCGCAAAACGCGGTCGCTAATTGCCAAACCCCGGTTTGAAGCAATTCGGCTAACATGCCCCTCGAGCCAGCTCCGGATTTCTAGGGAAACCAAAGGTGCAGCAAATCCATTCGTCTTATTTTGCCCTTCCCCCCCAACGCCCCTAATTGCTTTTCCTGTCACAATGAAATTTGACCCATCAAACTTTACACCTTGTCTCAATCTTCCCCTGCCGTAGTTACAGTGGCCCGTTTCCACCTTTTGGAGTTAAACTTCCGTTCTACCACATGTTTGAAGGCCATGTGGAGATGGAATAAGTCTGAAATATGATACAAAGAGTTCTGTGCAGTGGCACTGCTCTCGATTTGGTCAAAGTCTATATTTCCATGGCACTGTCAAGAAATCTAAAACACTCGATTTGATTACAGAATTTGACAATGCATAATTCACATGAAAGTGTGACAGATTTCAAAAGATTATTACTGTAGAAGATAATTAAGATGTATTCCCGCCTCATTGCCTTCACTTTAGTGCTTCACAATGAATTGAAGCCTCTAAACTGCCAATCTTTCTCATGGACTTTTTGTTCTATTTTTTAATATAGAGAAGAGATACGTAAGCTTAAAAAGGGTGGAAGGAAGAAGTGATAAAAGGGGAATGGGAGTCTCACAGGTGAGATTGAGATTGGGACCTCTAGATTACAGTGCGAGAGCAGTACCAATTGTATTAAGCTCTCTTTCTAAACCTTTTGTTCTATTTACTTTATCAAGAATATAAGTTCTTTTTCACTTAGTAACCAACTCTTTTATTTTTCAGTGAATGTAAGGAAAATCTTCTCCATTTGCTCTTAACTGTCTCTAGAATTCCGATCCTTTTCACATGACGAAAATCTCTAATTTTCAGTCTATATCAATATCTTTTAATAGAAGGATGTGTATTCGGTTATTAAGCAGGAGGAGAGGGCATTTTAAATCTTAAATTTCAAAATCTTCATGTTTTAATTTTCTTAACTGACACATGCCCTTTAATATGTCACCTTTTATACTAAAATCATATGACAAACATGAACGTAATAAATGGTTAATATACCTGAGATGCATGAGCCGCATGGAATGTTAATTTAAAAATATTCTAACATTTGGGACCAAGAAGTCCTAAGTTCAATTCTACTCCATGTGCCCTCTTATTCACCCGTCATTTTATCTCCTTCTAAATTTGTGGTCTCCATTGTAAATCGAACAAAATATTTTGAATGTGAAAACGAATCACTGTTTTGAGATTTTTTTTTTTTACTACAAAACTCAAACTATTTTAATTTCTAAAAGACCCTTGTTGTTTATGATATCCACAAAATAACATCTACCAAGTCTTTTCGTTCTAATTTATAATACTTTCATTGGTTACATCTTCGCTCTTATAATTGCATTATCTGTAATGTGGGAATTGTGGAGTGCTGGGGAACTGCGATTGTTCCGAAAGCTTACTGAGAATTGTGAAATCGTGAAAATTTATATCAGCTGATATTTGACTGCTTTCTATTAACTCTGATTAACTTTGCATAATTTAATTTTTAAGATATGGAAAACAGGTTCTAGAAAGAATCCGATTTATCGGTGGGGAATGGTTTGGTAATTTTTCTTTAAATTCTGGCATGTTTAGTTCATGTACCATTATATTACATTAGAAAATTAAATTATAAGGACAGTTGTTATATTTTTTGGGTGTACAAGGAGGCACATAGGGGGCCTATAAGGGTAGAAGGAAGGGAATAAAAAGGGTACAGAAAGTTCCACGGATGAGATTGAATTCAGGATCTTTATGTTATAAGACGAGAGAGCGGTATTAACCGTAGTGAGCTCTCTTTATTAGGAAAGTGGTTATGTTACATGAAAAGTAATTTATAATGTGAAATTATTATATTTAGTGTAAGTATTATAGATTAAACATGAAGAGAGAGATTCCTTAAATAAGATTTTGTGTTAGAGTATTGTAAATAGAGAGAATTCATATTATAAGAGTTTTGCTCCTAAGTAGTCCACTATGCTCGAATTGGATTAGTTAGATAAATTGCATTTCTGAATACCAGTAGCGCAAACCGGAAAAAAAAAAAAAAGAAGAGAGAAACATTGGATTTTTTTTTTGGTAATTTGAAAAGTTTTTAGAAGTGGATCCTATGTAGGATGTGGGAATCCCACCTTTTTGAGTGTTGTGTCTTTACAATGAAAGTTCTGAAACCCCATAAAAGAAGCATGGCCCGGTAAAAGTGAGAATGCGTGCAATTTTATATCCAAATACTGTAAGATAAGATATAAACTGCCAACTTTTCTTATCGAAGTTTTACTTTACAAGCAGTTAAACACTCCTTGACGGGCTTTGTTAAGGCTAGTAATTTGAGTCGTAGAGACGCCTAATCTTTTCGACTACTACTGTGTGGGCATTCATATTGCGGATGGGAATTTGTCTGGTGATTGAGGCAAAGTATCCAGTGACATCAAAGTGTGGGCCAGGATCTTGGACATGAGAAGCTGGCAAAGGGTGACTTAGGACGTATCCCAGAGAGGAGAAGGTATCTCGTGTTACAAAGTCACTACGTAACAATATTCATATTGTAACACCAATAAATGAAGTACAATTTTTAAATATATCATGAGATATTTGGGTTTCGCCTGACTAATCTCCATAGCCATGTACACACGCCAACATACGCACAGAATATGGTAAACCCAGAGATGCTTATTGTATCCAAGGAGATTTGAACCTATAATAAGGATACTTCTCTTCCTCCTTACTACCAATCCAAACCATCGAGGTAATTATTTGGTTATTTGGTCTGTTTTTCTATGGCACTTTCAAGGTAATTATTCTTATTAGTGTAGGAGTACATTGTCATTTTACTAATTACACGCATGATAATTGTTGTTTGAATTTTAACTGTGCATTCTACCTCCTCGTTCTTAGCTCCATCTCTTAACCACCTTCCTCTGTGTCCTTTTGTCACGTAACTTTTCAATGAATGATGGTAATTCACAATTAATAAGTCCCTTATTCACGAGATTTCTTTTCTTTCAACGTATTCTTCCCACGTAAATATTGAAAATTCACATGACCCTTTATTACATTTGTATTTCTCTCTCTTTCATTAGTTTACTGCAAGTACAAAATTTTCAATTTGTGCTTCTCTTCTGTGCGCAGTGCTGATCAGCGTTTAGTAACCTAAATTCCTCCACTTTCTTCGCTCTCAAACCCAGGATGAGGGCTGGCCGAATAGTGAAAAATGAGAGCTCAATTTGAAATTAGCCATTTCTTCTAATCGTCTCTCTGTGTTTAGAATAGATCGCTCCTAATGAGCACACCTTTTAGGCCGGTTAAGACTGTCAATCACATTGTCTCTGGGTACCGGGGTCTCACGTTCAAATAAAGAAATCTTTTGCTGCTCACAGAATGCGAAATTGGTACACTTTGTTTGGCACCGAGATGTCCCAGATAGATGTTAAAGTGAGAAATTCAAAAACTTGGTGTCAAATATATGTGAAAAAATTCTCAAAACAAGGGGAAAAATCATAATAAAAAACAAAAAACATTCCACTAGATCAAAACAAAAAAATTACAGCCATGACGGAAACTACCCAATCCCAAGCTCATTGCAAATCCCACACAGAATAAAGTCTCAAATTTTATCTCTCAAGTTCTTATACCCTCACGTTATCGAGAAATTTATCAAAAAGATTATGCACGAGATTCTCTTGGCTAGGAGTCAAGGCACCTGAGGTTTCACAGCAACAAGCACTTCATAAACTCGTACAAAATCCTATTTATAGACATGTGATATCTTCCTATTTAAACTCTTAAAAATATTCATCAATATCTCTTAATTTATTTTCTAGTCGAACACACTACGAGATCTAAAAAGTATCATTCAAACAAAGAAAAAGTATCCAAAAAATCTTTTGAATATCCATGAAGATTTTTTCTAGCATATTGGTACTTCTGATCGTGATCTCGATCGGTGATCATGGTTCTCACCTCCCATACCTTAAATTTGATCTCCAACTCGATCTTCGTGTCTTCTAGTTTTCAAGTTTCTGCTTATAGCAAGACTTCTGAACAGATCTCCACATTGGCTCGCATAAGTCAAGTACTACTGGTCCCTCCTCGACCGCTTTGCCTCAGCCCACTCACGGGCTCCATGTCTTTGTGCTTACGTTGCTCAAGTCCATCGCATTTTTGTTACTAAAGTTGTCAGGCTTTACATTCATGTAGGATTCCGGCTGACCTATAGATAAGTTGACTTTAATACAGTTTTAGCATTCTCTAAAATTACCACCAATTGAAGCCCAATTCGTCCAGATGATCTTGATTGCTTGTTCTACCTGTCCGAGCATGCTTTTTCTTTCGCATAAGTTATCGTCTCTTTGAGTCCAACTTACCAACTCCTACCTCTATAAGCTAAGTTTTGGGAGTTTTCACTAACTTCACTTTTTTGCGGCTATCAGGTTCACCGGGCTTCTCTTCTTAGTACTCCTTCCAAGCTGTAAAGGAATAGCAAAACTCTCATCTACATCTGCCACAGATCCAAAGATGATTCCATCGAACTTCTCCACTTCAAATCTAGCTCCTAATATCTTTAATTGCCCGAACCTTGGCTTTGATATCATTGGAAGCTCACTCTTATACCATTTTTTGAGATCAACATCGCTCTAATACCACTTGTTGAGATCGAGATCACCTTGATAACACTTTTTCGGCAAGATTTCCAGGGAGAAGATTAAATGAGAAATTTAAAATTTTAGCGTTGAATATATGTGGAACAACAATCAAAACAGAGGGTAACGGTCACTAGTAAAACAGAAGATTTCGTGAAATCAAAATGGGAGATTGCAACCATCATGCATGCTACCCAAGTTCAAGTCCATTACAAACCCCAAATAGAAAAGTCCAATTTTTATAATTCTCACGTCTCCATATTATTGAGAAGTTTATTAGAAAAATCATGCATAAGATTCTCTAAGCCGAGTCTAAGGCCCTTGCGTGTTACTGAATCACTTTATCAACTAATACAAAATCCTATATATAAACATAGGATCTCTTCCTATTTGAACTCCTAGAAAATATTCTTCAATATCTTTTAATACATTTTCTAGATGAATAGACTACAAGATCTAGTAAATCTCATTGAAACAAGAAAATAATATTCACAGAACTTACGAATATTCATAAAGATTCTAGGTAGTATATTTCTTGCTTCCAATTGTGAATTTGGTTGTTGATTGTTATTCACATCTCTCTCGTACATTTAATATGATATCCAGCTTGTCTCTCATATCTTTTAGTATTCGAGTTCCGACTTACAATGAGACACTCCAACAATTATTGAATCACCGGCCGCCTTTATCGCCAAAAGAAGTCTTCTATCAGGAAAAAGTTAGACCCTCGCCAAATTTCTGGCAACAGCAAGCTTTGTCGTACAATCTTCCTCTCTTTTGCTTTTTCATCACATCATATAAAGATGCAGTTTAGCATAAAGTTTCAAATTTGAAACAAAAACTCTCTCACCCTCTCTTGTCTATAAGAAGAATTCATTAATGCTCTTAACTTGTTGATAGTTTTTTGAGACCGTAGTTGAATTCTGTTCACCATTGTTTTTTGCATATGTGCATTTTATGGAACTTGTTCAATAGGAAAAAAATAATTATTGGGACTAATTGATAATCACTGATATTAGTTGGTTGAAATAGTTCAGTAAAATTTCAAGTATGAATTTTATAAGCTTGTATCCTCGCGGTTTACCTTGTCATGTGCGCTTGTAGGCATATATACATGACCGTGGGGATTAGTCAGATGAAACTCGGACACCCCATGATATAAAAGAGCATGAATTTTATAAAAGATAAAATTCAAGACTGAAAGAGCATTACCTCTTAGCAAACATGTTTTACTTGAACCTACATTAATTAAGAATCACTGAGTGTGTAAATATCAATAATGTGCTTAGAAAAATATCAGTAATTTGAATGGTTAACTTTAGTGTAAAATTTCAAAGATGTACATATGTGGCTTGATTAGTTCATTTCAACCTGGCCAACAATTGTTTGAGAGGTTTTAGGTTCCACAAACATTTGGTAGATGTATTTGGGTTCCAATTTATGCACTTCTCCTCTCTTTTTGAAAAGGGTATACTGTCAATTGAATTGGCATTCCCCATCTGGCATCGGGCATTCCAACTACGAAACTATTGACCCCAGAATTCTAGTGTGTGCATATGTGTGGACATTTCTCCTGGTTTTATACATTTGCTTCCAACCTCATAACAGTTTGGAAAGAACCATTGAATATTATACGTTTGTACACGCTATCGATTTCAATCAATTCAAGTAAAACGGACCCGTCATTTATGGCATCAACGCCTTGGCCATCCAGCTTTGCCAATTGCTCAAAGGGCAAGGGCCATGTCCTTGTCGTCTAGTAGAGTAAAGAATGATCATGTATCTCAAGTTTGTTCATCCAGTCAACTTGGTAAATTAATTTATCAATTTCCCTTTACATTAATAATGAATAAAAGTACATCACCATTCATAAAGATGTTGGGAGTCCCACAGGTATTCTCTCTCATACTCGACATTCATATTACAACCATTTCCTTGATTATGGCAATAAATTCTCATGATTCTTTGTCACAAAAACAAGGGCAAGTGCACCCAGAACCTTTCATGCCTTCCAACTACAGGTCGAGAACCATTTTGGATGATGGTTTCTTTTGATGTTAGCAGTGTTCGGTTCTCCCTTAATTGTGCAGTGAGAATTCATCAACGGAGTAATCATGTTAAAGCAGCAGTCCAATTTTCGATGCCTGATTCAATCATGTATATCGTTCCTAGGCATTGGTTTATTGATGTCTTGAGGTATGTCAAATAACTTTCATTCAGTAATTTATTTTATACATAAGATTATGAATTTCTTTAAGTGATGTGCATGTGTCAGAATTCCAGCATTTTTTTAACCAAAACAACAAAATGGCTGTGAATAACCGACATCACGCCTAATGATCTTCCATCCTTCTAATATTGACCGTGCCTTGGTGTATTACTTATGGATTATAATGCGCCAACTTTGCGTGCAAAACAAAACATGTACATTTAAGATATGTACGCGACACGACGACAATGAGTTGGTCTCTAAATCTTAGCATATCACACGACAAATTAAACTTTAAAATAGAGAGGGAAAAAACTTATACGAATGAAAACGAGTTATGGTGAGGATTTAATTGCACATGAATTTGGGTTAAAAATAAACTTATGATTGTAAGAGAACTGACTACCACCATCTTACAGTTTAGATTTCCAGGCGGTAACATGGTTAGACTCTTGTAGACCCAGATAGATATTTTAGAGGACCGGCTGCCACTTTATAACATAGGCTTTTAGGCGAAAAGGAGTTATGACTCTCATATACTCATGTGGACATTTTACTAAGTTATAGCTGTCCATGCTAGCTACCAAAAGAATGGTTGTAAATCCATTTCCATATGGAGTTAGGTTGCAATATTATTAGATTACGATAAATGTTAAATTACGAGAAAAGTGCCAATTAAATAATATTTTCTTAGGTTATAGGTTGAAATGTAAGATGATTGTGTTCAAGAAAATGTGGGGCTTCTCGTTAATTTTAGTAACTATAGGTGAATTACTTTGGAAATGGTTGCAATCCAAGACTTTCAGGGACTGTATATATAAAAATTTTATTAACTATATTGAAAAGACCGCCAAGGACAGTGGTTCAGTGGTCTAGAACTCACTCTCATGTGATATTCTGAGGTCGAGATCACGGGTTCGACTTTGTTCTAAACAATATTGCAAAAAAAAAAACTCTTGAACTTGCGTCTTAGCAAACATCGATTTCTAATATTACACTTGGCTTTTGATGGTTCTACATTGATAGGACCAGTATTAGTACCGATTGTTCGGTTCATCTAATATTCACGATTGAACACGAAAGCCTGAATATTACATAGCGGATGGTGACTAGGTCGCTACAACTGTTGCCCTTCTTTTCAAACACCTGTTGATTTTAACTACCCGGCATATGACTGTTCAATCAACTTTTACCCCTAATCATTAATCAAATTGGTCTCAAAGATAATGAAATCCAGAGGAGAATATGCTGCTTGCGGATTTTTTTTTTCACAGGAGATTAAATTTATTTTCACTTATAAATTTAAACTATTAGGTGATAATATCCAAATCTCTTCTTCCCCGCTTCTCTCAAATGTACGTTCTAAATGTGTTTATTTTCGATGAACACATTCTCACTTAAGCATCCCGATTTTTCCTTTTACAGGTCTTCGAAGTCGGGGGCAAAGACGAGAAGACGATCTTCATTTTTTTGGTGGGCGAATTTTTACATCTATAACAGAATTAGAGACCTTTTAATCTCATATTCGTTGGTTGCAATCTTATAAATAGTTTCTTATGTCACTTGACCCAAAAAATTATGAGCAAAATCCTCTTATTCTAAACAGTCTATGCATAAAAGGGGAAAAAACACTAATGATATCAAATGTTTGTATAATATTATAATATAATATAGTATAAAACCTTTAAAATATTATAAAATATTACAAATCTTTAAAAAAATTGACACCAACAGTATAAAACATTAATTATCCATTGACGCAATTAATGATTGCTGACTGAATCCTATGTGACTGCTGATTTGAAAAATTAAATGGTATGAAAATAAAATACTAGGAAAAAAGCATCAATAATAAAATTTTTTTTTATTAGTACTAAAATATAGTACAAAATTTTTAAAATGTTATAAATTGGTATGAAATATACAAATTTGTATTATTATTATATTTTGTTGGCAATCCAAAGTTTTCAATGACACATTATTACTAATATCATTATCATTGCCATTGAACTAATATTGAGGATCAGTGCTATCATAATCATCACTAGAGTGATTATTATCAGTAACTTGTTATTTTCATGATATTTAAAATGCACAAGACAGTAAACTAAAAAAAACCCAATCTAAGAAAAAATTATCTAAAAATCAAAATGGAAACTTTCATGATCTAATGATAAAGACATGTCTCGATACGTAGTTTATGTCACCGAAGGAACTTAAATCCAATAGTTTTTAATGCAAATGCTGAGAGGCTGTTAATGCACGAAACCCATCTCCCTCATTTGTGATCATCCAGGCTCGGAGAGTAGTCACTGTGATGCCTTTAGTCTTCCAACTTTCTAAGGTGTATTGACATAAAGAAGGTTGTCGCAAAGTTGATTTGTGATGACAAGGCATGAGAGAGCGTGGCTTGTGTACTTGAAGGTGAAGTGTTGAAATCAAACGAATAGGAAAAAACGGGAGGAGCTGGGAGGGAAATGGGAAGCAGCTGGGCGTAAGATTTTTTTTTTTCCCAACAAAATATAACTATAACAAATATTTAAAGATTTCGTACCATTTTATAACGTTTTGAAGATTTTTGTAATATTAAATAAACTTTTTGTACCATTGGTACTTTTTTTCGAACATTTTTATTATCATAATATTTAATTTTCCAAATTATCGATCACGTAGGAGCCATGTAAGCGTCACGCCATCAATTATTAAAAGCGATAATTAACGGTTGGTAATATCGATATTAACTTTTTACAAATTTTATACTCTTATGTAATATTTTGAAGATTTTGATAGGATATCTTTTTTTTTTTTTTTTGGTTTCCCACCCGGTGTCCGGTACCCGAAGGCTGGCCGACTAATCCGGATTCGGGGTACTGTCGGGCGGTTTCCCGGGGACCCCTCCCAAGAAGGTCTGCTGCGTTCACAGGGGCTCGAACCCGGCACCTCTGCTTAAGCGATACAAGCCCCTTCCACTTGCGCCAACCTTCGTTGGTGATTTTGATAGGATATCATACCATCAACCACATTTTTGGTATTATTGTTACTTTTTCACCGGGATAGAATGGAGGAACTTTCTCCAATAAAATGATGTAACGTTAGTTGAAAGGTCAATGCTCATAAAGTCAACACATGGAGATGGTCCACGCAATCAACGGCCCTGTTTCGCAGGGGTAAAGTGGCAACAGACCCGTGACGGGGCATGTGTACCTTTTATGATGATGAGCTTCATGATGATGATTGATCGACGAATAATTGAGGTGTAAGCACGAAGATTTTATTCGGATAACTCTTTTTTTTTTTTTTTCTATATACGCAAGTTGATATTCATCTGCACAATGAAGTTTAACTGATTCAGATTTAAGTCGGGTCGGTTCAATAAAAAAAAACCTCTGAACGTAAATTTTCTTTATTACCTTATTTAAGGTGTAATGATATCACACCATCTTAAACAACCTATATTGGTTAAATAACTCTACTCTATAGAAATACTAGTGTAAAATCCGTACTTTACAGCAGAATATAAATTATTAAGAATACAAATATTTATAATTTGTTAAATAAAATGACGACAAAAAGAATATACAATGATATGAAGAGCAGCTTTGCTTTTAGTGTCGATAGTACAGTATGAGAGGGTAAATTATCTTTTAGGTTTTTACAAAAAGTAAAAGATCTCATTCGATTTTATTATACAAAAGAATAAAAATGAAATGAAAAATAAGGAAAAGAAAAGGCAAATAAAAGTAAAGGATATTAGCGTGGAGGGTCTGTGTGGGGCCCACATAAAAATTAAAAAAATTAAAAAATAAGACTTCACAGAAAGCTGCCATGTGGAGGGCTAAGAGGTTGTCACGTGTAAGGGTTAAGATGATTGTAATCCTATTTTAATATATTAAGAAAATAGATCATAGAAAATAATAAAACAATAAAATAATTACCTTAAGTAGAAATAAATATCACAATTTTTTTGAATTATTAACATTCTTTAAATCATCTACTATAATTTAATTCACACTCTCATGTTACAGTGATAGATGGATTATCGAAAATTCCTCCAATCTATTGTAACGTAGACAAACGGGCGTGAAAGGATTTTGCCATGATGGGAGCCACTGGGGCTGTCGCCGGGTATAAAGCATCATCCATTCCACGGTCCCCACGAAAAGAAGAAATTCTTAGGTGATCATATCTTCATCACGTGATGTGAGAAAATATCAATAAAAATTAATAAATGAGCAAATTAGTATCTATCACCCGAGTTATTACCATAATTAGTACTAATTAAAGTAATTTTATTGATTCTTTCTTAGAATCATCTAAAATTTCCCACAAAAAGGCAATGGTTAATAGATTCGGCGTTCTCTCTGGGAAGGAAATTCTCTCTATCTCGGAGGTAAAACCTCATAGTGCTTTTTCATGTGGTTAATATTTATTTATTTATATAGGGTAATTTAATTTATATTTTTAAGTCACGTAGTAAAGTGGAATAACCGAATTTCTCCAATGCTGTGTACCGCGTACAATTAGAAGTATATTTGATTAATGGGGAAAGGTCTACTCGGGGGAAAAATTTAAATAATTTGATTTCATAATTGCATAGCATTAGAATGTCAATAAAATTATTTTAATAAGTGTCGATTATAGTTATTGTTCGAGTGATTAGCACATATTTACTCTTTGAGGTATATGAATCCAAATAATTTCATGTGCATCGCACATTTATTTTATTATGTTTCAAAACTTCGTCTAGTGGAAAGGCTTGAAGAGTCTCGGCTTACCGACACTTTGTTAACGAAAAGCTCTTAGATAATCATATCTCGTCATATTTTATGAGAAAATACCGACCAAATTATTGCAAACGAATAAATTTGTGTTAGTCACACAAACAAATATCATAATTATTATTAATTAAAGTAATTTAATCGATATTTTTTTATCATGAAGTATAATCATCTAAGTTTTTGCCATTTATAAGAATGGCCAGGCTAGCTCACCTTTCTCATTTCACTTGCAATAAATGAATTATCAAATCGAAACAGAAAAGACGTCAGTTTGAGTTATAAGGGCTTCACCACTTTTTCATGTAATAAATATTTAAAAACCATTTTATGTAATAACTATTTCAAGCATTATAATTAGTATTCTTCATTTAAAGGTAATATATAATCCACGTGACAAATTTCGTGTCTTTGAAATATAGAATAGAAATACATGAGATAAAAATTATTCATATATTGACAATCTCCTTCCCTTTTGAGTATGTCGAGTTGCTTCCCTGCGTGACTCTCATCTACGACCTACTAGAGTTGGATAATGCATGGTAGTTCGCACAGGTAGACAGTTCAGCCATCAGTTAAGGGTGGCCGAGTGATTCGATGAGGTGATGGAGGTGTTAGAAAAGGAAGTAGCTCGACATCCTCAAAAAACAATAAGGGATTGTCGACACATTGTGACTGTGCATGCACATGTACAGTCAAAAGTATTGACAGGATCACTTGGATCAGTTTGGATCTAAATAAGTGTTTCAAACAATTGCACTGGCGGGGAGATTGAAAATTGAATATGACGAGTTCATTGGAGCATGCAAAAGCATCCATAGAAATGTATATTATCAAATCATGTGTCCAGTCCCATAAGACGGTTGAAGAAATTTAAAATATAATACAGGGGAAAAGTATAAACATAGAGAAAATTGATATGCTATATACCGTAGTTACGAGCTTTATTTGATTGAGCAACTCAAACGATTAAATAGACGAGCAATTTATTTATAGGTAAAGATAACTGTAATTTAGCAAACATATAAACTAAAAATATCAAAATAATTTTAATAAGATATTCGAACATCCCAAAGATATTGACTAATGCTTTTTATTGATGCGATTTTATTTTTAAATATTCTATTTTCTAATAAGTACCGAATAATATATATGATACTCAACTCAAGATGAGCAAGGAATTGTCATAAAATGTTTATCTTGCATTGATAATTCATTTTCACGATTTCTTGGCTTGATTCGTCAAGCAATTCCATGTCACTGGACTTCACGTTAACAGACGAAAGAGGAGTTTTCCATTTACTCCTGTAGAATCTCCCCAATTTTATTTTTCTCCATACGGAGGTCAGACCGTGCGATCAAAGCGTTTATTTGGGGGGAAAAAAAAATGAAAGAGCTTCGATTGATAACTGTAGTGAACTCATTCGGATCAACCTACACCGATAACATGAAAAATTTGAAAATATAATATAGGAGGAGAGTGGAGATACAGAGAAATGTGGTAGACCACAAGCCATAACCGCGGACTTTATTTAATTGAGCAAATCAAGTGATTATACAGACAAACAGTGTATTTATAGGAAAAGATAGCTAAATAATTTAGAAAATATACAAATCGAACATATCAAAATAATAGGATAAATTATATAAACACGCACGCGATTTGTTCATTTCTCAAAAAAGCTAAATGCTTCAAATTTATAAAATAAAATCATGCCTTGTCATTTTATACCCAAATTAAATCAAACCTTTCAAATTTTGAAAATAAAATCACGTGATTTCTTAATCTCAATTTAACCCAGATATTTCATATTTTAAAAGAAAAAGTGCATTATTTTATTTTACTATTATAACTTATTTAACGTGAAATTAAATGCTTAGATATGTAATCCTTCATATAATTTTTCTTCATCACGGAATAAAAGTATATTGAAAATTTTCAATTCCATTAATTCTTATATATAAACTTCTCTTCATATTTTTTCATAACTAATATAAATATTAATTAAATTTAGGAGAAAAATATTATGTTAATTTTAAATGGAAATTACTCTAATTTTGTCAAGACAAAAAAAAGGAAGGATATATAACACAAGCATATAAAAATTGGGGTAAATAGTTTAGAAAATCACATGGTTTCTCAAAATTTTTTATATTATCACTTACTTTATAAATGACATAGAAAATCACAACATTTGGCCTTGTTATCCCATTTTGTCAGCCGTCAATTTTTTTCATTATAACGCTATCAAAATTGCTTACTTAGTATCTTACGAGGCATTATAGGATATGTGGCAATGCTAACAACTGTCACATGACAATTGTGCTGACACATAATTCAAAGTTTAAGAAAAATAACTAAAAAATGGAAAAAAATTTGAAATTTTAGAAAAAAGATAAAAAATTTAAAAGTTAGAAAAAAAGGTTGAAATCTAAAAATAAACAAAAATTTAAAATTTAAAAAACTCTAAAATTATGAGAAAATTTTAAAAATCATAAAAAATTTAGAAATATTTTTTAAAAATTTTAGATTATTTAGAAAACACGAAAAATTATCTAGAAAATTGTATAAGAAACTAAGATATTGTTGAAACCAAACGTGAAATATAAAAATATTAATACACTTAAATCGAAATGATAGACCAAAATATTTTGTTGATAATGAAGCCCACTATAGACTGTCTCATCTTTCGTATGGTATTTGAATTGACAAATAACCACTTTATTACTATCATAAATGTAGCACTCATTTTTTTTTTTTTTTGCATAAACCATTAGTATCTAGAAGTCCAACTGGTTAGGACTAATCGAGCCATGTGGGTCCACTATAACTAATCCACTTGACATCAAACCGCCTTAATTAGTGAATTTACTTTGGTCTATTACTATCATTACTTATCAATTCGAACAGTTTTTGAAAAATGGAGTTATCCATTGTGGGTTTCATTATTGATAAGATCTTTCAATCCATCCTTTTTTATAAAATTTTTATAATTGTATCTTAAGTTTTAAAGTTTCTTTTTCAAAATCCTATATTTTTCAATTCTCCAATTTTTTCAAATTATTTTTACTATTTTTGTTAAACTTATCTTAAATATTTTGAATTTTTATATTTTTATATTTTATTAATTTCTATATTTTTGAAAATTTGCTGAAATTATTTTAAAATATTTCTAAATATTTCAGTATTTTGAAAATTTTTAGCGTTTTTCTAAATTTACAGTTCTTTAGAATTTTCTAAATCTATTCTAATTTTTTAAAATTTTATGAATTTTTAAAAATAATTTCTTATTTTGTGAAAAATTTTTATGAATTTTTTACAAAGTATTTTAAAAAAATTTATTATTTTTCTTAAATTTAATTTTTTTTCTGTTTTTAGAATTTTGGATGCCACGTCAGCAATCATCGTGATTTTCTACGTCATTAATAGAATAAGTAATAATATAGAAAATTTCGGTAAATCATATAATTTTCTAGACTATTTACTATTTATATTTTAATATATTTGTAAGACTTGTCAATAAATAAAATAAAATAATTTATATTTTTAAAATTTAAAATATTTGTCTTATTTTAAAATAAAATAAAATTATATAATTTATTTTTAAAACTTGAAAGGTTTGGCCTAATTTTGGAACAAAATGAAGCGGCGTGACTTTATTTTTTAAATCTAAAACATTTAACTTCTTTTAAGAAATGGAATAAACCACATGTTTTTATGTCGCAAAATAATATCAAGTAAATATTTAAATATTTTAAATATTAACTAACATATGTAATTAATACTTATTTCTCGATAATATGTTTCTTAACCAATGCTAAATAATATCTCTAATAGACCGTTTGCGCTTATAAAATATAAATATGATGCTTAAATAGTGTAATTAGTTCACACTTTTTTTGCTGAGCAGTAATTAGTTCTACGTGACATCAATGTGGCATAACAATGTTATATGTGTGTGTATAGATATATTTGTAATTAGTTCACACTTAAAAAATATAAGTATGGCATTGTGATGCCACGTTAATGTCACATAGAATTGCTCAGATGATATTTAAGTGTCTCAACTAAGGTGATGGTAGAAAGATGTGCTTTAGATCAAATTGATGGCAGAAAAAAGATTAAGAATTAAACTGTTGATTAAGTTCAGTATTTGGGATCAAAGTAACTATTTATTCAAAAATTAAACGTAGGCTATTGCTAATTACAAGATTAGCCTTATATCAGGAAATAATTGTTTGCTTATTTTAGAATGATACAAATCATTCATAAGAACTTATATTACAAAATTATCTAATAATTTTATGCGTTTTCCTTTTAAACTTACAATTTTCAATCACTTTACAGAAAAAAAAAAAAAAAAAAAAAATTCCCGCGGGTGAGGAAAATCTGGGTGCACGAAAGTCCCAATTTCTTATTCATCAGGAACCAAAGGACCTCAAACAATGTGTAGTGGGAGGGGTTTCATTGATAATTAGACCCAAAAAAAAAAAAAAAACTTGTCCTGCATGCATATGAAACATGCCAAATAAATAGTATTTTACTAAGTAATTGAGATAAATTTAATTAAACTAATTATAGTCATAAAAATATGCTGTTCTTTCATAAAATATATTCGATAAGTTTACGATGTAGTAAATATCCAGAAAATTAAAAAAAAAAGTATTAGAAATATAAAAAGGGAAAATAAAATTTTTAATGCTCAACTTTTGAGTTTTTATTATTTCACAAAAAAATTTTATTTTTTTATTATTCTTATCATTGACCTTTCACATTTTTATCACTTTGGTCCTATGTTACATTTTTCATCAAAGAGATAAAAATTAATAAAAATGTTTTTTTGAAATTGAAAAATAAGAAAAAGCAAACGGAGGGAGCAGGTTTGGAATGACTGTCCCTAGCTACGACCATCCCTTCTAAGATGGGGATCCACTCCTAGTCCAGAATGAATTGGCGGCTCCAAGATCATAAACCATTTCGAGCAAGAATAGGTTCGGACCTTGGAGGGAGTGAAGCTCTCGTTGGTAGTCACTATCCTTAATAAGGAAAAAATTTAGATAGTCCTACCACCAATAATTATGTGAGAAACAACTAATCAAATTGCTCTAATTGGTAATAATTAAGATAATTGCTCGTGTGATTAACACGAATTTTCTTATTTGTCACAATCTGATTAATATTTTCCTTACGTCACGTGGTGAGGTATGATCATTTAATAATTTCTCCCTAATTATGGTTACCATTGACACCCCAATGTCTCCTCCCCGCTTGTTCGCTTTTTTATTTTTTATTTTTTACTTTTTCATAAAATGCTTATATTAAAATACATTTTTGATGGAAAATTTAACAGTAAGATTGAAGTGATAAACCGCCGAAAGTTGGTGGTAAGAGTGACCAAAATAAAGATTTAAGACGAAAGTGGCAAAGTGCAAAAAAAAATGATTTGGGACTAAAATTGTTGTTTTTCCTATAATTTTAAAAAATTATATATTTTTTTGAATATTATACTTTTGGATGAAAAATATTTAGAAGAAAAATATAGTATGATCAAAGTGAAAAAAAGAATTAATTATAAGAATAATACAAATAAAAGTTTAGAATGAGAATGAAAATTATTTAAAAAGTTAAGGATTGAAAATACTATTTTTCCCAAAAAAAATGCATAAGCGTTGGAAATGCTTTTTACCCTTTAATTTTTATGTATCGACTAAATTTAAGGCGCAAAATCAGCTGGAAAAGGCTAATATCCGTACAGGTGAGGGATTTCTACCCGGAAGTTGACGGCGTGTCTGACACGACGGCTCAGAACCAACACGCTGTCGCAGAAACGGTTAAAATAACGGTAACGTCTAGGGATGTGTACAACGGTACATATTTCTACTTCCATTTCCATTACTATTCTAAAAGGACAGAAAAACTGCATGGCATTGGCATGTGAGTGGCCGGCGCTTTGGCACGTGCGCGGTCCGTTTCATTGATCGATTGATGTGTATGTGACGGGAACAGGTGTGCCTGTTTGAAAGAGAAAATAAGGATAAGAAGGAATATTATTATTATTATAATAATATTATGACATATTTGATAGCACGTAATTGGGATTCCGTTTATATGTTAATTACATATGAAATTCGAATTGCATAGTATAGCAACTATTTTATGTGGAATTGTAATTATATATGTAATCACTTCTTTTTATGAATTTTTTATGAATTATTTCTTTTTTTCATTGACAGAGTCATTTCCTCTTTCTTTTTTTCTAACACACTTTCTTTCTCTTAATATTCTTGTATTGATTTTTAATAAGAAAAAATAAATATTCTATTTTATCATTGTATCAACTTATATTTTTATTTCAATAAAAAATAATTTATGCCTTCATGCTTATGAGTTTTTCTTACCATCAAAAAATAATTATATCTTTTAGAAATTTAATTAATAAACAATAAATTAATACCTAATAATAAATCAAAAGATACATAATAATTTACCAAGAAAAAATTTAATTATTATAAATGATAATTTGGTAATTTTCCTTTACCTTCTATCAATTACTAGTCAACATTTATATCTAATTCCATGTTACCAAATAAAGATATTGTTCAATTTAATTCCCTTCCAATTCTCTTTACTAATCTATTCGGTTCATTGCTAATTTGTTGTCTATTTGGTTAACCGCTACCAAACATGCCATTAAAGAAAGAGTAAAATGACGATTTAATACGGTAAAATAAGATATTTATTTACATAATATTACACTGATTTTCTCAAGTTTGAGGGGTATTCGCCTTCGCATTTCTTAAATCCATTCACGATAGACCCTGACTTTGTATTGTGCATAAATTTTATAACATTATGCACTTGATTTGAATGTGAATTTTTAACTGAAATCAATTTCAATTAAGAATTGAAGGCTTGATAAGAATGACATGTCCTCCTATGGTTATTTGACAATTTTGTTAAGGAGAGATTATCATAGGCAGACTTGCCATTCAAATCTATTTGATATTTCAATTCGCATTTCTATGTGATTCTAAATAACTATTTTATTAGTGAGTTAACACTCGAAGTTGAATGGAGTTTAGAGGAAAAATCTTAGATGATTCTATTTTGCAGTGACATAGTGAGCAAAAATTAATTATACTGTATTGATTAATAATAATAATAATGGTAACTACTTGTGTAATTAATACAAATTTACCTATTTGTTAATTTTGATTGGTATTTTCTCACACCACACTGCGAGTTAGTATCATTTAAGAATTTCTCGATTTACAGATATGCAGTCCTTTAACTTGGCTCTACTTGCAAAAATGGCTATACTTCTGTGTGACTGGGTTTCTTATATATGTTTTGAGGTGCTTGGAATTCGTGTGGATAAGTAAAATGTTACTATGTTATCAACATTTGTGTAAATTTGACAGTTTGCACAAACCATTGTAGTTTTAAGAGGTTTTCTTTCCGAAATCACATTCTTTAATTTTGCTACTAAAGTGTTGCATTTCTTAAAGATTTTGTACCACGATACAATTTTTCCTTAAATTTTGGTAACCAAATCCTAAAATTTTAACTCATAATGAAGGGAGAGTTAATGGAATGACCAAATAGTGGGTTAACATAGGGGTAGGGCAGGTGCGTTCCAAACCGACAAATTGCGTAACCGCGTCGGAGAGGGAAAACCCAGATCTGACGCCGTTAATTCCACCGTTTATAAGTGAGTAAAAAGCTTGAACAGCTTTTCTATATTTAAGCAAAAAAAAAAAAAAAGCCTATTCTATAAGAGTACCCGCTTTAGAGCAGAGTAACTCTCGACCGACTCTGCGCGCAGTCTCCCACTCCCACTTCTTCTTGGTTCGCCCTCCCCTTTCTCCATCCTCACAGACGGTTGAAGCTTGAAGAGACCGGGAGAGGGCAATGGCGGTGATTAAGAGATGGGCATGCCCAGCAACTGCGGCCGCGGTTCTGATTCTGCTGGTTGTCGGACCGGTGGCCGGAGCTCCGAGAGATGCAAAGATCTCTCCTCCGCAGAGGTGTGTCCCCTCCCACATTGCCCCTTTCCGTAAACACTCCTCTAATCTTTCGCTCTGCACTCGTTTCCTCTATTTCCATCACGTTGAAATGCAAGATTCGACATTTAGCTATTCAGCATCCGGAATACAGAGGAGCTGGATGCCTGGATCTGTTTCCGTACAGGCGATCTTCCATGCGCACCAGATGTTCTGTTCTTCACTCCGTGAAATTCCGGAGTTCCCGTTGGTTAATTAATTGCTTCATCAAGGCAACGCCATCAAATTTTTGCTGTCTTGGCTAGCTCTCAATCGTCTTTCTTCTCATATACGCTGTAATAGGACGGCCAGGACCACCTCTGATCTGTTTGTTCACAAATGGCATTGTCTCTTAAATGCATATGAACTCCTAAATTTATGCTTAGAGAGAGAGGGGGAGAGAGAGAGAGAGAGAGAGCGAGATTAATCGTGGTTTCAGGAATTTGATGTAAATTATGATCAACTGCTCTGCTCTTACCTTACCTCTCCGATGCAGCAGCGCAGGACAAGAGACAGAGGAGCTGCAGAGCTCGAGCAACTCGACAATGGCTGCGAGGTAACTCAACTTCACTCGGATCACAGAGCCAGAGCTTCCTAAAGCTTCAACTTACATCGCAATACTTCGCCATTTTTTTCGGTGGTTTTATTGGTTTTTTTTTTTGGTGATAATTATTTCGGTGGTTAAAAATGAGAATTTTCACTTTTTTTTTCTTATCTGTATTCTGTACTATTAGTAACTAGAAATTAAACAAACCAAGCAGCTCAAGTGAAGTAGCCCCAGTAAGAGTAGAGCTCTCCCATGTGAATTTTCTTCACTCATAAAATTCGAATCCGAATTATTTAAAATGAAAGAAACATCTTACCATTTCAACTAATTCACATAATTCTACTCGCCGCCTTTTAACTAACAAATCTAGACCGTAAAACCCGGGCCTTCCTGTGATTGGCAAATTGTGGTAAAAAGGTTCATATGATATTACCCCTCAATAATATAATGAATACACAACAAAAAATAAATATATTTAATGATAATTATTTGAATTATTTGAATAATTAATAATAATTTATTTATTAGTATAATTTAATTAATGATTTCTTATTTTTTTAATCAATTAATAATTTCTTATGTCATTTAAAGAGATTGGACGATAAAAAAGATTTATGAAATTGGAGCCATCAGATGTGACTGTCATTAACAGTAGGGAGGATGTCAGCCGTCAGATCCGAACCTCTCTGGACCTGAACCGTTTGTGCGGTTTCATCAGGTTCTTTGGATTCCCGTAAATGGTAAAAACTAACAATCGTCGGCCGGCTACCGCACCTTATGGAAGTTCGTTCTTCTCTTCTCTTTACTTTTCTTTTCGTTTGTTTGCACTTCCGCTTCCACCCTCGCCCTCGCCCTCGCCTGGAAGTGACCTCACGCTTACTCAGGGGCAGTTTGGGGAATTGAACTCTCGCCGACGCGTCTCCTCATCACTCTCTAGAAAGAAGCTCTGTAACGGTGTCTCTGATGGGCTGCTTAGTAAGTTAGGGATGGGTGGGGAAGACTTCACTTCACCTCGAGCAGTGTACTGTTCTCAGCCATATTTCCCATTAATTTATTTTTTTAAAAAATATGGTATTAATTTTGAAGGAAAAAATAAATATTATACTAAACGAAATAAATATCTCATAATATATTTTCCTACATCATGTAAAAAAAGCTCATGCTGGAAGTAGAATTTGGGTAAAATAAATGCTTAATTACATTATTTACCCTTTAAATCCAACGGATTGGCTTGGGGTTAGGAAAAGGTGAAACGTAATATCCCTGTTCATGGTTCAAATTGGAACGTCTGGTTTTAAAAGAAAAATGTTATTTAATATTTACCATCTTTTTAGTATGCATTTGTTCTTTCAGCAGGGAAATGGCCGATCGCTTGAGCGAGCATGCGGCGGATGACCCGGAGGAGATTGCCTCCATGGTAGACATGTAAGTTGCACCGAACCTTTTAGCAGTTGTTCACGCACAGAGATAACTGCAAATATACCCTTCTTTATGTTAGATATTAACGTTTTGCATGCATGCTGATCTCTGTTAATTTCTGTGGTGATATGTAAGTAAATTTTATCCCAATTTACATGTTGAAGTGCGAATAAAGTAACAAAATCTTTGGTGAATTTCACAATGGTGAAAAATTATAAATTAAATTGTTATAGAAATGTTTTAGATGATTATTTCCTATATACTTGTTTGTTATAATTTTATTGATATTTTCACAAATTATGGATAGGATGAGAAAAAGTTACTTTAAGAGTTTCTCAAAAAAGAAAATTTCATTGCCTAAAGAATTTCTTGATGTGGCTAATTCCTATTGATTTGTGACTCCACTCAATAGTACTGACAGATATGCTGGTAGCTAGAAATTCTTAGGTAGCCTTACCTCACCATGTGATGTGGGGAAATATGAATAGGAATGTGACTAACGAGCAAATCAGTATTAATCACCCGAACAGTTACCTTAAATATTATTAATTAAAATAATTTAATTGACTTTTTATCAGCACATTACTGTGAGACAGAATGATCTGAGATTTTTTCACTAGTCACATTCCATGACTTTCTCCAATTAAGGATGCTTCCTTTGGTGGGTGGGGCAGCTGGGGGATGGTGTGAAACTAATGATTATACTTTTTGATTATTTTAGAAATTCCAAATCCTTCACGCGCCAAATTACCTCCTAGTCTTGTTACCCCTTCTCCAATTTAACAGATCCCGTCGGTCGTTCCTTCCTCAACGTCCTTTTACACCCATTGATGACTCGCACCTGTCTCTCCTTTTTGGCCCTTTGTCCTCATTTGCAAGTTTCTCTTGGAGCACATGGGATCTAAGGCATCATTATCAACTCCCCTCCTCTTCACGTTTAATCCTCTCCCACATTATTCCTCACAAGAAATTCTTTAGCATGCTTCTCCTGATTGCTTCTTCTTGCCCTTTGCCGGCTAGACTTGACCCCCCCCCAAAAAAAAAAAGGATCCGCAAAGTATTTGGACACAAAATTACTTTATGGTATTAGAGCATCATCACCACAGTGCTCGTAGCGGTATTAGTTTATGATTCAGGTACGCAACAAAAGCAAGTACTGAGAAAATGCATCTTCTGTTTACCCCATTCTATGAGAAAGTCTTAGGTGAAGCAGCTGTATTATGTGGCATTGCTAATGTGATATTTTTTCTTAGAGCAAATTACTGGTATTTTGTGATATCATAAAAGTTCTCCCAATTAAAACTTGACATCTATCTTCTATTATTTGATAATGTACTGGTATTTTCCCTCTAAAAATATTCTACATCGGTCGTATAGTTGCATATGAGACTTTCTCCTGCTCAAGACTTATGAGTCTAATTTATAACCAAAAAAAAGTAGTAAAAGATGTCCATCTATGTTTCTAGGAAATTACTCAGAGGTTATGATCCTGGTCTAGTCGTAAACAATAACATTCTTTTTAACAATTCATTTGATAGAGAGTGTGTCTCAGAGAAGTCCATTGTGTAGACAATGAAGAACTTAGGGCTGTGTATTACACACTCAATATTTACTTAGTCAAAATACCTTTCTCTTTTTTTACTTTTAATAATTTCGTTAGTGTAAAGTGACCACGTGACTGAACATGTAAATGTATTTTAAAGTAGAAAGAAATTGCCAAACAGTGCTCGGGGTGCCCTTTTCTTTCATCCGTCTGTGATAGTTACATACACCCCCTTTTTTCTTTATTAGTAAAAGGTAGATAGAAGTATTAACCACCTGACTGCCCTCCGTGACTTAATATTTAAATTTTTATATTTAAACGTGAATATATTAGATGGATTGAATAACAAATTTTAATACTGATCCCATTCATTAACGTAGTACCACTAAATGTCTAGTACAGTATAAGAAATAGGCACCTGCTAAGATTGATGCTTAAGAGTCCTTTCTAACAATTTCCCTGAGAGGAAAAATCGAATTCGTGATCTCAACCTTACCAAATCGTGAGACAGTGAACTTCTAGTTGTTAGACTAACACTATTGATAGTGACAAACACATGTTCCTTGCTGGAGAGGAAGCTTGTTATCAATTAATTATTAATATATCATTATCCAAGCTGGACATTTCTTTATCTCTTTTGTACACGGACACAGACACAGACACGCACGCGCACACACACACAAAAATTTATATATATATATATATAATATGGTAGTTGTAAGGGGTAGCTACAAATAGTACGATAGTTGTACGGCGATTTACTGCTCACTTGCTTTCGTTCAAATCAGTTGCTTCCATTGAATTAATTTCTTCGAAAAAGTCAAGTTAGTTGCTGGGCCACGAGAAGATTATTCCGAGGATGGTTCATACTCCTCAGGATTTGAACAATTGGTGCGTTTCCTGTCCACTGAGATGCTCAGAGGAAGGATTGATCGGTCCTGCAAGATCTGTTCTAGATGGTGACAAAATGCCCTACTTTTTCTTTGTTATATATTGCACATTCATCCACAGATCTGGGTACCTTGACGTTACGTGGGAAGAGGAAATTACCTCCACCGACACAGGGTGGGGACGCTCTTCAGTTTTTCTACTATTTAATTCACCCTGCTACTTACAGAGTCTCTCAAGCTGTGTAGGTAGCATTAACATTGGGAAGACTATAGTATATGGGTGTAAATGAGATGGGATGACTTACAAACGATTTGTTTTCTCCTCAACGAAAGCTGAATTAAACTCGAGCTCACAAATTGAACAAGCCGAGTCTAATCCAGTAATATTTGACTTGTTAAACTCATGAGTCTAAACAAACATTTTATTTTATATTATAATGTAAAACCCGCACTTCGTAGTGAGATATAAATTATTAAGAATATAAATATTTATAGTTTGTTAAAATAAAATGATGGTAAAGATAATATATAATAATTTGAAGAGTAGAGATATTTCTAGTATAAATCGTACACTATGGGAAGACAATTGATTTTTAGGTTTTTGTTAGAAGTAAAAGATCTCACTCAATCTCCTCGTAAAGAAAATAAAAATTAAAGGGGAAAAAAAGAAAATGAAAGACAGATAAAAAGTGAAGGACGATGACATAGAGGTTTGTGTTAGCCTCAGTGCACATAAAAATTCAGAAAAAAAGGAAAAATAAAACTTCATAGGAAACTGCTACATGTACAGGTAAGGAGGTTGCCACATAGAGAGTTAATGATGTTGTAACTCTATTTTAATATGTTAAGAACACAGATAATTATTATTTATTTTTAGAAAAGTAAAAAAATAAATCTAGTGTCTCGCCTCACTCATAACCCTTCTTCTCCTTTTGTCTCATTCACGTAATTCTAATATGTAATCAATTCTCCTCCTTTCCTTTTCCCAACAACAATCGATAGACCCACTCGGTGCCCATGCCACATTCTCCTCCTTGGCTTGGCAAGTATTCATTTATTATAATGAACCAAGTTCGGGTCTAAACTTGAAATGTTAGACCTACCCAAACTTGAGCTTGGATCCGAGATCGCAAAGCACTAAATGAGCCTAGCTTGAGCAGACCTACCCAAGCTCAAGCTTGGATCCGAGATCGCAAAGCACTAAATGAGCCTAGCTTGAGCATGCTAGATTTGGGCTTGACTCGGCTCTTTTACATCCCTACCCTATAACACCTTGATAGTATTATAATGTCAGTTGTAACTTTGTAACCTAGTTTAAGAAGTTTAATGATCATTTATTGCTCTTTAAAGATTTAAATCTAAGGAATTGACTTGATGATAAGCAGAAGCATTACTACCATCCCCTTCATAATTTAAATTTCCTTGGAAGCAACTACACTCGTGGGTTTACTTTGCTTTGTGCACCGATAACTTGAGCATGGAGCTGTGGATTAATTAGGCCCAAATATTCTGGGCATAAAAAAAATCTCTTCAAAGCATTGTAATATCAGTTTATGAAGCTGCAACTAATTATTTACAACTCTTTTAAGGAAGATCATAACTCTTTAAATTGAATTTATAACCCTTTAAATTACTGCTATAAGTTTTGAATATTAACGATGTTGTACCATCAAGGCCTCATAAAATTTTCCTATTTCCAGGACCTATGACAGGTCACTTGTTTATCATTATTGTCGTACAATATCTCTAATACACATTAAGAATGTCTTATCCTTTTTACTAATCCAAACCAAGAGTAATTTGATGGATCTTACGTTGTTCCCCCATGCGGGTTTTGCATTAGCAGGAGCATACGCAACAGCACAGAGAGAAGGAATCTGGGATTCTTCTCGTGCGGAACTGGAAATCCCATAGATGACTGTTGGCGGTGCGACTCGAACTGGCACAAGAACAGGAAGCGCCTAGCAGACTGCGGGATTGGCTTCGGGCGCAATGCCATCGGAGGACGTGAGGGCCGCTTCTATGTGGTCACAGATCCTCAGGACAACGACCCCGTCAACCCGAAGCCTGGGACGCTCCGTCACGCTGTCATCCAGGACGAGCCCCTGTGGATCGTGTTCAAGCGTGACATGGTTATCCAGCTCAAGCAGGAGCTGATCATGAACAGCTTCAAGACCATCGATGGGCGGGGCGCCAATGTCCACATAGCCAATGGTGGCTGCATCACGATCCAGTTCGTCACGAATGTGATAATCCACGGGCTCCACATCCACGACTGCAAGCCCACGGGGAACGCCATGGTTCGGAGCTCGCCGAGCCACTTTGGTTGGAGGACCATGGCTGATGGGGATGCTATATCGATCTTCGGGTCTAGCCACATCTGGGTGGATCACAACTCTCTGTCTCACTGCGCTGATGGACTTGTGGATGCTGTCATGGGATCCACTGCCATTACCATCTCCAACAACCACTTCACCCACCACAACGAGGTGCCCCCAAATTTGATGTTGCGTGATTTAAGCGTTTATTTTTTAATATCAGAGTGTGACTGTCGTGTCTCGAACTGTGGTGAAAAAACAGGTGATGCTGTTGGGTCACAGCGACTCATACACGAGGGACAAGCAGATGCAAGTGACCATAGCTTACAACCATTTTGGAGAAGGGCTTATTCAGAGAATGCCCAGGTAAAAAGATAAATCATTGGTAGTCTGAGATGGTTACTCTGGTGTTTAGATCAAAATACTGATCATCGAACGATCGATTAATGCATTGTTGCAGGTGCAGGCATGGTTACTTCCATGTGGTGAACAACGACTACACTCACTGGGAAATGTATGCCATCGGAGGAAGTGCAGAACCGACTATCAACAGCCAGGGCAACCGATATGCTGCTCCCAATAACCCCTTTGCTAAGGAGGTATATTATATACACAATGAGCAAAAACATAAAAAAGAAGCCTAGTGTACCGACATGAGTTGGTTTAGAAAATTCAACACCTCTTCTCCTCAAATAAAGTCTTTGTTCGGATCTTACGAATAGAGAAAATTCATGTTGGGAGTGTTGTTCCCATTAGTGGGCCAACCATGCTTAAATATGAATTAGTTAGGTCAATTGTATTTTTGAATATCAGGTGATATAAGGCACAGTGTATGGTATCTACTCTTGTTCTCTGATTTATGGATTCCTAATCCTTGGCAGGTGACGAAGCGGGTTGAGACAGCAGAAAGCCAGTGGAAGGGCTGGAACTGGAGATCGGAGGGGGATCTGCTGTTAAACGGTGCCTATTTCACTCCGTCAGGGGCTGGGGCTTCGTCAAGCTATGCCCGGGCATCGAGCTTGGGTGCCAAGTCATCTTCCATGGTCGGCACCATCACTTCTAGTGCAGGCGTTCTCGGCTGCCGCCGGGGCCACCAGTGCTAGTCCCCCACTATTCCCCTCACAAACATTTACCATATAGCAACCCCCTCTATACCCATTGCCAATTTTCCATTCTGCATTTTTCCTCGCTTGCTTCCCCCTCTCGTGATTGTTTTAGCATAGTTCTCAACTCCATTCGCAAGCCCGCCTCGCACCCACAGTACATTTTGATAGTGTACAAAATTCTACACGCTCTGGTCACCGTTCCATGTCCCATTGTGTGATCCGATCTCTTCCCGACCTCGACCTGCTCTGATTGAGGAAAAGAATTGCCATACATCCTGAGCAGGTGCAGAAGCGTTGTCGAATTATCTCTTTTCAGTACCTTTCCTTTTCAGCTCCCATGTTCACCTCATTTAAAGTCCACCTTCTCAAACTCCTAGCCGCGGCTGCCCATTTGCATGCTTTATCGTCCATCGGATCAAGTCCGGACGAGGAGGACCTGGATGTTTCATTATATTTAAAGTTATTTTTCTTTTTCATTTTATTTTAATTTTTTACATTTTGTCTGGTCAGTACAAGGATACAGGACATGGCGCCTGAAGAATCCAGTGACGGGAAGGACCTGTAACGGAAATATATGATATCGCACAGCAATTACTGTTGATGCTTAATTAAATGTGCTTTCTCTTTGGTAACTTTTAATTCGTAACACGAATCTTTCCTTCTGATAATTTTTCCTCTAAAGTGTGGACAATCTAGGAGGGAAAAACTTAATAGGTTATTGCTGACGTAAGTTCAACTCAATTGACTTATATCTCTTTCAAATATAAGTCCTTTCATGAAAAAACCTCAATTCCTAGACCTCCTTTTACTTTTTTCCTTTGAAAAATAAGATGAATGACTCTGGTACGAGGATAATAAACAAAGATTAACAATACGCACATAACTCTTACAGTAAAGATCAAACTTATAACATTTATACTATATTTGGATTGAAGGATTACGAGGGATTTGAAGGGATTGTCAAATCTTTTGCTTGGAAAATTATTTATGAGGGATTTCAAGGATTTTCTATCCCTCCAAATCCCTCCAAAAGCTCAGTTTTCAATTACTCTAATTTGGGAGAATTAGGAGGGATAGAAAATTTTATTACGAAAATATCATCTATGTTCATAAATAAGAAAAAGAAAATCCTACTATTCCATCTTACACACTTTCAGGCATTTGGTTACGAACACAAAACGTTACACACCTTTCTTCTCCTAAAATGCTAAAATAAAAGAACAAAAATAAATAATCATGAGACTCGTAAATTTAGTTTTTGGCATGTACATTTTCTAGAATAATATATTCATATAAGCACCATAATATGATCAAGTTCAAATTAATATCGCGACTTTAATATGAAAATAAAATAAATTTTCTTTTTGTTAATATTTTTGAAGATTAAATAAAATTTTAAATGTTTTGTTAGCGTTTCTCTACAAATTTTATAAAAAAAATTTTATATTGAAAATGATAAAATAGTCAATTTAATTTTTTTATTCTTCTAAATCCCTCACTAATAATGATATCCAAATAAAATGATATCCAAATAAGATATTTGAAGATAGTTTATCCCCAAATCCCTCCCCTCCCCTCCCCTCAATCTAAACATAGTGTTAGGTCGTGAGTCAAATTCTTATATTATTGCACTAAGATAACATCCTTAATATAAGACCACTTGAACCGGCACGAACTTAACCAAGTTACTTATAATAATTAAATACTAGAAAAGGCCTTTCTTTGTCCAGTGGGGTTATGCATTATTCATGTTGCAGGGGAGAGTACTGACAGTGTCATTCCTTCATGGCCGTAATCAACTGCCCAAATGACTCACTATCTATCTCTGCATATCTGTATTATTATGTTAATTTTTTAAACTTACTTTTATTTCTTAAAATACCTATAAAGTTTTGTGTCTTAATACTAATGGTTTAAAAAGTAATTTGCAAAAAACAATTCGCGAGAAAGTAACTTGTGAAATACTAGAAATGAACTGCATGTTGAACTAATGTGAACTACTTTTTCAGAGTGTGATTTAGTGCTTAAAATTTTTTATGCAAATAGGCAACCGCATGTTAAAGATGTTGACAATACGGTTTACTTGAGCTAACGCACCTTGAAGGTGCAGTTTACTTGAGGCAACTACAACTTCAACATGTGGTCACATCCATGCATTGTTCAACCATGATGGCAGCCAGTCAATTTTTGTTCGAGCACTGGTCGAGCACTATAGAAATTCGTGAAAAACTCAAAAGTCATACCTCAAACCTTTAGAAATTCATGAAAACTAAAAAAAAAAAATGACTTAAATTTGAACACCTACTAAATAGAAACATAATACAAATTATCCAACAAGTATCATAAGTTAGAAAATAATAGGAAAAAAATCATCATTCTGACAAGTTTATAAATGACAAAAAATATAATATCTCAATATCAACAATGTCTCCAACCAAGCCTCTGATAGTTATATTTGATGGGAATGATAGACCTAAGAGAATAAAAGTTACTCAAATGTGCTGCATCTGTTGTAGATGCCACATCCTATGTTCAGGATTCTACCTGTGTGACTCCTTCACCTATGGCTTGATAGGTTGGATGACGATAGTTTTGCGGTGCCAGTAGATTCTCTGTAGCATGAACTGATGGATCAAACATCTCAAGTTTTAGGAACTATGTCTATTTAGGTGCTTTAAAAAGTGGCGGAGAGGCAGGTAGTTGTGGAGGAGATGGAGAATGGGGTAGAGTTACATCTTGACGATGATAACGATGATGATCCCACACAGCCCCATCATTCTCTACCTCAAGCCACAAGAGTGGGAGGAATCTCTCGGTGTTTCAATTGATCTTCAAGGAATAATATCACACCTCCATGACCTCTATTTAAGTAGATGTTTTCTAGCTTGATGCTCACCATCGCTCTAAACATCACTCTAGTGCGACCAATATAATGTCTAATGACAATATGATGTCAACCATTATAACCATGTTCTACTCCCTCCGGTAAAGATTGCCATATCTAACTAGACAATACTTTGTCACTTATCGACTCACATCTAAATAAGGGACATGTATCGTAAGACCCAATCCTCATTGGTCTTGCCTTTGAGATCAAGCTGGTGGAGGGGAAGTGATGTGTTAAAAGTGTGAGCCCATAAGCCCATGAGCCTAGCCCATCCAAAAACCAATAAAACAAGCCCATGAATCATTTTATATTTTTTCTTTCCCTTTTGCCACCAAAGCCCACATACATATCCCTTCCTTTTATTTACTTTTTGGGAATCATGTCACTTTTCCCAGAAGCCATCGAAACAGAGAGCAACCAGAGAGAAGAAGAAGATGAGTAGAGGCCGTGAGTTCAAGAAAAAACTGATAAGAGAAAATAGGATGTAAATTATATTCATTTCAAGTTTAGTAGATTTTATTACTTAATAGTATACTATAGTTGGTATGATTTGGGTACACAAATATGGATAATAGAATATGTGAAGGTATTAGAGTTGATCATAGTAGAATAGATTAAACTCCATAAGTATATAATTTTTTCAGGCAAAAAAAAGGAAAGAAGAGAAAACATAGAGGGCGAGGGAGAGAATTGCAGAGACTAAGGAAATCGGTATGAAAAATTGAAGGTAATTGAGATCCAGTTCAAATTAAATAAATTATGTTACTCAATTCTATATATAGTTTAATAGGATTTAGTTAGAATGATACATTCTTATTAATTTTAACTTGATAGGTGACAGTCATGGGGTCAATAAAAATACAATGAATAATGCCCAAGAATAATTTTTGAGATCATTTTTAGTATAAACATATATGATATATTTTAATTTTGTTGTAAATGATATTATAAAAATTGAGAAGACTGAAACTAGACATCTTGGAGACTCAGCTCAATAAAGGAATTGCCCGAAGGAGGTTGTGAGTACCATTTTCTATTGTGGAATAATTTATAATATGTTATATATAATTACCTGTTAATATATATATATATATATATATATTAGAATGCATGGCTGATTGCGTTCATATATATATATATATACACATATTGTAAATGTAATAGATTATATTAATTATATCAAAATCAATACGTGTGAATGAGATTGCTTTTAATTGTTATGAAATTTGTATGTCAGCATGTACATTATTATACGTATTTTTGCATCATTGTATGTGATTGTAAATAGCCATGGTGACCGCTAAGCCGGCGAACTAGAAATGAGCTAAAAAAATGATGAGAAAAGAAAATATAAATGAAATTGGAAAGAGAGATTTAACTTATCATTGATGTCAATCGAGGTAATTTACCTCTGGTTTTTAGTGGGATATAAAAATAAGATAATCTAAAATAGGTCTTACAGTTGGAGGGTAATGGGCGGTCCCTGTGAGTGTACGGTGTGTAGACGACGAGTACCGGGAGATTGGGGGAAGATTGATATTGATTATTTTTGCGGGTCACGGTATCGTCAGAGGGTGGAATATCGATACTGTCATAACTCTATCGCAGAGGAAGTGCGATCCCATGGCTATTGTTTGTATTGATTGATTCTGTGCATTGCATAAATTGTATAATTAAACATTTTCGTTGCTATTCGTGTTAGTGATTTTACGACATGTGTGTGATTTGTTAATGAATTATATTTATAACATTATTCTAGTCTAAAAATTTGTACTCAATGAACCCGCAGCTCACCCCCTATGATACTTTTAAGCTAAGTTAGAGAAGGGCGAGTAGCTTGAAATTATCATTTTGTTTTCGGAGATCAGCGTCAAGCTTCTTGTAAATAGATCTTAAGGGTGGGTAAGTTCGTCGTAAAATAGCTCTGTATATAATGTTACGACCTGAAACTTTTGGTGGAGGTTTTTAGGATGGTGGAACAAGGTATTATGGTTGTAAATGAAATATTGGAGCATGTATTGTACTGATAGATATCATAGCAAGTTTTCGTCTAATATGGAATGTTATAAAAATAAGAGGAAACTTTGCCAAATTTTTGGGTCATGACAAAAACATTTCAAAAATCCTCTGCAATAATCGGCCAAACTATCAGACGACCTTTCACCTTCTGTAGGGAGGAAGAAGGGAAAAAAAGCTTGACCCTATCAGGTAGATGGACTTTGCGATAGCAAAGCATATGTGGCACCTAGGCAAGACAAATAGCATTGTAGACCAGGCAATAGTTGGGCAACCAACTGTTAATCTCTTCAAAGCGTGACATCCATATCATCTGCAGAAGATATATACATAAGCACAAAATAACATGTACAAAGGTAGCTCCCACATCTATTTGCATGAAAAATATATATTTGTCCTACCACACCTAATCTAGTGTCTGCCTATCAAGGGCGTCCCAATAATATGAAAGAACATGCATGGACACCTGCACTTGGGTTGGGTATTTGGGTTTGTAGTAGTACTAGTTGGCCTTGCGCCAACCCAGCTAAGCCCAATCTGAAGTGGCTTAAGTCAATTAGGTAATGGCCTGTCACAAGAGCCTCCTAGGCCCTACTTAGGCCAGCAACATCAAGAGGCCACGGGAGGAGTGGTCAAGCTCAACCCAGTGCCAACTAAATCAGGACCATATAGATCGGCTTTAGGGTTGCAGCAAGTCATGGCCTTGCAATGTTTTGAAGTCGGGTCAAGTTTGGTTTCAAGAATCAAGGGCAGAGTCTCAGGACCTGTGGAAGAGGGAGACGATCTAGGTTGAATGAGACCCTTAATGGCACGAAGTAGATAAGGGACGACCCAATTCAGAGTAAAGGCATGGATCAAGAAATTAAATATGATCATTTTTTAAAGGCGAGGATGCATATGGATGGATATACCAAGTGGGGAGGTATTTTGCTATCAACGGGATAACTAAGGGGAAAAATTAATGGCGTTTGCTCTTTGCTTGGAGGGAAAGGCTCTCACATTGTACCGGTGGAGCGAGGAGATACTATATGCATATTTAGATATATTGTCATCTTGTTCATGCACATCAAAATCCATAGAAATTTGTATAGTCTATGTCTCCACCCAGCAACAACTCGTCCATATATTCACCAAAGCACTTGGACGGGATCGCTTCACCTTTTTTCTCAATAAGTTGTGAGTTCGAAATCCTCACTCTCCAACTTGAGAGAGAGTATTAAGGAATATAATATTATGGCTGACATATTTGACACATTTATATGACGTGATTCAACAATTTTTTTTTCGATGAGATAATTCAGTATTTTTTTTATAGTTAGTAGAATTCCTCTTACATTTTCCTTATTTAGTTGATCGCCTATTTTATGGGATTTGTAGATACTCGATTTTGACCCAGTCAAACCCCGTTTCGTTCCTATTAGTGTCCTAATTTTTTTAATTTGTCTCATTTCATACAAAAAATTAAAGAAAAAAATAAAAAATTCAAAAAAAAAAGGTTAGACGTATGACCAGTGCATTCTCCCCACAGAAAGTTGCAGGCATCTCAAAGAACAGCCGCGGGATTGCCTTTTCGGCCACCTTTGGCCACACTGATGATTCCGTTGAAATCCCCGTTCCATCCTAATCCCATCCCTGTCCATTCTTGATCTTTTTTCTCTCCCTCTCCGACCATTTTCGCTCCCTCTCTCTCTTCCTTTTGGCATTGAAATCATCTGTTTTGACGCCCTACACGCCTCCTCTAACCTCTGCCTGTGTCAGCTACCCACGAGCCGCCCTTGCTGACTTGCCCGAGCCTCCTCGATTGTTTTCACACCAAGCTCTCTCTCTCTCTCTCTCTCTCTCTCTCTCTCCCTCACAGCTGCGATTCATTGAACCAGCTGCCGTGCATAACACAAGCCTTCTGATCGACAGTACGATGCCATCCTGTTCCGGCTGCCTCTGTTGACTCGCCCTTGCCTATTTCAGCCACCATCGTTGACTCAGATGGTCGCCCTCCTCTACTGCCGTCCTGCTCCGTTCATGAATTCCATCTCTGTTTCTTTTTTTTATTATTATTATTATTGTTTAATTCTATTTTCTGCTTCTCCATTTCAGCCCCCGAAGCTTCTGATGCGTTGCAATTTAGCCCCTACAACATTTCCTCTATAAATATGCCATTCATTTGCGAAAAGGGGGAGCTTGAACACAAAAATAAACATTGAACTCTCTCTTGAATATCCACTCTTAGACTCATGTGTTGAAGCAAAAAAAAAAAAAATTTCAAGAACTCTCATCCCATTCCAAATTTGATTGTCTTTGAATCCGTCACCGATCTGAGCCCGATTCCAACACGATTTGGAGTTCTTCACTAATCCAAGTCGAGCCCGTGCTAAATTATTGAGATTGAGCCCGAGTCCATGTGAATCGACGAGTTCTCCTCAAATCTCGAAGGTGCCCTGGTCTTATCAAACCAAGACGAAGTCTCGTTCACTTCTTGACATCGTCATCATCGTCAGCAACATTTATAACATCTTGATCGAGATTTTGGCCTTGTCCTTGTAAGTAGTTTCTTTTGTTTTCTTTTGTTTCTTTTCTCCTTTTCAAAGTAAATGTTTTACGAAAAATAGAAAATACAAAAAACAAAGAGAAAATAAAAAAATTAGGATTCATGTTTTCATGAAAAATATGGAAAATGATCCTTGAAAAAATGGAAACTTATTAGTTAGGATTTTTTAGAATGAATATATATTGCTCATCTTTTTTTTACAAAATATAAAAAAATGAAAAAATGAAAAAATGAAAAAAAATCAAGAAAATCAAAAAATATTTTTTCATATAAGAAAATCGGGTAATGACTAAGAAACTGGTTGTGCAAAAATTGTGATGATGAAAAGGATTGTTCAAATTCAGACGTCAATTTTGTTTATCGGTCCAACCACCTTTTATTTATTTATTTTTGAAAATTTTGGTCACCGCGGGGTCAATACTTGTTTAAAAGTGGGTCTAAACTGGTCTGAATGTTTTCTATGGTTTAGGGGTCGGTCTTTGACATTTTTGGATTGTTTTAGATCGAATCAGGGTCTTTTATCAGTCTTTTTAAAATCAGTCCTTTTAAAATCAGTCCTTTTAAAATCAGTCCAGCACCATTCCGAATTTTCCAGCTTTGCTTCTGATGCTTCTGGTGTATCTTTTGAATGGTCTTAGGTGTTGTTAGAATTTTAGGGTTTATTTTTAAAAATTTCGGGTCGTTTCGGATTGATTTGGAATCATTTTCAGTGTTTTTAAAACAGCCCTGATTTATTCCGAAAATTTTTAGGTTTGTTTCTGATGTATTTTATGTCATTTAGAGTGATCTTAGGTGTTGTTAAGGTTTAGGGTCGGTCCTTGAAAATTTCAGATAATTTTGGATCGAATCAAAGTCTTTTATCATCTTTTAAAAATCAGTCTAGCATCCATTCCGATTTTTTAGATCTGCCCCTGAAATTTTGTTTTATTTAGAGTAGTCCGAAGTGTTGGTAGGGTCTAGGGAGTAATCCTTGAACTTTTAGAGCTTTACAAATCAGCCACAGATTGTTACCAAACTTTCCAGCTCAGCCCAGAACTACAACGAATTTACAGATCAGTCCCTAAGGTTTCAAATCAGTCCAGAAAATTTTGTATGGCCCCAGAACTTCCTGGAATGCTTCAAATCAGTCCTCGGGATACTTTCAAATCTTTCAAATCTAGAATGTGTTTTTTGAAATCTTTTAAGGTCCTGAACAATTTAACCTAATTTTTATGTCGTTCTCCAATTTTTCGTATGTTTAACTTTCTCATTTTTTTTGAAAAAAAACTTGTTTTGATTGACTCGATCAGTAGATAATTGTTGAGGTATTTTCATCAATGTGTATTACTTTGATTGTATGTGGGGAGGGAAAAATCAATGTATTGAGTGAATCAATGTAATTAGATGGGTGTGAGACAGAGAGATGATGATGGATGTATGTAATCCCAATAATAGTGGAACCTTTTACTTTCTGCACTTAGATTAGGTCAGTTAGTGACATGCTAGGGTTGTGGTATGAATTATCGAATTTCATTCTGGACCATCGATTCTAACTTCTATTAGGGAAACAATTGAACATATTAAATTTGCCTACAAACGACCAAGACTTAGGGACGAGTACTAAGTTTGAGCGTATTTTGGCCCTCGAGTTTTAAGATACGTAACAGAACCTCTAAACTCAAATATCAGTTTCAAGACCAACAAAAAAAAACCTAGGTAGTTAGTGTCATGATCACTTAGTAACTTAGGCACCTAAACGGCCTTAATAAATGGTTTAGTGACGACTCCAATCTAACCTCGATCACAGTCTCAAGTTAGGTCTCGTGCGTGCCTCACGAACCTTATTCTTTTTCTTAAGTCGGAACATTCGACTTCTGACAGGATTGGCCTTCCTTAATAGCGGCCTTGAGTTATGTATACTTTGAGATACATTTGTTATAATCAATTGAGCTATTAGCCCCCTTTCATATATATATATATATATATATATAGTGTTAATACAGAAAAATAGCATTACTCCTCCACAAATTTTCAAGACTAGTACCAGTTTGTAATTAGTTAAAAAAATAGCATCATTTTATGGTAAAAGTCAATTTTATCCCTCCCACCACTCTCTCTCCCCTCCTCATGCAGCTCCTCAACAGAGCACTCTCTTCTCCTCTACCATTTTCATCTATTACAGAGCTCTCTCCCTCCTCTTGCCCCTATCCTTCTGCCATGGGCACCAAAGCATCGGGGGTTGGCGGCATATATATCGTCGAGCATTAAGGGCATTGGGGCAGCGGTGGCGAATGTCGGCGGGACCGGACGTCGAAGCATCGGGGGAGTCAGCGGTAGGCATTGGCAGCGTCGAGGGAGTTGGCGTTGGCAATGGCGGACGTTAGCGGGGCCGGGAATTGGGCCCTGGGGGCGTTGTGAGCAGCGACAGGAAGGAGATGCTGGGCGGTCACAGAAAGAAGAGGAAGAATAGGCGGGAAGAAGAGAAAAAAAAATGAGAGGGGTATTAAGGGTGTTTAGTAAAAAGAGTATATAGTGCTACTGGTTTTAAAAAGTGATATAAAATGGTGTTAGTTTTGAAACTTATTATTTTATTGACGTTAGAAAAGTTTTTACCTATATATATTTTTTGCAACTCGCAAAAGAAAGATACTAACTAGTCCAGCTCCCAACCTTCGTAGTATCCTCAACTATTGATTAGAATTGCATTTTCTGAAATAAGCAGATTTTTTTATTATTGAGTTATTGCTTGGGTTTTCTTCTCCCGAGAGATACTAAATTTTAGAGTGGTATCTAACAAAAGCGGACTTTTTTCCGTGATATATATAAAAAAAAACATAAATTTAGATGAGAATAGAATGAAAGGGAAATAAAGGGTACAGATAATCCCGCTGATGTAAACTTTATTTAAGATCTTCTGATTTCAAGTTGAGGGATGTTTCATCACATCAATCAACGAAGGTGGATTTTATATTTTTAATTTATGATTAGAAGATCTATAAATAGGATTTTTGTACTTCAAGGTTTCTATGATATAAATTTAATAGAAAAATTATAGTGGAAGTTCTATATATTTACTGTTTTTTATAATTGAATCATGTAAGTTTAAAAATGGTTAAACGAGTCATATAAAGTTAGTCCCGTAGCACACTTGAGTCCGAATTGTTACTTGCCGTTATTACGTAGCTGACGTGTACTTAACACTATTTATCCCTGTACATGTGGCTTGCCCGCTTGGCAATTTAATCTGACATCTACCTTGTTGACATGGCGAATGGTACAATTACTTTTTTACCCTTTACTATTCATCAAAATTTTAAAATATGCCATTCATTTTACAAAATTAAATAAATAAAAAATGGTCGGAAATGAAAGGAAATATTGAACGCATTACTCGTCCTCCGTCCTTTCCAGAGCTCGCGGAACTCGATCGAAATCTCACTTGATTTCATGTAAAAGAATGCTCAATGAGCAGTTTCAATTTATGTATCGCCATTGTGTCCCCCATTTGATGCTTCCTTCTAAACATTCTGCAGGCCCCTGTTTCCCGAGCCAAGCAGAGCGAATTTCCAGGCGATAGATTCTAACCCCCGTCATTTCTAGCAGCTTAAGACGGTGCCAATTTGCAACAGATCGAGGATTTAAATCTATTTCAAATGCCCTTTCTCTAGTTCTAATTCTCACAAGTCGGGTCTTGATAATCCCTTGAAGGAGAGGAAATTTAGCTTCGACAGAAGCATATACTCGGGATTTAGCCATAGGAATATTAAGAGTCTTTGGACCATCCCAGAAATTTGATACACAGAATCGCGGCCATTGAGGAAGCCAATCATGGAGAATCCAATCTTGGCCAAGATGCTCCATCGAGAATCCAATCTCTGCTGTTCAATTCGGCCATTTCTCGCAGATGCGTTCGACTGATTGTTCTATTTTATAACGGACTTGCTGGGGGGACTTAATGAGGATGAGACAGTGGGGAGCCATCAATTGGGTGGACCAACAGGAACCTAAGGGAGACTAACATCAGCAAGGGTGGAATCGTGAGGGGACAGAGGCTGGGGAACGCAGTAACATTATCGCCATAGTCCAGATGCAAACGGGATTGGGAGCAACACGAGACCACGTTTCTCGCTCCGACGAAGATCCGAGCAATAGATCATCATAATTTGGATGGAGGATGAGTTACATCGTTCAATGGTTCCTTTTATTTCTAAGTATTTTATTTATTTATTTAAATTTACAAATTAAATGGCATATTTTAAAATTTTGATGAATAATAAGGGGTAAAAAAAAAGTAATTGTACAGTTCGCCGTGTCAAGAAGGTACAGGTCACATAAATTGCCATGCGGGCAAGCCACAAGTGCAGTAGTAAATGGTGTTAAGTACATCACAACCATGTATTAACGGCAGGTAACGGTTCGAACTCAAGTGCGTTACAGAACTAACGTTACAGGACTTATTTAGCTATTTTCAAATTTATAAGACTTAATTGTTAAAAACAATAAATATATAGGATATCCACTGTAATTTTCCTTAAATTTAATTGTTTGAATCTATTGAATTATTTTTCAACGCTGTATACAGTTTAACATAGACAAATACATGATATTTTCCGTATTATATACAATGATAATATGGTAAAATTTGTTTAATGAAAAAAAACATGAAATTTAAATGTTATTTCCATTAGTGGGTAAGGAGAAAGTCTTAAATACAGTAATTATACCACGTGATGATACTGATATAGTATTTTTGTCATAACATGCCTTATCTTTACGTTCTAATCTGCATTTATATCTTAGGGGTAAAAATTTAGGTTGCACTAATAAAAGAGACTTTCATAACTAACACTAATTTACAATATTTTATAAAAATAGCACCACTGTATAAACATAATTTTAAGATATTTTCATTATTCCATCCCTACTATGGACATTTATTCTGCCTTAATTTCCCAAGTTCCTCTGACGCTCTCCATCCCGCCTCCTCCTCCAACTCCAGAGGCACCTTCCATCCTGCCTCCTTCCTCCGCCACAGCGGCTTCGCTGCCGTGCTTCTGTCCACTCGCCCAAGCTCGCTCAACGACCCAAAAGCCTAGTGGCAAGTCTCCAAATTTCCCTCGTGGACAGCCCTGGAACTTGAACCTCAATGCCTGAACGCGCTACAGGTGGCCTCCTCTACCTGTTCCTTTGACGAGCTCCGTTGCCGGGGAGGCCACGACTTACAACCGGCTCCCCCCCAGGGACGACTTCTCAGATCCTTTACTGGAATGTGTTAGTGAAGTGAAGCTAGCTGATTCAGGTGTTGCAAAGCTCAAAAGCGATGAGGAAGATGAACTAATCAATGAGGAAGAGCACGAGGTTTTCAATGATGAATCAGATGGCGAGTTTGAGCAAGATTATGAAATAGTAGACGTGGTCTAGGGCAATGAGTCTTCTTTGTACTTTGTTCCTCACTTTGCATCACTAGAGATTTCTAATTTCATTAATGGGAAAAATTCTAGAATTCGGTGTGCAGCATTCTTCCACTATGAGAACACAGAAAATCAAGAGTTAGACTTGTCATTGAATTGTAGGTTTTTGCATGCCATATACGTAAAGTTATGTCACAACCAGAAAATTTGTTAATTGTGTAAAAGATTGATTATTTACATGGCTTTCGGGCCTGGATTTGAACAAAATAATCCAGTTTGACTTGGTTTATATGTTTGATTATACAATCTTTCCTTATTGAATATAGCGGAGTTGGACTTGAATAAGTGTTAAAAGTCGGATTTATTTTAAGAATGTTGATGCTTTTGAGGCATTTTTTGATGCAGATGCATATTGGAAGATCAACCGAGTCTCGAAGATGAATCCCAACTAAAGACATGTAGCTGATTAGAAGAGCATAACAGTAGGGTCGCGGCACAGGATCGTGGCACCAATGGAGACAGTGGAGAGGGATTGCGGCGCAGGACCGCGGTCCTAGACAATTTAACAGCGAACTCCAGAGATTTATTACCGAATCGAAATCAGTTACCCCAAATATTACACAGAATATTTCTGGGCCGAATAAAAAATATTTGGGGATAAAAAGATTTCGATTCAACTCAGCCAGGAAAGAGAATCTTTCAAGATTTGAAAAAGGATGCAATATGTTGTAAATATATTTTTTCAATCTTTTAAAAAGAGAACACCAAGCAAGTTGCAGGAGGAGAATTCGATTCATCCAACAATTAGTGCCAGAATTCTTTTGCTACCTTAAAGATCGAGAGAAGCTGGTGATCAAGAGGAAAGAAGAGGAGCACTTCAAGACAACTCGAGGCTTGAAAGATCGGCATCGGCTTATCTAAAGTTTGCTCTTTCTCTTTTCTTTTCTATTGACTCACGATGCATTCCAACTTCTTCTTGGTAGTTAATTTTAATTCCATCATGAACTAATTCCTTTATTCCTAAGGCAAGCAATGGAACTCTTTTCTACTTTCTAAATTCATCTCTTTTTTGGAGTATATGATCAATTACATTCGTATTACGCATACGATTCTCGTCCTTAATGCTTTCTAATTGATTGGCCGCCAATTAGATCGAATAGGAGAGATCGACAAACTCGAGAGACGGAGTCGAAATCACATCGGAGATAATATAACTTAGGATAATTCACGCCGAGAGGTCATGATTATTTGTGAGAAGTATAGAGAGATTAGTCGATCACCCTAGTTATCCAAGTTAGGGTTCAAACTTAATGGGTTTTTTAATATTAATTGCCTAGAGATAGAGTGATTAGTATTATCCTAGAAACGCGTTCTTGTTAAACAGAGAGGTAGGCAAGGAGACACAAAACCCTAGGATAGTAATACCGTCATTGATTGCATATAGAGATTAGGTTTGGGTTTAGAAGTTGGATCAAGGGAAGTTGTGAGCCTTAAGACCATTCAAACTTATTAATTTCATTTAATTGCTTCCAATTTACTTTTCTTGCTTTCATTAAATTACTGTCCAATTTTGAATTGCCTAGCTTGCCTTGATTGCTTGGTTTATTGTTTAGTATTGATTGAACTAGATCCTCGTGGGAACGATCTCTTGCTCATTCATTATATTACTTGAACAATACATATACTTGTGTTCTACCTTTGCTTGCTCATGAATTTTTATCGCAACAAGTTTTTGGCGCTATTGCCAGGGGTCAAGTTTTCAACTATTTCTAACCTTAATACTAAGCAATTTTCCTCAACTAGGTACTCTTGTCTAATTATTTAATTTCTTTTCACTAGGTACCCTCTCAAGTTGTATGTTTCGTTGCCAGAACTCGGCTCCACTATTGCATGATCCGGAACCTGAGCGAACCTTTCATAAGAGACGTAGAGAGCAAAGAGCAACCCAAATGAAACAAGCCATGGAGCCTGGGCAAGGAGGAGAATTAATACCAGAGAACCAATGTCAAAACACCAACAAGGAGTATGCACAGCCTCAATTTCTGAATCAATCAAGCATTATCAAACCACTGGTTCATGCTCACACCTTCGAGGTCAAACCATCGGTGATCCAAATTCTTCAAACTTCATATTCTTTTGGAGGAGCACCAAATGAAGATCCTCATGTGCATCTAGCAAAGTTCCTTGAGATATGTGACACTTCCGCTTCAATGGGGTGTTGACTAAGTATATTCAGATGTCCCTTTTCTCCTTTTCATTGAGGGACAAGGTTAAGGCAATGTTGTTATCACTCCCTCCAAGCACTCTCAACACATGGGAGGCAATAACTGAGAAGTTATTGGCTCAGTACTTCCCACTGTCCAAAACAATGAAGTTAAAGAATGACATCATGACATTCAAACAATAACCCATGGAGTCTTTCTACGAAGCTTGGGAGCATTTCAAGGAGTTACAATGAGCGTGCCGCCACCACGGCATTGAGATATGGACATTGATATAAATTTTTTGTAATGGTTTATTGGAAAATTGTCGTTCTTCTCTTGATGCTGATTTAGGTGGTTCAATCATGAACAAATATCTTGAGGAAGCTTATGAATTGCTTGAGGAGATGGCACGTAATGGATATCAATGGCCATTCGAAAGGGCAGCGGGATGTAGAATTGTCGAAATACATTCGGTAGATGCCGTGACAGCCTTCTTAGCTAAGATGGATGCCCTATTCAAGGAAGTAGCGGCATGGAAGAACCAAGGAGCGGGGCTAACCTATGGAGCCACCAAAGGACTAGCTTACTTGGAACCAGTGTAAGAGACTCAAGAATCGGCCAACTACATTGGAGGCAACCTGACGAACAATCCCTACTCCAACACATACAATTCGGGTTGGAGAAATCATCCGAACTTCTCCTACGCCAACAACAACAACCGAGCCAATCCACCATCGGGGTTTCAATCACTCAGAAACAAGAACCTTCAGCTTTAGATTGCCTCACGCGATTAGAAGAAACTTTCATTAAATTTATGCAATCTTCTCAAGATATGCATGCTGCTGTGCAATTGAATTCTAATTAAATTGTTAACTTGTAATCGCAGATGCGGAATGTGGAAACTCAAATAGGGCAATTGGCTCAAGCAATCAACTCTCAACCTTTGGGAGCACTACCGAGCAACACAGACATCAACCCTCAAGGAAAGGATAATGAACAAGTGAAAGTGATCACGTTGCAGCATAAGCCAGAAGCAAAGGACGGAAAAACAGAGGAGGGACCGCAGTCTTGGACTGCGACCCCAAATTCCAAAATAGAGGGATCGCAACCCAAGGTCATGACCCCTGATGATAGAGCCGAAATTCGAGACTCGGAAGACTTCTAGAGTGAGAAGAACAACCTAGAATATACTGAGTAGACCCAGACAAAGCCAGAAAAGAAGGAAAGGACACATCCACCTCTTCCTTATATAAAAAGAGCACAAAGCGCAAAGAATGAGCATCAATTCTGTAAGTTTTTGGATGTATTTCGTAAATTGCATATTAATATACCGTTTGCCAAAGTTTTGGAACAGATGCCAAGTTATGTGAAGTTCATTAAGGAGATCCTATCCAAGAAGAGGAAGCTTGGAGACTATGAGACCGTGGCTTTTACCGAGGAGTGTAGTGCGATTTTGCAATGTAAGTTGCCACCTAAATTGAGGGATCCAGGTAGTTTTACAATTCCTTGCTCTGTTAGTGACAAGTTTGAAGGTAGGGCTCTTTGTCATCTTGGAGCTAGTATTAATCTTATACCCTATTCAGTTTATCATGAACTAGGTTTAGAAGAAATGAAGCCAACATTGGTTACACTTCAACTAGCTGATAGATCTTTAGCTTATCCTCGTGGCATTATTGAAGATGTATTAGTTACAGTGGATAAATATATATTTCCCATTGATTTTGTGGTTTTTGATTTCGATCAGGATCAAGAGATCCCAATTATACTTGGTAGACCTTTTCTTGCTCCAGGTCGTGCATTAATTGATGTGGAAAAAGGTGATCTTGCAATGAGGGTTGACAAGAATAAACTGACTTTGAAAGTATTCCGTTCTATGGAATCTCAACCTCATGAATGCTTCTCTATTGATGTTGTTGATAGGTTCACCAATCATGAATTCCACGAGACCCGAACCAAGGATACACATAAAGAAGTTCCAGATAGTGGACAACTACATGATGCAAGGCACGATGAAGACAGGAAGCAAAGGGATGCAATTTCGAAAGTGCCAAAGAAGTTCACCAAACTTTTGGAAGGAAAACCTCCTTATATAAAACAAGTTATTAAGAGCTCCCTCAAGAGATGAATAAAGCATGATGGGAGGCCCACGGCGAAAGAAATTCAACTTGGTCAGCTGGTTTTTTATTATAATTCCTTGTTAAAGTTCTTATCAGGTGGGAAACGTTGGTCCGGCCCATTCCAAGTGGTACGAGTCTTCTCTTGTGGGTCGGTCAAATTGATGAATCAAAAGACAAGAGAGGAGTTCAAGGTAAAGGGATAGCATTTAAAGGCATATGAATGGGACCCTATCAATTGGGATGGGTCCTCAGCTCAGGGACAAGGAGGATGATGTGACCAAAAGTTAAGCCGAGGACTTAAAACACGGCTCTTCTTGGGAAGCAACCCAAGCCGAGAGTCCATTGCTTTAATTTTAGTTGATTTTTTTTTATTTTCTAAGTCACATGCAGATGTTTAATTTTTCATTTAATTTTTTTAGGAAGTTCGGTTTAGCAATTATAGGAGGGCTCAGGAGTGGAAGAAGCTTATTAACATTCGATGGAGGATCGCGGCACAGGACTGCGGTCTCTATATTACAGGTCACTTGGGACCGTGGCACTAAGTTGCAGTCTCGCATCACAGAACGCTGTCCACTTCGGACTGTGGCATAGGACCGCGGTTCCATAAAAAAAACCTAATTTTCTGAAAGAGAAATTAGGTCGTCGTGACTTAATTCCCTTGTCTCCTTTGCAGAAGATCGATGACTGCAGCATCAACATTGATTCTGAGCAGGCGAGCACTACATCGGCAACACCCAGTGTCACCATCCTTTAAGAAAAAGATTGGGAAGAAGAAGAAGATGCCCGTGGAGCACACGAGGAGGAAGGAGAAGAGTAGTCTTCAAGAAAAACTGGGCAAGTTCTCTCCTTCATCTACTCTTTCTTTCCATTGGCACAATGTCAAGTTTAGGTTTCGGGGGAGCTTGTTTAGCTAGGTGGTATTTGTTTTGAATTAGTTTGCTAATTGCTAATGAGAATTGGGCTGAATTGCTGATTTTTATTTGTTGAATTATTGAATTGCTAATTGCTATGCATTTAGGTTGTTAGATAGCTACATAGGTTTCATGTTAGGTTTGCATTTTGTAGGATGAATGACATCATGGAATGAATCCACTCATAAAGAATTGGTTAGCCCTTGTTCGGTGACGATAATTAGTGGCTTGAAAATTTGAAACTTGATTGGATTAGAAACTGCAACTTGCTTTAAGATGGGTTTTAAGAAAATTATATCATGTCTGAACCTCACTCTTTTCACGGCACTCTTATTTTCGAGATAGCTTAAAATTTCCCTTGATATTGCTTGGTTGTATGACTCACATGAGAGTAGGCAAGAACAAGAACTTAAATATCCTACCAAACGTAGATTAAAAAAAAAGAAAAAAAGAGAGAAATATTATGCATGAGTGAGCAAAGGAAAATCTTATAGAATTGCATATGTGAGCTTAATTGAAAGATGTGCTAAGGCTTTGAGCACCATTGTACGGGCTTGAGTGGCATTTAGTGCTAAAGCATACACAATAAGGCCCGACATGTGCTCGTGGTGGAAAAAATAGTCCATATATCGAAACTCGAGAATAGGTCCGTAGGGGTATCTTAAAACCTAATGCCTTGATCAACTGGATGGGACCCATTGGTCGATTCCTCACTACACGGGCCTAGCTTATGGACATGACACCCAGAGTCGTGCACCACCAAACAAAGAAAGAGTGAGAAAGAAAAGAGTGGAATTGCCACATGCAATGTCTTTTTGATTGTTTAAGTCTCTTGATTGTATGCTTGACCAACCAAATTTCACATTGGGTGCTTGAACTTTAGTAAGAGTGTTTTCACTAACATAACACGGCTTAAGGCTGATTTTTGTGAAAATTTTGACATCAAAAGTAGAAAGCAATTGAATTGAAGATCAAGTAGAAAATGAAGAGCCATTCCTGAGAACTCTAAGCGGCTAACTCTTTCCAATTGAGTGCAGAAATTCTTGTGAGTCTTGCTTGCTTATGTGCATTGATTTGGAGGTGTCTTACTCGAGGACGAGTAAGAATCTAGGTTTGGGGTGTGTTAATTTATAAAAGATTGACTATTTGCATACTTTTTGGGCCTAGATTTGAACAAAGTAATCGACTTTGACTTGGTTTATATGTTTGATTATGCAATCTTTCCCTGTTTAATAGTGTTAAAAGTCGGGTTTATTTTAAGAATGTTGATACTTTTGAGGCATTTTTTGATGTAGATACATATTGGAAGATCAACTAAGCCTCGAAGATAAATCCCAACTAAAGACATGTAGCTGATTAGAAGAGCATAACAGTAGGGTCACGGCACAGGATCGTGGCATCAATGGAGACAGTGAAGAGGGACAACGGCATGGGACCGCAGTCCCAAACAATTCAACATGAACTCTGGAGATTTATTACCGAATCGAAAGCAGTCAACCCCAGATATTACACATAATATTTCTGGGTAGAATCAGAAATATTTGGGGGGACAAAAAGATTTCGATTTAACTCAGCCAGGAAAGAGAATCTTTCAAGATTTGAAAAAGGATACGATATCTTGTAAATATATTTTTTCAATCTTTTAAAAAGAGAACACCAAGCAAGTCGTGGGAGGAGAATTCGATTCATCCAACAATTAGTGCCAGAATTCTTTTGCTACCTCAAAGATCAAGAGAAGTTGGTGATCAAGAGGAAAGAAGAGGAGCACTTCAAGATAGCTCGGGGCTCGAAAGATCGGCATCAGCATGACTTATCTAGAGTTTTCTCTTTCTGTTTTTCTTTTCTTTTATATTGACTCACGATGTATTCCAACTTCTTCTTGGTAGTTAATTTTAATTCCATCATCAACTAATTCCTTTATTCCTAAGGCAAGCAATGGAAATCTTTTCTACTTTCTAAATTCATCTCATTTTTCGAGTATGTGATCAATTACATCCGTATTACTAATACTATTCTCGTCCTTAATACTTTCTAATTGATTGGCCACCAACTAGAAGGAATAGGAGAGATCGACAAACTCAAGAGACGGAGTCGAAATCAAGCCGGAGATAGTATAACTTAGGATAATTCACGCCGAGAGTTCGGGATTATTTGTGAGAAGCATCGAGAGATTAGCCGATCACCCTAGATATCCAAATTAGGGTTCGAACTTAATGGGTTTCTTGATATTAATTGCCTAGAGATAGAGTGATTAGTATCATCCTAGAAACACGTTTTTGTTAAACCGAGAGGTAGGCAAGGAGACACAAAATCCTAGGATAATAATACCGTAATTGATTACATATAGATATTAGGTTTGGGTTTTGAAGTAGGATCGAGGGAAGTTATGAGCCTTAAGACCATTCAAACTAATTAATTTCTTTAAATTGCTTCCTATTTACTTTTCTCGTTTTCATTGAATTCCTATCCAATTTCGAATTGCCTAACTTGGCTTGATTGCTTGGTTTATTGTTTAGTATTGATTGAACTAGATCCTCATGGAAACGATCTCTTACTCATTCATTATATTACTTGAGTAAAATGTATACTTGCTTGCTCATCAATTTTTATGGCAATAAAATTCAGCAGAGTTTTCCTTAAAATTTGGATATTTCAAGTATGAAAAAATAAAATTTGATGTAAAAAATTGAAAATAACCAATCAAATTCAAACATATAACTTCAACAAACCTCCAAAAGTAACATTTCTAAAGCCGTAACAAAATTTTTTGGGTCACAATGTATGTTTGCAAATCACAAGTATTTAAACTGATTCTTATGAACTAAAAAACTAACCAACCAAAACTTTCCTCGATCCCCGCTAGACTAACTTTGCTCATCCTATCCATCAAGTTAACCTCAAATAAATATGTAAAAATGATATACGGAAGGCGTGAGCCACATATCTGTGAATAGTTAATTTTAAATTAAAATGAATTGATATATCATTATTATTAGTATACTCGGCATAAGAAATTCAACCCTTCATGACTCAAAACACAACACACATTACATACAAATCTCAATCACAATCATATCACATCAATTCAATCGAATGAGACATGTAACACCAATTAATAATCAACCGACACATTTCATAGCAAGTACAATTTCAAACCAAAGACATCAAACAAGTTGATACACCAGACTTGACAAACAATTAGTATAGCCATGGGGTCACATTTATCCTATGACGGGGCTCTGGCGATATTGATACTCCTCTTTCCGACGATACCGCGACCCTATATCATAATCAATACCAATCTTTTTCCCAATCTCCCATTACCACGGGGCTGCCCATTACCCTTTGGCTGTAAAAGCAATTTAAATTATCTTATTCTGATATCTCATAGAAAATCAACAGTAAATTACATCACTGGATATCAACGGTAAATTAAATATCTCTCTACCTTTACTTTTCTTTATCTTTTCTTTTTCTAGCCAATTTCTACTCAATTGGCTTAGTGGTCACCATGACTATATTCAATCAATAGACATCAATGCAATACAATCAGACAATAATAAACATGTCCAAATTCAAGACACAATTAAGCAGAGTCAAGCAATTCCAATAAATCAAATACTCAATCAATAACACTAAATATAATATAATAAATATCATACAATATAATTAACATTTCCATGTAAATATCCATACACTTAACCACAGAGTCAACAACCAATCAATCACACTCAAATAACATATTCAATCATGCACCATTCCACATAACATATAAGGCTTTTAGACTTTATCAATTTATATCTTTTTATGATAGAAAAGAATGCTCACCACAATCTTTCAAGAATAGGTCACCAAATTATATTGAAGATGTGAACTCGACCCTTTGGTCCCTAACAGATATTCATGTAGAAAAAAAGCCAAATTATAAACTTATGTGACAATATCATATTCGCTTGATGTAATTCATATTAATCATTTACTCATACCTAAAAGTAATTATCATATATATAGTGATTAACCTCACAATTATTTTACTTATGCTCTTTCATCCCAAAACTTATACCAATCAAATGAATGTCCAACTAAACTCATTAGTGGCCCAATTACCAAAATCTAATATACTAGACATAGTAATATTGTCTAACCAATTCCAACGAAAGCTTCAGTTATATCGCAAACTAGTTAATTAAAATTTTTCAAATATATATGGATTAATAAATGCTTCCATAACATTATCTCACTTACAAATTCAAGAGTTTCATATGCTCTTCAATTGAAGGATTTAACTTTATAATTTAACAGGTTAATTCATAGTATTATTATCCATAATTTTAAATCACAAATTTATGAACCGCTTCATTAACATTAGTCCTAAATACTCAACTAATTAACATTATAAATATAGCAAATAGTTCATCTCTATTCCAATGAAAATGACCCCTAGGACTCCGAATTCCTAAAGCCATACCCTCAATTAAAACATAATTCCAATAATTTAAATATAATCATCTAAGTCAAAATGACCCCAAAAATAGTTTTCAAGAAATTATCTAATCTACTTTAATCGACTAGAAACACAAGTTTCTAACTAGAATGAACTAATCATCGTATAAGATCAAATAGTAAAATCTACTAAATTCAAAATAGATTGCAATTACCTCCCTTCATTCTTACTCATTCTCTATCTCTTTTGGATGCCTCAAGTTAAATTGTAGAATGACAGACAAAGAAGTGAAGGAATGCATATGCACGTGGAAAACTATGGTGGTGATGAATAGCATATGGGCTTTAATGGCTCTAATGAAATATGGGCTTTATTTTCATGGGTTTCAGCCCATAAATTTGGTGGGTTCACAATTCTCCCCTACTAATAAAAATTTTATCCTCAAAATTTCTTATATGTTATAAAATTAGCAAAAATATTTATGATTTAGAGCATTCCCAGGTCCCCAAGATATTCCTTCCTTTACCTGTCCAAATCACCACGCTTCTACTATTCACTCTGAAATCATTCTGATATTATATCATTTCTATTCAGTAAGACTTGCCCAGTCCCTGATAAACATGTTCGTTGATAATCAACTTCTTGTACTCCAAAACTGATTGTTCATAAGAAAATATATAACTAGTGTATAGGAATCATTGTCTTCATGCAGATAGATATTTATAGAGAAATCCCAATTTAAACCACTTGACTAGAGAGTGATATAAATACATCGACAAAATTGAAGAATTTGCGATAAACTCCCATAACAATATGAAACTTGAGAATGGTTGAACTTATGATTGAGCCTCTAATTATGATGTCTTCTATATTTCATATTGACAGATAAGAAACCCAAGAATAGCACACTGATAATAGATTACCACCATGAAAAATATCCATATAAAATATAATAAGAAATCTACTCGTTGATGAAGAATATCCATGTTGAATAATAATTCTGTCAAATACCTCCCATTTGTTGCAGATATAATAGAAAACTAATATCTCCCAATTCAGAAAATCCATTTTAGAAGCCATAGAACTGAACCTGAGAATCTCACTTTCCTTGGGAACCTGGTTTGTTTCTAATTTTTTTTTTTATAGTCCAAAATCATGAAGAACCATGTTTAACACGCTTATAATTAATTAAGTTCTCAATTTCAAACTTTTATAGTCAAAAACTTCATTCAAATTTACTGAACTCAGAATAGTGATATTAAGACAAGCATCGTGTCTTTAATTTAATGTATTCAGTATTACAAAACATGAATTTAAAATCAATCAGTACGGAATAGCATCAATTATGCCTTACAACATTCATCCAGATCATTTAAATAGTAAATTGTTCCATAGCTAATCTTTACGCCCAAAGTCACACACACCAAAGCACAAAACACTTCAAGTAACACAGTTCATTTATAATATGCAATTTCAATATTATTCAAAATAATTAAACAACATATCACACAAAGGACCTTCTTTATGCTCACAAAGAATTCATGTAAACATCATAAGATTAATTCTTCATTAATTCAATCACGTACTGCCGCTATATATATATCACCAAGCAATTTCACCACTGCCTTAGTTCTAAAAATAACAAATAATTTATTCTAATTGCCTTCAGCTTGCACTATAAGAATTGCAATTATTGGGTTAAAGTTCAGAGAACAACCCAATTCCTATATGACAACAATTAGGTCCTCTCCATATTTAAATAATGAACCATAATAGATTTTAAGTTGCAATGGAAAATCAATAATTAACTAGTATGACTGCATTATATTCTTTACAAAAATTCCCATTCAAGAGTTCTAATAAATATATTAACTTATTAATCCAACTGTTTAATAACTCAGCAACCTAAAAGAAGTAATACGTTGTGAATGCATGACAACGAGAATTTTGTAGAGATGTTTTTCTTTTAGTTTTTTTTTAAGAATTTACCAAGATCATCCATAATTTATTTTCCTCTTCAAGTCTTTTTTGTCCTCATCTTGATCTAATCCTAGTTTTTTTTTTGTCTCACTCACACCTAATCTCCATTTAAAATAAAAGGTAATTATTTACGTAATCTTCATAGGATCATAACAGCAATCAACTTCAATGATGATATCATTTTCAGTTAACATTTTCTTAAGGAAATTCCTCATACCTGTCTCATTCTTAGCTCATATAAGTAAAAAGATCTAAACAAATCAATTTTAGTTATGTAAATCACTTTAAAAATAAAGAGTTTAGACAATCAATCTCGATAGAAAGTAATGACCCATATCATACTCAGCTACATGAAGTTATAGAAAGACACATCTAAATCATTATAAATGAATATGGAAATATTTCAATAAGTCAAAAAAATGGTTCTCCACATAACCCAAGCAGGATATATGAACTCATATTAATTTTAGACCTTTATTATAGTATTTGCTAATAATTCAGATCAAAGAATTAGAAAAGAACAAATTCGCAAATCATTATCAATACCATTAAGTTAAGATATATTATTCATACTTAATAAATCACCGGTCCCACTCCTCATGGAGAGCAAGAAAAAAAATATAAAAGAATATCCATCAAACTACTAAAATGGGATGAACTAATGCCAAGATTAATCACTCAAAATTCCCAACCAATTTTTATCAACAATTGATCAAATCACACTGCACACTTTACAGCCGCGACACCAAGCCAATGAATTTGATAACATCAATCAAGTAGGATCATTAATAAGACGACATGTGTTCTAATTCACCTTCAACCTGACTTGAGTAAAATTCACCAATAGAATCTTAATCCTTTATTAGTTTATAAAACAAACTAAGCTCTTTCAATATCTTTTTGGATTTCTATTATATATCATAGTGCATAGAACACAATTATAATTACTCAACTAGCACTTATATATATATTTGTGATTAGTTAATCAATTGGACAGTGATTCAATATTATATCTAGGATATGGTAAACACCTAATAGAGATTCACTAAACCCTTTTTTGAACCATAAAATATACACAATGAAGCCTCAGAGAAAAAACTAAAATTTGTATCTACTAACTTATATCTTGTTAGGGTGCATCAATCCATATCAAAAATAAAATGAATAAACAAACAAATAGAAATAACAAAAATAATACATTCACATTAAATAAGACATAATTCTATGTTCAATTCATCAATAAAGTAACTAATTGCTCATATTAACACGGTCATCAATAACAATAAAAGAAATCACAAGTTTTTAGTTTTAATTTACACAAGCAGTAAATTAATAATCACAAATCTTACATCTACATTTCAAATCAACTAACATAACCCAAGTCAACTTATATAAGATATCTACCACTAGATATAGTCACAAAATAATAAACACTAGACAGTACTATGACATTATCTGGAACAACTTACATTATCTGGAACAACTTACATTATCTTTTATTAGTATAGCAATAAATAGGATATATCTTGCATATAGCCACCATCACCATAATATAAATCATAGCTTAAGACTATCAAACTCTCCAAAAATCATCCGGGATCAAATAAAGTCTACAGAATCTCATAACCTATGCTCTAGTACCAAAATTATCACGACCCTGAAATTCAACAAAGTTTTCCTAAAATTTGGATATTCCAAGTAAGAAAAAATAAAAACTACTATAAAACATTTAAAATGACCAATCAAATTCAAACATATAACTTCAGAAAACCTCCAAAAGCAACATTTTTAAAACTGTAACAAAATTTCCAAGTAATAACGTATATTTACAAATCACAAGTATTTAAACTGATTCTTATGAACTATAAAAACCGACTAACCAAAAGCTTCTTCGATCCCTGATAGATTAACTCTGCTCATTGTATCCATCAAGGTGTCCTCGAACAAATCTATAAAAATGATATGCAGAAGGCATGAGCTGCATCATAGTGAATATTCGATTCTAAAGTAAAATAAATTTATATATCATTAGTTAATTAATAATAGAGATACATAAAATCTCATAAATCAATTCATATTCCTTTCATTTTCATTATTACTATATATAATAACTTATAAATAACTATACTTATACCTACGTCAAAATGTTAGTGCAGTCAGCATGAGAAATTCAACCCTTCATAACTCAACACACAATACACGTTCACACACAAATCTCAATCACAACCATATCACATCAATTCAATCGAACAAGACATGTAACACCAATTGATAATCAATACAACCGACACATTTTATAGCAAGTACAATTTCAAACCAAAGACCTCAAACAAGCTAATGCACCAGGCTTGACAAATAATTAGTATAGCTATGGGGTCACATTTCCCCTGTGACAGGGTTCTGACGGTATCGATACTCCTCTCTCGACGATACTAAGACTCTATACCATAATCAATATCAATCATCCTCGCAATTTTCCGGTGTCATTCATCCACACACCACACTCTATGGGGGTCGCCTATTACCATCTGACGGTAAGAACAATTTTAATTATCTTATTCTTACATCTCACTGGAAACCAACAGTAAATTACATTGTTGGATATCAGCGATAAATTAAATATCTCTATGTTTTCACTTTTCTTTATCTTTTCTTTTTCTGGCCCATTCCTACTCGTTGGCTTAGAGGTCACCATGGCTATATTCAATCAATAGACATCAATGCAGTACAATCAAACAATAATAAACATGTCCAAATTCAAGACACAATTAAACAAAGTCAATCAGTTCCAATAAATCAGGTACTCAACTAGTAACACTAAATATAATATAATATGATTAGCAGTACCATGTAAATATCCATACACTTAAGCACTGAGTCAACATCCAATCAATCACACTCAAATAATATATTCAATCATGTACCATTCCACATAGCACATAAGGCTTTAGACTACATCAATTTATATCATTTTACGATAGAAAAGAATACCCACCACAACCTTTCAAGAATAGGTCACTGAATTATATTGAAGATGTGAACTCAACCCCTTGTTGCCTCACATATATTCATGTAGAAAAAAACCAAATTATAAACTCATGTGACAATATCATACCCGTCTGACGTAATTCATATTAATCATTTACTCATATCTAAAATTAATTATTATATATATCATGATTAACCTCACAATTATTTTATTTATGCTCTTTCATCCCAAATTATACCACCAGGAGCAATGGCAATCGTAACACTTTTAGAGGAAAAGAACAAATTAATTCCTTGCAACTTATACCAATCATATGAATGTCGAACTAAACTCATTAGTGGCCCAGTTACCAAAATCTAATATACTAGACATGGTAATATTGTCTAACTAATTCCAACGAAAGCTTCAGTTATATCACAAACTAGTTAATTAAAATTTTTTTAAATATATATGAATTAATAAATGCTTCCATAACATTATCGCACTTACAAATGCAAGAGTTTCATATGATCTTCAATTGAAGGATTTAATTTTATAATTTAACAAGTTAATTCATAGTATTAGTATCCATAATTTTAAATCACAAATTTAAGAAACGTTTCATTAACATTAGTCCTAAATACTCAACTAATTAACATTATAAATATAGCAAATAGTTCATCTCTATTCCAATGAAAATGACTCCTAGGCCTACGAATTCATAAAGCCACACCCTCAATTAAAACATAATTTCAGTAATTTATATATAATCATCTAAGTCAAAATGACTCCAAAAATAGTTTTCAAGAAATTATCTAATCTACTTTAATCGACTAGAAACACAAGTTTCTAACTAGAATGAACTAATCATCATATAAGATCAAATAGTAAAATCTACTAAATTCAAAATAGATCGCAATTACCTCCCTTCGTTCTGACTCATTCTCTCTCTCTCTTCAATGCCCCACATTAAATGGCAGAATGACAGAAAAAGAAGTTACGGAATGCATATACACGTGGAAAACTATGGCGGTGATGAATAGTAGATGGACTTTGATGGCTCTAATGAATTATGGGCTTTATTTTCATGGGTTTGAGCCCATAAAGTTAGTGGGCTTACAAGTTAGAAGATGCGGTATCCTTTGTCTATGATTCCATAATGGTTGTGGCTGATTTGCTCGGGTTACTCAAAGGACCGCACCAGGGTTTTGGTCTTGGTCACAAGTTTCTACGGCATACAAAGAGGTGTATAAATCAAAGCCTTTTTCTTTTTGAATCCTTTCTCAGGGCGATTAGTGGATGTCGTCTTGGGATTGGACACTCTCGAGTCTTATCTGGTATGGAGCCTTTAACTCTTGATATGTCTTTTTAGTTCAAAGGCTTCGATTTCCTCTTTTAGCATTAAAAATAATGGACATCAATATCATGAAACTTGTCCAAGAATCCGCATGAGTGTCACTCGCTTGAGGAAAATCTAGGATACCCAATTGCTTGATTGGTAAAAAGTTCGAAACTTGTCTGCTCTGTGTGATGGGTTTCCTCTTGGGATTCAATTTTTATGGATAATAGGTCTCTCTCTTGCATTTGATTGCATTAGTGGAGATGATTGCTTGTGGCTGAGTTCGAGTTTGTATTTTGTGATCAGAAACATGTAGCCCCCTACTTTGGATGCATTGTTGATTGGGTGGCGAATAGAATCAAATATGGGAAGTTTACTCTCAATGGGATCGAGTACTCCTTGCCAATCAACAAACCCCCCAAATAGTCTGCATGGTACGAAAAGCTTGAGATTCTTGTGTCTTTTTCAATCACATTTGAGATGATATGCTAAAAAATGGAGCCTTTGCTTTGTGTCATATTCATATAAAGGTCATTGCATGAATCCTCTAAGCCAATTCTAGTGATGGAATCGATCGATAAATTGCAAATAACAGTCGGGGCTAGAATTGAAGCCTCTGAGGTTCTGATAATATAATAGATGAAGGATTTCATTCATTAATCTTATTCACCACCTCTATCTCCAAGAGCTCCATTAGCAAACTCCCATTTGTCTTAATCTTTTTACTGACCCAAATCCTCATAACTAATTAAAGTCGATGACATTGTTGCGATACCACAACTGGATCTGAACCTAGGCATTCTATTTTATGTATTTGTTGGGATTATACTGTTTGCTGTATGAAAAGTTTTGTTGGAAATTTTATAATATTTAATGATATTATTTTCCTTCTCATTTGGATTGGTTCCCATTAAAAGATGAATTGGTCCCAGTAACAGATAAATAAGTTCCAATAAGAGATAAATAGATCCCAATGGGGCATAAATAGGTCCCCAAGAACAATGCCTTAGTTAGATTTGGTGAGAAAATCTATTTTTCTTTTAAGTTAAATAGATCCCATTAAGAGATAAATAGGTCTCGGTGAGATATAAATAGATTCCGAAGAACAATGCCTTAGTCAGACTAGATAAGAAACTCTATTTTTTATCTTAGTTAAATAGATCCTGGTAAGATATAAATAGGTCATAGTAAGGATAAATACGTCCCGGTGAGAGATAAACAGGTCCCGAAGAATAATGCCTTAGTCAGATTTTATGAGAAACTCTATTTTCCTTATCAATTAAATATGTCTCGGTGAAAGATAAATTGGTCCCGATAAGAGATAAATAGGTCTCAGTGAGATATAAATAGGTCTCGAAAAACAATGTTTTAGTCAGATTTGATAAGAAACTCTATTTTCCTTTTGATTCTATTTGACTCCCTAAATATCGAGAACCTCCATCCGTGGCCATTGAACATAATTACCACTCGAACATGCTCCATAGTACGTATTCATTAACATAAAGTAAATATATATTAGCTACACTCTACACAATGCAATATTGCCATATTCCAGTTAGTCTCATTGTTTAGAAATAAGTCCTGACAAGCTATATATAGATCCCTATAGATTATATATAGGTCCCATAAGTTATATATAGGCCTCGATACAATAAAAATAGGTCCCAATGCAATAAAAATAGGTCCCTCGAGCTTCTGATCTATTGTCCCAAGCCCTCGTTTTGTTAGCCTGAGGACCGGAGCCCTCAATGTGTTGCCCCGAGCTACTGCTCGGAGCGTTGCCCCTCCCGGCCTTGATCCCGCTGTGCTGCTGTCCCCCATGGAAGGTTCGCATGCTTGTCATTACTTTTAGTTGAATAAGTTGTTAGATTCATGCTTAGGTTGGATTAGAGTGTTGTGTGTGAGAATAATGTATGATTTAGGGTTTCCCATGACCTATTTATACTATATCAGAACCTATTTATAATTTGCCGAGACCTATTTGTACAATGTCGTGACCTATTTATAGTTTAATAGGACCTATTTTAGCTTATCAGGACCTATTTATACTATGTCAGGACCTATTTATATTAAATCGGGGTCTATGTATACTTTACTGGGACCTATTTATACTACAAAGGGACCTTTTTACAGTTTATCGGACCTATTTAGACTATATTAGGACCTATTTAACTATGTCAGGACCCATTTATACCGTGCATTGGGACCTATTAGTTGTTGGATTCACAATTTTGTTTTGGTTTACTGAGAGCTATTTATGCTACATAGTTGTAATATGAATGTTTACATACTACAATATGCGGGAAAGCGAACGTGAGTAAAAAAGACTGCCAGAAAGTGTAGCAAGGCTTCCATTTGTCTTAGTCCATTTACTGATCCCGATAATTATGACTAATTAAAGTAGATGATGTTTGGACATTTATGTATTTGTTGATATTATACTATTTGTTGTGTGAACAATTTTGTTGAAAATTTATCATATTTAATGATGTTATTTTCTTTCTCATTTGAATTGGTCCCATTAAAAGATGAATTGGTCCTGGTGAGAGAAAAATAAATCTAAAAGAAGAATGACTTAGTCAGATTTCATGAGGAACTCTATTTCCTTCCCAGTTAAATAGGTCCCGGTATGAAATAAATAAGTTCCCGATATAAGATAAATAGGTCCCAAAGAACAATGACTTGGTCAGACTTCACCCCTACTTTATTCTTTCTTAGTTGAATAGGTCTAAGTAATACATAAACAGGTCCCGATAAGAGAAAATAGGCCTCGGTAAGCGATAAATAGGTCCCAAAAAATAATGTCTTAGTCAGATTTCACCCCTACTCTATTTCCTTCTCAATTAAATAGGTCCTAATAAGACATAAATAGGTACCAATAAGAGAAAAATAGGTCCCATAACAGATAAATAGGTCTCGAAGAGCAATAACTTAGTTGGATTTCACCTCATTTTATTCCTTCTCAGTTAAAAAGGTCTCGGTAAGTCATAAATAGGTACTGATAAGAAAAAAATAAGTCTCGATAAGAAAAAAATAAGTCTCGATCACAAATAAATAGGTCCCGAAAAATAATGACTTAATCAGATTTCACCCCATTCTATTTCCTTCTTAGTTAAATAAGTCCCGCTAAGAGAAAATTAGATACCAGTAAGAGATAAATAGTTCCCGAAGAATAATGCATGCCTTAAGCATAAAGTCGTACAAAGAATATAGTAATTAGTCCAAAAAATACATTGACCATAGGATGAAAATACATACAAAGATCTGAATGTTACATAGAAGCAAAATCACTTGTCTGCTTCTTCTCTATAAATAGGTCTCGGTACTATATAAATAGGTCTCAGTACTGTACAAATAGGTTCCAGTAGTTTAATTTAAAATCCTAACAATAAAAATTAGATGAGATTGAGCGAGAGATGCTACAACTGGAAGGGAGCTTCACCGTTGAGGGATGGAGGAAAGAGATCGAGGGACAGAGCTTTACTGGGATGGAACAGTGGACGGACAGGAGGAGCAGCAACTTAGCTCGATGGCTGGGCACCGGGGGAGGGAGGAGGAGCTAGGGCAATTCGATTCAGTCGCTGGGCACAGGGGGAGGGAGGAGCAGTTGGGGCAACTCAGCTTTGTGGCTAGACACCGGCGGAGGGAGGAGTAGCTCAGGCAGCTCAACTCGACGGGTAGCTCAGGCACCTCGGTCGACAGGTGGGCTCAGCAGCTTGGTAGCTCGGGTGACGGACGGGCTGCTGTTGGGAGAGAGGGAGGGAAAGTTGCTACTGAGAGAGAGGGAAGGAGAGAGGGAAGGAAAGCTTGGGAAGAAAAGATGTGAAATAAATATTTGATTTTAGATGGACAAGAGGAGGAAGAGGACAAATAGAGAGGCAAACATGTCAATTGACATAAATTGGTGCTAGTTTTCAAATTTATTGCAATTTGGTGTCATGTATACAAGGGAGAATAGGAGAAGTGCTAGTTTTGATGGTTGACACTATCTTATTAGGAATAATGTCAACTCTCATATTTTTTACAATTTATTTTATGGCATACGGTAGTCTGTCCTGTGTATAACACAACGTAAAACTATGTAGAATGGTTTATAAAGAGAAATTATATATTCAGATATTGAACGATGTTCAACAAAAAGAAACTATATATATTGATAACGAAAGGTGCTCGGACTTTATCTCACTAATTCCCATGATTCCGTACGCACACCAACAAGTACATAGGACATGGCAAATTAAGAGATGCTTGCTTAAGGAAAAAAAACTATATTATATATATATATATATATATTGTAGAATGGAGAAAAATAAAGTATCCCCGCTTAAGCAGTCAAAGGATTTCCAAAGAGCTCCTTAATGTTTTTGTCTTTGTTGTTGGGTAGTGAGAGAAGTCAAGCTAGAAATTAGGCAACAATTATGGTGGTAGAAATCCTATCCATGGAAGTGTGATGTCGACCGTTGAATACCTCAACCAAAAATCTCCCTCTTGCCTCAATTCTTTCCACCAGCCATTGGGCATTGCAAATATTGTTGCTCTTTGCAGGAAATGGAAAAGCATTTTTGATCAACCAAAATTCCTAAAAAAAAGTAGAAGAAGATCCCTTTTTCCGCGAATAATTACCTGCCATGGATCAAGAGTTGACGGCAATTCTTAAGGATTCGATCTTCTCTTGATTAATGAGTTTTACAAGGGAAGAGGGAGAGATTAGCGATCTTGGCACGAAATGGGAAACCCAGCGACTCCGACCCAGAAGGCTGCGATGTCCCACTCCTCATCTGGCGGATCGGGCCGCCCGCCTCCTGCGGTGAAGTTCTCGAGGAGGACGTCGAGCGGTCGGGTTGTGAGCCTGTCCCGTGACGACGACCTCGACGTGTCCGGGGAGTTTGCCGGCCCCAATGACTATATGAACTACACTGTTCTCATGCCACCGACACCTGACAACCAACCTATGGATGACTCCTCCTCGTCGGCCGGCCCCGGGACATCCTCGGATGCGAAAAGGGAAGGGCAGGGCAGGACCTATGGCTCGAGCAGGTTCGGAACGGATGCTCAGGGGCTGGGAAGACGGGGAAGAGACGGTGAGCAAAGCGGGGATGGAGGAGGGAAGGTCAACCGAGGAATGTCCTTGATGAGGTCGAGTACTAATAATAAGTCGATGTTGCTGAGGAGCCAGACGGGGGATTTCGATCACAACCGTTGGTTATTCGAAACAAAGGGCAAGTATGGGATTGGCAATGCGTTTTGGTCGGAGCAGCAGGATGATGACTACGATGGGGGAATGACCATGGCCGATTTTATGGACAAGCCATGGAAACCACTAACCCGGAAAGTCCAGGTCCCGGCAGCAGTACTTAGCCCTTATAGGCTGCTCATAGTGCTACGGTTGATATCACTTTTCTTCTTCCTCGGTTGGAGAGTGACGAATCCGAATGAGGATGCCATATGGCTCTGGGGAATGTCCATCGTGTGCGAGATTTGGTTTGCATTCTCATGGTTACTTGACATCCTCCCAAAGTTCAACCCCATCAACCGGGCGGCCGACCTCGCCGCCCTCAAGGACAAGTTCGAGCAGCCTTACCAGGCCGACGGTCAAGGGCGTTCGGACCTCCCCGGGGTCGATGTGTTTGTCTCTACTGCAGACCCTGAGAAGGAGCCACCCCTCGTGACAGCAAATACGATCCTCTCCATCATGGCCTGTGACTACCCCGTTGATAAGCTCTCGTGCTACATTTCGGATGATGGAGGCGCTATTCTCACCTTTGAGGCCATGGCCGAGGCTATCAACTTTGCCCAGGTGCTTACATGATGCACTAGCTTTCGTTTACACATGATATGATACTAGAAAACTGTCATTTTCCATGGATCCTCAGATCGTTCCTCCACTAGACTTCCATTTCCCGTTATTACTTTGGAACAGGTTTGGGTACCCTTTTGCCGGAAACACAACATCGAGCCTCGCAACCCAGATAGCTATTTCAGCCTGAAGACGGACCCGACTAAGAACAAGAAGCGGCTGGACTTTGTGAAGGATCGGAGGTGGATCAAGAGAGAGTACGATGAGTTTAAGGTTCGGATTAATGGCCTCCCTGAAGCTATCAAGAGGCGGAGCGACTCTTACAACTCAAGGGAGGAAAGGAAGGAAAAGCAGCTGGCAAAGGAGAAAAATGGCGGGGTGGCGCCTCAGGAACCCGCCAAGGTTACCAAAGCAACATGGATGGCCGACGGGACACACTGGCCTGGGACTTGGCTTAACCCAACTGCTGATCATTCCAAAGGGGATCATGCTGGAATTTTACAGGTGATGAAGACTTTCTGCAATAGGTTATGTTTGGTATACATAAATCGCATGAGATGGAACACAACGCGTTTTTATCATCCCATTTCACTTTTTCTTATTTTGGCATAATGAACATTCCCTTTAAAAAAATTTTATGGAATGATCATTTCATGTTTCTTTTAATTGCTTTCCATTGCATTCTCTAAATTGACCACAAAACCATCAAAGTCTTACTATTCACACTATTTAATTTTATTAAGTTAAACTCATTTTATTCCTTTCAATTCCATTAGCTTGTGCCAAAAATAATCTTAATTTTTAAACTAAAAATATTTTTCATTACATCGGCGCTACCTGTGCCAGTAAACCTAGCCAATAGAAAATTCCAGCAAATAGTTCTTCCATAGGAATCAGACAGCAACAGGATTGCAATCACTGACATACGTATCGAGGTATGGCTGGATTGGGACTTTGTTTTCTCAAATTCTTGAGCAAGTTCTCATGCATGACCTTCATTGCACATTTTGTTTCAGTCGAGGTATTTTCCAGAGCTATGGAATTCAACTACTTCCTTTTGACTTTTCAGGTAATGAGCAAAGTGCCGGAGAGTGAACCGGTGATGGGGCACCCTGACGAGAAGAGATTGGACTTCACGGGGATCGACATTCGCCTCCCCATGTTTGCATACGTTTCGAGAGAGAAACGACCCGGATTCGACCACAACAAGAAGGCCGGAGCTATGAATGGCATGGTTAGGGCTTCGGCGATTTTGTCCAACGGACCCTTCATACTTAATCTGGATTGTGACCATTACATCTACAACTCCCAAGCCATAAAGGAGGGCATGTGCTTCATGATGGACCGAGGCGGCGATCGAATTTGCTACATTCAGTTCCCGCAGAGGTTCGAAGGGATTGACCCATCAGATCGATATGCCAATCACAACACCGTGTTCTTTGATGGTAACACTGCTTACTCGTTATGGATGCACCTCCTTGGTCTGGTTTGAAGTTTTAAAAGTTATAGGGGAAAACTTATATTTTACGAGAAAGACTCGTACATATTGAATATATCACGTGACGATTCTGATATTATATATTTGTTCAATTAGAGTTTACCATGTGTTTTTTTATATTTCTTCAGAATTTCTTAGAATTTGATAATTATAATTGTATAAGTGTTGATTATATATCAAATTTTAATTGAACGGATATATCACATCAATATCAGCATATGATGTATCCGATGCATTGGAAACTTTATTGTATTTGTGCTACGTTTTCTATCATGTTTTAGTGTAAAATGCAACCCATTTTCATTTTAACGGCATATTATAATTTTACTGGGCATGGTCTCGTTCCCGGTAATCAAAATGTAGACAAACAAAGTATGCACACTCAGATTCCACGCCAGAAAAATCCACCTCCTTTCCAGTGATAAAAGCCCACTTTATCCGGTAAAGGGAAAGAAGGAAAGAGCAAAAAGAGATGCTACTTTTGTAAAGTGATTATTTGTTATATTCCAAATTAAATATTATATAATGTTATATTATATATTTTATATAAAATAATAATTTTTAATTTAATTTAATTTTCTCTCCTAATCTTACAAGTACTCCAGCTAAAAGCCTCTTACTGTTTCTGTGGGAATTCATTTCCGTGCTCTTGTGGAGAACAGGAAACATGAGAGCTCTTGACGGCCTGCAAGGGCCGTTCTACGTGGGAACCGGCTGCATGTTTCGGAGATACGCACTTTACGGGTTCCCCCCACCTAGGTCAAATGACTACCATGGAATGTTTGGGCTGAAGAAGACTCCATCGAAGACTGTTCGCTTACAGCCAGAGGAAGAGGACTCCGATCAGCAACCATTGACAGATCATCCCGACCTGGACCTGCCGAGGAAGTTCGGGAACTCGACCATGTTCACGGAGTCTATCCCCGTTGCGGAGTTTCAGGGTCGGCCGCTCGCCGACCACATCTCAGTGAAGAATGGGCGGCCGCCCGGTGCATTGCTGGTGCCACGGCCTCCTCTGGATGCTCAAACTGTTGCCGAGGCGATTGCTGTCATATCCTGCTGGTAAAGAAGTCATTAAATTCATGATAATTCTTCATATGCCTGGTATTGTATTTGCCCTCCCCTTGACATGACTCATCATTTAAACATTGTTTAGCTAAAAACCTAAGAAGAGCATAATAAGTCGAATATGAAAGTCCGAATATTATGCTGTAATATGAGAATGAGAAACTCTTATACGTAATAAATATATCACGCCATAGTACTAATATGATATCACTAACAAATAAAATTCAGTTATTTCTACTTTTTTTATTTTAGAATTTTATTAAAAAATATTAAAATAACCGAATCTTGATATAACTGTTAGTTTGTGAAATTAGTATTACATGATATAACTGTTACACACAATACTTTCCTATGAAGTCATCACTACCGTAAACCTTCCGTTTTAATTATCAAAAAAGGGAAGAGTAAAGAGACTACAAACCTTAAATAGAATGAAACCTCGTATTGGGTGTAAAATTTCCAAATTTTCTCTTATACGCTAAGATTCCCGCCCTCGACAATTGCGCTAGCCTTCTAGTCGGGCATATTTTTTCAACACTCTGACATGCGGGATAACTATTCGTTGAACGGACTTTATTTTTCCTCATTGGGATAAAAGCCTAAACTTATAAGTTGAGGTATCGGTTATACTAACGGACTTTTTTTTTCATTATCGGGATAAAAGCCCAAACTTATAGGTTGAAGTATCCGGTTACACCTATAAATGAGGATTCTTTTTATCAATTATGTGATGTGGTATTTAATCTCATGAGTGGGATCTTTATTTAAATAGCAATTTATATTATTCCAACAGGTATGAGGACAAGACTGAATGGGGAGAGAGGGTCGGGTGGATCTACGGATCGGTAACAGAGGACGTCGTCACTGGTTACCGGATGCACAACCGTGGGTGGCGATCCGTGTACTGCATCACGAGGCGAGACGCATTCCGTGGCACTGCACCCATCAACTTAACCGACCGGCTACACCAAGTCCTAAGATGGGCCACGGGCTCGGTCGAGATATTCTTCTCCAAGAACAATGCCTTCTTCGGGACCAGACGCCTCAAGTTCCTGCAGCGCATTGCTTATCTCAACGTCGGGATCTACCCGTTCACCTCGATCTTCCTCGCTGTTTACTGTTTCCTGCCGGCGCTGTCCCTCTTCTCCGGGCAGTTCATCGTGCAGGGCCTGAACGTCGCTTTCCTCCTTTACCTCCTCATCATAACGATCACCCTCACACTCATATCGCTCCTGGAGGTGAAATGGTCGGGGATCGGGCTCGAGGAGTGGTGGAGGAACGAGCAGTTCTGGGTCATCGGTGGGACGAGCGCCCACCTCGTGGCTGTGATCCAGGTAATAGATTGGACATCGTCGTGACTCTAAAAAATTAACATTGCTAGATTATAATATAGTTCACTATTTATCACTTAATATTCACATCATAACTCAAAAATTGTGCTATGATATGGTAAAAGGTCAATCTTATTAGATAATGGTATTATTTATATTTATGATTTAATGCACAGGGCCTCCTCAAAGTGATAGCCGGCATTGAGATCTCCTTCACGCTGACCACCAAGTCGGCAGCTGAGGACGAGGACGACATCTACGCCGACCTCTACGTCGTGAAGTGGACAAGCCTCTTCATCATGCCTCTCGCCATCATAATCATTAACATCGCAGCCGTGGTCATCGGCTTCTCCAGGACGATATACAGCGTGATCCCACAGTGGAGCAAACTACTTGGTGGTCTCTTCTTCAGCTTCTGGGTCTTAGCCCACATGTATCCCTTTATCAAAGGATTGCTTGGGAGGCGAGGAAGAGTGCCGACCATCGTGTATGTCTGGTCAGGTCTGCTCGCAATCACGGTGTCTTTGCTCTGGATCTCGATCAATCCTCCTGACGATACTACCGCTGTCTCCGGTGGAAATGTTAGCGTGTAGTTCTTCTTCGTGCATGCGTTCAAGGTGGAGAAAGAGAGGAGGAGCTTCATTTCTTTTTGTTCATAATAGTTGAGTTTCAAGGAAAAAAAATGATTTTATTCTTGGAAATGCCAGAAATCAGAATGAGATATCTGACAAATTACAGCTGTACCATAGGGTTCAACTTGTATTGAATTGTATATGTATAGATTTTGTTGTAAGAGATGGGAAAATGTTGTCACATATTGAGAGGTGAAAGGAATTTTCAGAATGATGGCAATTAATTGAATTAGGAATGCAACACATTTTTGCCTTCCTTCTCTGAATCTGAACACATTTTTAGTTCAAATGTCATAAATTATCCTTTTGTCGGATGATATGGAAGGAACTGTGCAGAAACGAAACGACAGTTCCTGAGAGAGCGGACTAAAATTTGGATATCGTCCTTAGGTGGACTAACAAATTTTTTTTCATTTGAATGCGGACCGTAGTACAATTACATTAAATAAAGCTAAATATTACAAGTAGGGGTTGTTGGATTTTTAATTTGACTAATATAGTCTAACCATATATTATTGATCTAGTACTTATGTTATCCTAATAATTAGCCCAATTAAGTGACCTAATTTAGTTTAATAATTAGCCTTAATGATATTTCGTAAAGTGTGATGGTTACAGATATGAAAAGGTAATTTCTGATTCTATGAAGGGCTAAATTATAAATTAATAGAATCTTGTGCACTAATGTGCAATAGAGGGATTATCGTTCTTAGGTCACAACAGCATAGAAATCTAACTTATCTAATATCGCATTAGATAATTGAGTCAACAAGAATCTCATAAATAACATTAAAAAAAATCCATTTTCTGTGGTCCAATAAAAATTTAAAGTGATTTTAAAGACCTATAAAAATCAACCGTAGAAATTTGGGTGTCAAATCAGAGAATCTAAGGGACCTAGGACTGATGAATTAATGTAAAAATAAAATAACTTTTGAGGCATCTCTTTCTTCCCTTTTTTCTTTTTTTCTTTGTTGAGGTTTCATTATTTTGTTATTATTCTTATCATTTAATTATTTTCTAATATTAAAATGATAAAAAAAATTAAAAGTCCTTTTTATGAAAAAGGCTAGGGAACAAATTCATTCCAAAAAGATTTAGAAAGAATATAATAAAACAAGTAAATATTGATGACCAAAACTATATTTTTTTTCCTTCTTTTTATGAATTTGGAGATAAAAGGTATAGTCTAAATTTCCCTATATGATAATTTCCAAGATTTTTCTTTGTAAATCCTGAGATTTGATCTTGTGACATAGACTATATAGTTTGCAGAATAAAGTTGGACGAGTCAGATGAATTCATTCAGGTTTCATCCTCTGCAATTTTCTGAAGGATTATCTGAACTTGTAAGAAATTTTTGTGGCGTTCATCTTGATTTAGTAATCAACTTCTATAGCTGATTGTCATGTCTTTACCCTATAAAAGTTCTTACCTGGACACTGCTCACAATTGCGATTTCATCCATTTTAACACGTTATGCAAGCTTTCTTGGAGGTGTTTCGTGTTGACACCTCTCTCTTTTTATAGAGATTTGAAAGGGCAGTTTTGTCCCAAAAGGAGGGTCTTGCAGTCGAAGGGAAGGGTCGTTGAACCCTAAAGAGGGAGAGTCGTTCAGCCAAATGATCGGTCCCTGTGCATCCAATTTTCAATGGTCGTATTTCCCAAATCGTGAATTCATTCATTATTAAAACAAAAGAGTTACAAGATTCGCGGCAACTCAAAATATACCTCATTTAAAGATTTTTCTATTGTTTTAGATCTGGTTCCAAAATAATATCATTTATCCATGGAAATACAACTCATAATCTAAGGTGCGTGATTCACACCAGGTTCATATCAACGACCATATCCCCGAAATAGCAAAGAGATAAGAAGCCCACAAGCACTCAAAAGAAAACCTTAATCAAAGAGATTTCAAATGGTTTGGGTCACACATATATTTGAGTTCACTTATCATGCCAAATCTAGATGGCAATCTGAGCAGCTCTGTTGGATGTAATTTTAGGACGAGTTTTCTTTCTAATCATCCAAATTCACTGAAGGCTCAATTAACATTCTTGGAATTTTCAGGTGTTGATCATCATCTTGGAAACTATTCTTAAATATTGACTATCAATTAACCGTATTTTCAAACTCATGTTTGGAAAGTGCAATCATCTTACAAACAGCGAATCGACCAACTTATCTTGTGAAAATAAGCAATTGGCTTTCCACAAGTTGCCACTCCTTTGACAAGGAAGTGTTGCATACACTTTTTTTATCTTACACTTTTTTTTATTTAATTTGATTATTAGACAACATAATTTCAGTGTATTCTTGCCCGATAGCTTGGTGCATGGATTAATTGCGTTCACAAAACGTGCAACCATCTGTTCGATCATCGAGAAATCTTCGTGCAATGATCCTTGATCAGATAATAAATAGCAAGAATCCTCTACTTTTAGAGAGCAGCCTACCAGAAGAAAAGTTTTGACTTGAAATGCCTTCAATGGGTGTATTGACTCGTCATTGGAGAATACTATGGTGATTTCACATTCGGTGTTTTCCGATGGGTCATGATAGGTTCTATATAGGAGGATTTTCGGTGAGCTGCTACAGGCTCTAAACAAGGGGTTTTTAGTGAGTTGCAAGAGGCCTTAACTAGGATGATGTTTGATTAGTTAGAGATCTCTGACCTGGAGAATCTTTGGTAAGCTGTAAGAGGCTCTAATCAGGGAGAAAGTCTTGTATATAACGGGGTATATCCTTGGTGTGGTATCACAACTCAATAGAATTCAATTATTTTAGGGTTGCCTTTTTTGTTCTTAGGGTTTATTTTTAAAAAGAATCTTAAAATGGCTCAATCCTATTGGCTTGTCATACCGTGTCAACACTATCACGTAATATGACCGTTACTCACAATTTCAGTGAGTCGTGAGAGACTATACCGAGAAGCACTTTCGGTGATTCGTGAAAGGTTCTGATTAGAAGGATTTCTGATGAGTTGCAAGAGGCTCTAACCAGAATGACTTTTCGTGAGTCTGAAAAGCTCTAAGTTGGAGATTTTGGTGAGTCGCGAGATGCTCTAACCTGAATAATCTTTTGTAAGTTGCCAAGGCACAAACTAGAAGAACATTTGATGAGTTTCTTAAGAGGTTTTCCGGTGAGTCATGAACGGCTCTATGTAGTTTGATTTTTGGTGCTAGAAGGAGGGTAAACTTTTGGATGAATTGTGGGGATTTGGAGCATGGCTTGTTGGACATCCTAATTAGAATTCTAGCATCGGCAAGTTGGCATTTGGAGGGTAAATGAACTTTGGTAGGAAATACATATGGCAAGATCCATGGGACAAGTTGATGTATGCATTGTGGCTTACTTAAGGCAAATTATAATGACTTGGGTGAAAGGCCTTACAAATTTTTTGTGAATCATTTTGATATGAATGGGGTGAGGATTAGAAATCCCGAGATCAAGGTGTTGTCAAATAGCCAAAATCACTTTGAAGAGTGTTGAGATATAAATCCAACATCGGAGAATAAATGGATTGAAATATAATTTATAAGATAGTGGGTACCACTAACCTATTAGTTTAAACTTTTGGGTTGCTTTTTTAAGCCTGGTGGAGATTTTATATGGTATGAGAGCATATTATTGTATTAGCTCACACCATGCCAGGTTCAAGTGTCGAACTTGTGGCCCATAAGCTCAAAACTAGAAGAAAAATATCCCGCTTGTGGTTAGTTGTTGAACCCGCTTGAGGTCAGTTGTTAGCCCTAGGACGGAAGATGATTCGCCTTATAGTAATTTGTCCCCTCTTATCTGAGACCCACAAGAAAAGTGCTTGGCTCAAGGTCAATTATTGAGGGCGGGTGTTTAAGAGCACATGTCAAGTGTGAACATACTACCATATGAGTGCATGTTTCCCTCATGGGTTTATAAAATAATGGGTACCACCAACCTATCAGTTTGAGTTTTTAGGTTGGACATAAGGCCATTGCTCTTGTAAGCCCGGTGGAGTGAAGCTTTCATGAATGGAACATTCACAAAGACGCATCCGAGTCTATTATGTAAAGAGGTGGTTCTCAAAGTCCATGAGGGAAACAAACTTGTTAATCTGTTCAAGTCATCTTCAACGTATATTTTATAAAAAAGTTATAAGGTGATGATGTTGATTAAGAGCATCAATTTCCAAATCTCTTGTTAACCTGCGCAGCAGTTTCCAAATCTCTTGGCCCATCAAGAGTGACCTTCTCTGAACATTAAACCTACTTGTAAGACATCATTGTTCCAAGCAGTGAGAGATCAAAATGAGAGTTCCTCTTAATTACCTAGGATCATGAACAACTTTATCACTAAGGGCTTTGTTTACGAGGCTTGACAAGCTTCACAAACATATCATGGGTAGACTGAGTGATATGGACATGTCAATTTAGAATAATTTTGGGTGCTTCTATTAGGCTTAGATGAATTTGACAATATCATTGCGTTAACCATATCAGAGTTTAGATAAGATCTAGGTGTGAGGTCGAGGCTTCAATATCAAGTCTAGGTTTATATTTGGGTTATAATCATAATAAGAGAAGGATAAGTTAGTGGGACGAGTTTCTACACGTTAATTTGCTGATAGACAGTAGGCTAGGCTATGTGGTAGACTTATATTCTTGTAAGCCTATGGCGGAAGTTTTAGCCATATAGGGAGGCTTGGTGGCATCCTAAGTTCAAGATGTATCATCCCTTAAGCTTGTTTGGTAAATGATAATGAGATGGAATGGAATAGAATGGACATTCCTTCAAAAAAAATTATGCATGATCATTTTTCCACTTTTCTTAATTAAATTCATATCAAATTCATTCATTCTTATTTTCAAGATTAACATAAAAATTCACTAATTACTATCAATATTATTATATTTTTCTATATTAAACTCACTCCATTCCATTACTTTCTACTCCTTTGTAACAAAGGCATTTCTAGATTAAGGATGGCCTCATTGAATTAACTTCTTATCACGAACTCTTCGAGGTATCAAGACATTATCTGTGTTTATCGTCGATGCCACTTAGATGAGGTTAGAATGTTTAATGGCAATGTTTTCTCTTTATTTGTTGATGCCTGTTTTCCTTTTTGTTCTCTCTCTCTCTCTCTCTCTCTCTCTCTTCATCGGGAAGCTATTCACTAGATCAAATCATGAAGTTATAGGTTGTAGGGATACCATCAATCCCAAGCTCATTACAAACTCTACACAAAAAAGAGTCACAACCCCATCTCTTAAGTTACCACGCCCTCGCATTATCGAGAAGTTTATCATAAAAATCTCTCACTAGACTCTTTTACTCATACCTCATAGCAACAAGAGACACTCACAACTCATATAAGACCGTATTTATATGTACAAAACATCTTCCTATTTGAACTTCTGAAAAATATTCTCTACATATATTTTCTAAATGAAATATCCTATTTAAACGAAGAAATAATATCCACAAAATCTTCAAAATATATTTTTTCTTTCCAAAATATTATGTATTTTCAATCGCGATTTCAACTGTTGATTGTTGTTCATACATATCTTGTATCTTGAATCTAATCTCCAACAAGTTCTTAAGGTCTTCCGATCTGAGTTTTGGCTTATGGTAAGACATCTCAGCACCCCCTAATATGGGGAACCATTGCAATAAAGCAATTCGAATCCCATTTGAGTGATGCACATGAATCAAGTTTGACTACTCATCACATTATTAGGCTTAATGACTATGGGAGAAAAAGGTTCATATTTTCAAGGTAATGGGAGCAGGAGATGACACGATACTAAATCTCCTATCTCCCATATTTGTAGAGAGGGAGTGTGGCACATGATTTTATTGTTAGGCCTTCAATATTTTTGAATGGATTAATAGTATAAAGTTGTTAGTCCCACGGGGAAGTGCTACCAGTAGTTCGAATTAAAGAACATGTGGATTGATTGCCAATCTCATAGTGGATTAAAGAAGTGTGGTGTTGTATATGTAAGGGCTTATCCATGGTTAAAATGACATTTAGCTGTGAGCTTAAATGATAAAATGGTGTATGGATGTGTAGTCATTGAGAAATGGGTGAGGAAAAGCACGTGACCTATGAAGTTTTAAAATGACATGTAGGTGTAAGCTTAAATGATAAAGTGGTGTATGGATGTGTGGTTATTGAGAAATGGGTGAGGAAAACCACGTGACCTATAAAGTTTAGGCTTCAGCGTTAGCTTATCATGATAAGGGCTCTCTCTTCGAAGTATCAAGTTATGACACCTATCCCTAATAGGGCATCACTGAATTTGACAAAAATGTCATACTTGGTTCAAAATCAAGATGACTCTTGCATGCTCAACTTGCTCGTCCCACTCAATGGAATCGTGATAGGGAAAGATGGAATGTGAATCTTGCAAAACATCAGAAAGGGATACAAATGGGACTAGCTGATGATGGAATGATCTAAGGATTTCATTTCTAGGTGGGGAAGGAGGTGTCATGCCCAGGTTAGAAAGAGAATAATGGATTTAACAAAGAAAGTATTCCTTATGCTAGAAGGGGGATGATGAATTGGATAAGAGCCCGTGCCTATCTTTTTTTTTCCCCCAAGAAAGAGGATAGTGCTACTACCTAGCAAGCGAAACAACACTGGAGACAATAGCACTTTCTTGTCTAGGATACCTTTTTAGCAGCCATGGTTGAGTCTGTAGCTATTTTCGTGCTCTTGAACAACCAATCCGAATGCGCTCCAGCTAGGCCTGGCAATTACTGACACGACACGGTAACCCGACACGACACGACACGGAGTTAGGCCGGTTTGGGTCAAGCCTATTTAGACACGAACCCGTTTAGACACGAACCTGTACAGACACGATAAATAAACGTGTTTAACTGGGTTTGAACCTGTATAACACGACACGACACGATTAAACACGTTTATTAAATGTATTAACTATTTTTATACATATATTGACTCATTTAATACATTTATATATGAAATTTTATGATATATAAAATATTACATGCATTACATGATCAATAATTGATTAATCTTACTTATTTATTGTACTAATTATCAATAAATATTATTATTTTAGTAATTGCATCATATATTATTAGAGTATAATTATATATTGTCGATATTTTACATTAAATGGGTCAAACCGGTTTAGACACGGTTTAGACACGACCGTTTAGACACGAACCCATTTAAACACGAAAAATAAATGTGTCATATCCAGATCATTGGAGTTTCTAACCCGGACACGTTTAGACACGACACGTTTAAACACGACACGACACAGTTTGCCAGGCCTAGCTCCAGCTTTCGAACCATATTCAGATATCCGGTGTGTTTAACGTCAAACATCTTATTCCTTATGTGGACAATAACTCCTCAAGTGATGAATAAACTGATTGGTTCGAGGGCCAATCTCCTCCACTGGGGGAAAATAATGCGATTCAGCTAGCATTCGATTTGATGAGCAAATTAGATTACCTAAAGGCCTAGAAGGTGCTCAAGAAATTGATTTGACCGTGTAGTCAATAATGCTTTTTTTTTTTTGTCGGTGAGTATATTTGGGTGGAAACGGCCTTCTAAGAAAGATACATTGGATTATTTTCAATGCACCCCATTAATTTTTGGTCAAATTCCACTGTTTAAACTCTCAATTTTACATTTTTATATTTTTGGCATTGTTTTTATAATTTCTATTTAATTTGAGTCTTTTCATAATTAACCCTTATTGTGCGTCTACGGTTCTTAATAGATCAGATCTGTTGTCCACCCAGGTTCAACATATAGTGCTTATGTTTTGTTTTGAAGGTCGAAGTGCGACTAGCTTCCATCTATAATATGCTTCAATTATAAGAACCATTAGGTTGGAGAAAGTCTTGTATATAACGGATATATCACGTAACAATATTTACACAGTACCACAAACCAATCATATTATGTTATTTTTAGAGTTATTTTTTATTTTCAAGGTTTTATGAAAATTTTCTTAGAATGGTTGAATCTTATTAGTTTGTGACACCACGTAAGCACTGTTACATGATATCCTCATGACACGTAATTTTGGTTCATGAGAAAAGCGTTTTTTTCTTACCTCTAGTTGGTGATTTTATTTCTTATAGATAATTTCTCTCTCTCTCTCTTATATTGTTGTAATGATGAATTTATAATCTTCAAGCATGGGAGTTATTCATGCATGCTAAAATTCCCGGGTGTGGCTTGTCAGCAATGCATTTCCTATATTGAGATATACTTCATGTGTAGATTATCTATTTGATGGTATTTGCCGAAGGACGGAATCAATGTCCAAAAGGGCGAATTTAATACAAATTGCATCTTTTTTTGGATAAATAAATGGAGCATAAGTTCAAACAAAAATAATTCTAACAGAGACAATATATGGTAATCCCTAGAACATCGAGGGACTCAAACTATTAGGAATCTAGTAAAACTCATGAATCATGTAGCACATGCATCTTTCAAGGATAAGATTATATATTTATTCTTCTAATTAAGGTCCTATAATCATCAGTCAATTCAGGGACCACAATTATATACTCCTAGAATGGTTGTAACCTACCATTTTGTAAAGATGAATACAAACGAGGACAAATAGAAAAAGACAGTTTGGTATAATAGTACCGTTCTCGATACATGACTAACAGATTTTAAGTTCAATTTTTATTATCGGAACTATCTACACCCTTTACTTCCTCTTTTTCCTATTCTCTTTAAGTTTATGTGCCACTTTTTATATACCGAAAAAAATATGGAGAAATATTTTGGTAGGTTTACGATTTCTATAAATACCCGCAGATTAGTCCCATCTGCATATTCTAAGAGGGATCGTCTCTGAAGTTGCTGAAGTCAGTTTCAATGATGGATGGTGATTGGGCGGTGCAGAACCCTAGTGAGGTTCTTGGAGCTCAAATCCACATATGGAACCATGAGCTTGGGTTTATCAAATTCTTGAGCTTGAAAAGTGTGCTCAAACTACGGGTACCCGATGATATTCACAACCACGGGGGGCCGATGACACTCGACAAGCTCATGTCTGCGACCAAGATCCAGCCATCGAAGGCTCCCCAACTGCACCGAATCATGCGCCGCTCGTCCACTCAGGGATTTTCGAGTTGCACAGGGAGGGAACCGGGAGGAGATGATGATGAAGAGGGAGGAGCAGCTTACAAGCTTAACGATGTGTCAACTCTCCTGGTTGGAAACCATTCTCTGAGTACGAGGGATACGCTTTCTGGCATCCTAGATGCCACCACGTTCAAAACGTGGTCTTTCCTGACCGCATGGCTCCGAAACAATGACCCTACCCCCTTTAAGACACAGCTCACGGGGGAAGAATCTGGGACCGGTTGGCTAGTGACCCGGAGTATAATGATTATTTCAACAAAAGTATGGCGGCTGATACCCGGTTGGTCGCCTCGGCACTGTTGGACCAGCACGGGTCGGTTTTTGAAGGTTTGAAGTCTCTGGTGGATGTCGGTGGTGGGAACGGAGCCATGGCGAAAGCCATAGCGAGTGCTTTCCAGAACGTGGTGGCAGGTCTGGAAAGGACAGGCAAGTTGAAGTTTGTTGCTGGAGATATGTTTCAGGAAATCCCACCTTCAAATGCAGTGATCATGAAGGTAAACTAATTGCATTTTAATTTGTAGACATACATTGCATGGATGCAGATAAAGACTGATTTAAAAAGATCGAACGAAAGGGCCGAAACAGAAAAAGGAGTTAAAAGGACTAATTTTACATAACGAAATAAGATAATTTAACAAAAATATAGATAATATTAGTAAATTTTTTATATAAGATTTCACGCATTTTTGTGAGGTTAGAGATACCATCTCTCATAGCGTACCCCTAAATCCATTCTCGAAAATACATATATAAAATACATGAATCTTATTAGTTGATAAATGAGCCCAAATTAACTTCTAAATAAACATGTATAAAAGTTTGGGATGGTATTGAAACAGATTATTGGGACGTCATTGCATTTGCCTCCTCATTATTTTTCTTTCAATGTGTTTAGCATTTTGATGGATCGTTGCTTAATTAGGCAAAATTACTGGTGAGTAATCTTTGAGTATGTAGAGGCCTTCCTAGGGAAAAGTCTTGTATGTCATGAGTGAACCGCGTCACTATCGGTTAGTGGTGTTGTTATATCCAATAGAAATTAGCTTCATCAACATATTCATTAGAAAAATATTAGATATAAATTCCAACCTTTCTAAAATATAAAAATATCTAAAAACATTAATGAAACCCTAAAGACCTCGATAACCATTAACTAGGTGTAAAAATATTGAGTATTATAGAACACGAGTTCTTCTAAGATTTTCAAGAATTTCTTAAGGTTTTTCGAATTTTTCTTTAGAATTTAACGCTACATGAAATTCTCGAAACATTGCGGGAAGTGCTCGTGAGAAATGGGGGCTGTCAGTTACGGTAAGAACATCGGGAATATGAATTCTCACTGTAAGTATTCCGTGACGTTTCTGTGAGAAAACTTAGTCAAGGAATTTTTGTGAGACGTAATCTCACGGTAATTTCCGACAGTATCTGAATTCTGATGGTAAAGCCATCGACAAATACCATCAGTCTCTTTCTCATGCAATTCTGACTGTGAGACTTTAGACTAACAGTATACGTGCCATATCCGTGACATTCCTTACAGCTTTTCAACCGATCCGTCTCACAAAAAATGAAAGTTTCTTAATTTATGTTTGATTACCTAATTCATCTCTTTTAAATCTGGTAATGTGGCTAATTTCCTACTGGCTCGTGACACCAGACAATATTAACTTGGTATCCCTTTCATACAAGACTTACTCTAGATACTGTCCAGTGGCCTAAATTGTTGAGATTGCATACATGATTAAGACCACAAACCTTTGAGATTGTCGTCGGCTCCTATTATTTGTTTGAACAAATAGCTAGAGGCTTGAATTGAGCTTATTCTTATTCAATTTTATATGTTATTTGTTTAGCTTTTGAACTATAAACATTAACAACTCCCAAAAAAAAAAAAGGCATTAATGGTTTTGCATGCACACCCTAGACTGTGTTGCATGCATGATTGGGACGAGAAAGACAGCTTGAAGATATTAAGGAAATGCAGAGAGGCAATACCTCCAAAGGAAGAGGGCGGGAAGCTGATAATTATTGATATCGTGACGACCGGCACAACAGGAGAATACAAGCTGACGGAATGGCAACTTTCCATCCACCTCGTGCTCATGGTAGAAAGTAATGGGATAGACAGGAGCGAAAAGGAAAGGGCTAAACTGTTTGCAGACGCTGGTTATAGCAGTTACATGATCACTCCCGCACTCGGTTTACGATCCGTTATCGAGGTTTATCCCTGATCAAAATCAGCATGCTCAGTATTGATATAATAATTTGTATGATTTGTTTACCTATTCCCGACCTAGAATCCTAAGTTTGAGGCCATTTCCCATACATTTAGAGGTCAATTGCATAACTTTTCATCATTGGAATTGAATGATTATGAATGATAGTTTTCAGACCTCTACATATGGATTAGATACTACTGGGAGTTATTTGACGTGCAAGAAAGAAAGAACATGTGCAGAAAGACGATGAAGACTTGGTTTGTTCCATGTAGGAACTTTTGGAGGGAATTTCTCATACTCCTTGGGTGAGAAATATGGCAAATAATGTCATAGGAAAGCTTGTCGAGTCAAGATTCCAAGTAGCAAACAGTTTATGAATCGGAGCTAAAATGAGGAACTTATGGCCGAAAAAAGAAAACTGCACACAGAACAGGAGATAGACCACGATCTACTGAGACGTTTTTAGGGAAGAAGACTTAGACCGCAGTCTATGGATCGTGGTCTACTGAGGCAAAATTCTGGGACACATTACCATATCCCACACTGACCAGACCAAGAATAGAGAAAGTACACTTGATCTATATATAGTTGTGCACCCCTGTAAGTGAAGATACATAGATATAGACAAAAGTTGAAGAAGCGAAGAAAGGAAACCATCAAAGAACACGAAGAAAGGATCACAACAATAAATTGTAAAGTCGGGATCTGGAGATTCAACTTCACCAACCAGAGTTCTTTCTGTCCACTTTCTTCTGATTTTCATAATGTTGTCTTCTCTTCCAATTCTTTTATTTCCTTCTAGTATGTTGAACTAAATCCTTAAATTCCTAGGGGGATCAATGGAATCTTTTCAATGTCTTAAATAAAGTTCTTTTCTTTCATACGTATGATTCTGTTGAGGTATGCCACCTCGGTGTTATTTATGCAATTTCATACTTCATGCTTTCTTTTGACCTGATCACTCACGAGATTGAACTTGAAATAGAGAGGAGCCTCGGGAGAGGGAATCAATGTCATGCTAGAAATTGCATAATCTAGATTAGCTTATGCCGAGAGGTGAGGTTATTCGTACAAGCGCATCGGAAGATGATGAGCACCCTAGATAGCCGTTTAGGATTGGTTTAGCTTGGCCTCTCAACATTAATCGTCTAGAAATAGAGTGGATTAATATCTTTCGCTTGGATACATTTGTATGATATTGGAAGGTGCATACAATGGAAGTGGGGAAACCCTATGACTGTAAGTTAATAACATGACAGATAATTGTGTGAAAGATGAATTCTTGCTTAAGACTATAATTAGTGAAAGTTGTGAACCTTTGAAGTTTTTTATCCACTTATTTCCGTCTGTTTATCTTCTGTCATTTTATTTACTTATATCCTACTCATCTTATCTGATTTACTTGACTTAGAAGTAGTTGTTTCAATTTTATTGATTAGTAGAAGAATTCTTGTAGGAACGATACTCTATCTACTCTGTATTACTTATCTGCGATACGTATACTTGTGTACATTACTCTTACTCAATCTCACAACACTCGTTGCGGTGTGAATTTAATAAGCTGCTTTCAACCTGTTATCAATAATTATTGGTGATGCAACAAGCCAAGAGCATCAAGTTTCATCATCACTGTATCAACAATGTGATGCACCAGGCCCTCTTCATTATGCAACATCCTTTGAAAAATAATGGTTACTCCGTTCAATTCATATGGTTTTACGCCAGAAGCAGGGCAGATCGCTGTGCAGTGAAGAGGGAGTGCAATTAAAAAAGGAGGTCGTTATATGAGTGGCCGAGAGGAAAACCCGAATAGCATATATGGCAGAAGAATAGTTCATCCACTGCAACCTGCACAGATTATTCATCAACTTGTGCTTCTGATTTACTACCAAAGCTCCCCTTGCACCAGCAAACCACCCAAAACTTCTCCTGACGCCAAAAATAAACCCAACTGGCATTTGCATTATGCGCAGAATCTCTGTACCCAAAATCTTCCAGAACAGGAAAATACATGACAGTGAAAAAGAAAAAAAAAAAAAAATGGACCAGATGCATCTACCCATACCCGTACACTGACCCAAAATTACAAATACAACCACCAATGATGATCCTAGAGTAGACACTTGCCGGTGTAAGACCGGGCTACTTATGTCCTATGAAGTGACCCGAGGGGAGAAGACCCTGAATCCACATCCCAAATAATGCCATTTATCTGAAAAAAGAAAACCTCAGATATAAGGGAAGAGAATGCCCCGCTTGTCTCTCTCTTTCTTTCATTTTTTTTGGGTACCCGACTTCTGACGACGACTGCGTCCATGAAGAACCATCAAAAAACCCAATATGGCTCTCCAGGATTCATAGGGCGCGAAAAAATTGAACTTCTCCGACAACAACATCAGAGAGGGCGCTCGACCTGACCAGAGGAAATGTGGAGGAGCCAACCCAGTTTGACGCACAGGGACTAGGCAACAAATTCTCCCCGTCTATCAAAAACCCAACCCTCAAGCAAAGAGCGCAGATCAACTGAAACAATCACAAGATCATGTCATGAAGCGGCTGCTGCAGAGGCCTTCTCCATCTTTTCCTTCTCGATCTCAACCCTCCTCTGCTCAGCGTGCTGAGCAACACCATTTGCGAGTGCCTGGTAGTGGAACTCTAATGCCTGTGTGAGGTTCTGGAACCTCATCGGACTTGATGCTTGCATGGCTTCAAGGAAAGCAACAATTAGAAATAAAAAATAGACATTTGGAAAACTGTAGCAAAGGACTTCGATAAACATAAGACAAATTTGTGTACTCGATGCTTGCATGGCTTCAAGGAAAGCAACAATTATAAATAAAAGTAGACACTTGGAAAACTGCAGCAAAGACTATGACAAACATAAGAAAAATTTGTGTTTTGAGCAATGCTGTCTATCCTCGTTGTATTCCTTTCTGATGCTTATCCGCTAAATGAAATCTCCCATCGCAATGCTAAAAGAGTTGCTTTAAGCTCACCTTTGAGAGTGTCGACGAAGAAAATAAAGGGGTCAACCTCATCGATTGGGGAATGCAACTCTTCGTCATCACTGTAATCATCGTCCGAGTCGTCATCATCCTCATCATCTGGACGGAATGCCTTTGCCTATGACCATGAATTTGTAGATCAGAGAGCACATCTTTTACGAAATGATCAAAGGTTTCATGTGCATGTCCCCATCCAACAGCCAAATGTTTAGACAGAATTTGACATCTCCCATTTCCTTCCCTAATAAGCATGTGTTTTTTTTTTGAGTTTTGTGATTCTTCACCTCAGGTAATATATTTACATAATGATGAAATTAACAGCGCTGTCACTGATTGTAGAAGGAACAACCGGAAGCATTCCACAGAAAACAAAGAGGAAGCAGAACAGACAGTAACCTGGGCAGCTAATTTCTGAAGTCTAATGCTGTCAGCCTCATCCCCATCCTCCGCATCAACTCCCATCTCTTTGTCTGACCCATCAACATCATCATCCTCATCATCGGTTTGGAAACCATCCATTTCATCGTCATCTTCAGCCTCTGCTACCTTTGCAGCTTCTGCAGACAATGCAAATGCTAATAAACAACAAGATAAATTTTGAGGAAGCATCAACGCATGCAACTTGTGTAAAACAAACAATATGTCCAGGAATAATTACAGACCAGCAACTTGATCTTTGTATTTGACTAAGAGATCAAGGGTTGCCCTGAAAATACGGCCCAAGGCATCATCTGGTAGTTGATCAGCCGGTAGAGCAAGCAACGAAATCAAGCCCAAGCAGCAAACTTTCTTATCATGCTCTCTGCAGTGGAAAACCCACTTGCATTGATTCAACCGTAAAGGAAAGAGAAAAGACACATCATCTTGAAGTAGTATGACAAATAAAAGACCTTTTAAAATTAGCAAGTAGACCACTCTTTCTAACTTGTTGCAACATCTGGAACCAGAGGCTAAATATTTCTGTAGCGACACCAAGTTTTTGCAGTATGCTGAGCGTCAGTACCGCATTGTAATAAAGAGCATTTGCAATCTGCAGAACATATGTTCACACAACAGTTAATTTCACTCTTCGAAGTTCTAGAAATATAAAAAATCAAGTTTTTCAGTAAAACGCCTCCCCTCACAGAAGCAACAACTAGGAGAATGTAGCTTGAGATGGATACCTCCACCTATTGCAGTAGCTACTTAACAGTATGAAGCTGACGTAAAATCTATCTAAATCCTTGCAGACATCAGTAGAAGAGCAAGAGTGATCCCAAAATCATTACCACTTGCATCAGAAGACACTTCAAGTATGATTTCTCAGTTCGACGCAGCCTCTCAACAGTAATTCTCAGGTATGGCTCAACCCAGCGATCCACCTGTCCTTTGCAGTTCTGGAGAATTACTTCAATGAGCTTTGGAGCTGGCTCAATATCACTATCCTCCAAATTTTTGTCAGACATAACCTGCTCCAGAGAGTGAGACATGACCAGTAAGCCAAATAAGACGGGAAAAAAAAATTATATCACAGCAAAATTGTCAACTCACATGTGAAACCATATTCCAAAGGCTCTGCTGGTAATCCGGCTCCTTGCAAGTGAGGAAGTGTTCAGTTCCTCTGGAAATAAAGTTGTCCAAAGGAACTAGTATATCTGCTTCAACAAGCATATGTATGAGAAGCAGCAAAGTGTGATACTTCAAGCAGTCTATGTCAAGTTTCTCAAGTAGAATGCATTGTTGAGATCCACTTTTGATGGGTCAAAAAGGTTAGAAAGTTGATGTCTACATAAGAAAAATTGGGTAACAGATGCTGTACACTGAGTGACAACAAGCATGATAAAATGCAAAAACAGCAAAGACCGAAATACCAAGGATAAAGATTAAAATAACATGTCACGTACTTGGGAAAAAATCAATAGCCCAATCCGCCAGTGCATCCATCATTAAAGGCCACAGGCTCCACATATCCAATGATATCGTAGGCGAATAGAAGGTCATATAAGAAACAATTTCCAATACTTCTTCATAGACCTCTGCATAGTAAATGTACAGAAAAGTTATTCTAATGGAACTCCCTAGCAAGATATCAAGGTACTATAGAGGAAAGATGAATGGATAATACAGAATAACCTTATGATTCCCATAAATCTTAACTTAATCGAGCCTTTTTACTGAAAAGAACCAGAAATCTTATGTACAGAATCCAGCCAAGCAAGCTTTTCCAACAGTATATCTTCAAAACAAAGCAATTAATTTATATTAATTTCTCCTAAAAGCCCCCTCCAGCGCCACCTCTGCATCCCCTCTCCCCAAAGAGCACCAAAATAAGAAAAAAATTATTCGCCCACTGAGCAAATGCTCAAAGAAACTGAGAGACTTAAATGCCAAAATTCAATTATTCCGCTACTGATACAATCTATATCTTTCTTATTTAGCAACAGAAGTGGCCTTTTTTTATAACAACTAACTGCAGAAAATTGTTTAAAACCGGCCCCGAAGGCAGCAAAATATATATATATTTCAGACAAAATGGTTCCCCTAATTCAACCCTAATGTACTTCACATTTTGTGTATATTATGCAAATTGGATTGTTTATGGTTTCTCCTGGGAAGAACTAGCCGTTGTATGATCCAATTGAACATTCTACAGATGGCAGTACATACAAATAGAACACTTTGAATTGAAGCATAGTTGAAATTTTTGCACGTGCATATATGTAAAATTTATGCCTAGTATTCGGTCTTTCTTTTAAAAACTCAATGGAGTTTGAATGTAAAATAGATTATCCACAACTTCACTGTCTTAGTTGTTAATAGAGTTGGAGTAGGTACAAGTTAAATTACTCATTATAAGCTGAGCAATGGAATAAGGTTATCCGATGAGTTTGTTGACAGAAAGAAGCAGAATGAGCAGAAAGAACAAATTAGGTTCCAGGGAGGGAAAGAAACCAGCAGCATACCCACCTTGGCCATCAGTGGTCAACATTTTATGCATTATAGGAAGCACTGTTGGCTCAATCTGGACAAAAAGGTGAGGAAGCCGGCTCACTGACTCGAGAATAGTGCTAATGGCACGCAGACATCCAACTGCAGCAAGAGCACCAGCATCATCAGCTTCATCATCAGCTTCAGCAGTGTTCATACACTTCCAGAATGCGGCCGCCTGATATTGAATTATACATTAGCTCCACTTCAACCACAAGCTAACGAACCATGATTTCCTAAAAAGCAACATTACCAAATTCTGGCATAATCCAAGAGCATAAGGTGCCATCTCCTCCCCAAACTTATCGACAATAGTCTCCAGAGTAAAAACGAGGTCCTCATTCTCAACCTCATTCATTAGTTTGAAGAACTCTGCACATCGGAGTTCAGTATCGTCATTACTTCAGTTACAACAGCCATGGTGAAAATATATCTTGAAGACCACATACCATTTAGAAGTTGTGGAAGCATTGGACGGATCTCATCCAAGTCTGCACTTTGTGAATTAATACATCAGAACACACACACACATATATATATAAATATGAAGTGCAAGAAATACCAGAAGGAAACTACATTACCACAAAAATAATAAGAATATAAATGAAGAGGCGCCTCACTTACCTTTGCAAGCTTCAACAAAAGAACGCAATGCAAAGACAGAGTCAACACGAACAGGAAGTTCAGGATCACGCAGTCCAGAAACAACACTATGTAGTGCTTTTCTAAAATTATTTGCATCTGAGAAATTAATATGAGCATATTGTCCTGTAACCCACGCCGCCTGAACCAATGGCAAACCATCCAAGAGATCATTTAATTAGTTGACAATAACCTTATATTGAATGCACTGTTTGGTACATATTGTGCAGATGAAACCCATTGTTGAGAAGGCTGTTCAGAGTTTGATAATGACAAAATTAAAAAGAGAATTAAGTTTACTTTAGGAAACTTAACAAATCAAAAAGAGAATTAAGTTTACTTAAGGGAACTTAATTTTTTTTTTTTTGATCGTTAAATAAATGATTATATTATTAAGCACCAAGTAGGTGCAAATAGTTACAAAAGGTATGGTCGTGCACAAAAGTTCGTGTGACACGTCAATCAAAAAATGTCATGTTCACACAACCCAATTCTACTTGAGGGAACTTAATAAATCAAAAAAATTGAAGGCAACAAACCTTAGCTCTCAGATGTCCAACAGGACTACTGAACTCTGGGAAAACATGTTGCACCAGCATCCGCTCAAGCTCAGCCTTGTACGGTTCAGTCTGCTTCAATTTATCACACAGGGTTCCGATAGCAAGAAGGGCACCATCTTTCTGACGGTAGGGTTTATATTCAAGTGGCGATTCATCATATCTGAAACAATAAACAAGAAGTGATCAAATTGCCTAATTTTAATTTTTGAATTTCAGTTCTGTCTGTATTTGTTTGAAACTTTATGGAAAAATAAAACCACCTCTTGAAAATCTCCACAATGAATTGGATGAACTTTTGCAGGTTATCTTTTCCACGCTTTCTTACTAACTCACTGACAAAATCCATGGAGGCAGTCCTAGGACTATAAAGATCTTCAATGATATCTGAAAAAGGAAAATTCCATCAGCACAAACCCATGCAATTTACCAATAAATAAAAAGTTAAGGACTTACTTACCATAACCCTTTCTCACATACTCATGAGGGTCCTCATCCCAGAGCTTTTGATCATTGTCATTGAAGCACATCAAAGGGAAAATGATCTCAAAGAGAAGAACATCAAGCCTTGGTTGCAGCAGATTGTACATGGCGGTCTTTGAAATACTATAATCCAGTGAAACAAGAGATTAAAAAAGACAGCACAAAAATTTCAAGTGAAAATATAAAAACCATCATAAGACAGAATAAGAACCTCCCTAATCAAGTAAACACCTGTGACAACAACATCACTATAAAACTACCATTTCTTTTAGAACTTTAAATAAAATTGCATTAATGTACACTGGGTTGTTGCAAAAGGTAGGGTCATGTATAAAGGATCATTGTCATGCCATAAAATCATCCGTGATCACAAAAGCATGATTTTCCCCACTATACAGTGCCGTATGCCAAAAATACAATTCCATTGCCAATCTATCCACCATCGTCCTATCCTATGCATCTATACCATCAAAAGCTCTTCTATTTCTTTCCTTCCATGTAACCAAAATAGGAGGTATCAATCTAGCAATCGTCCGCTTCTTCCTCTCAATACATATACCGCATCAAGCAGTTAGATCCCGCTCTACTGCAGCTGCCGATGTCCACACCACCCCCATAAATCTGTATGCCACAACCCATAGCCTCCGAATCCATTGGCAGTGCAGCAGCAAGCGGTCAACCAATTCTTCTTCTGCTTTGCATAATCGATTAACCATGGTCCTCCCCCACCTCCTCGACTGTCTACTGTGAGAACCCGACCACACACGGCCTCCCAAACAAGGAAACAAACCTTTGTGGGAAGTCCCTTCTGCCAAACCAGCCTCCATGGGAATCCCTCTCTACCTTCCCTCAGGAGAAGTCACTGATATTATGACTTACCTAGAAGGTTGCCGACCAATCCTCCCTTCCACATCAGCATGTCCTCTCCTTGGGGTCCGACTCTGTACAGCAAAGCATAAAACTCTATGAAAGACTCCATTTCCCAATCCTGTGCCTGCCTGTCAAAGCGAATCTCCCATGTCCCTCCATTCTCCCCCTCCCTCCAGACCTCCGCAACTACAACATTCTTGTCCTCGGCCACACTATACATAAACCTCACTTTCAACGGCTCCCCTCACACCACATGTCATCCCAAAAAGAAATCTGGCTTCCCTGTCCCATTACCTCAGCAGTGTGTTTCCTGAATCTAACCCAGCCCTTCATTATACCTTTTCTCACGCTTGTCCCCACCAGCCCTTGCCCTTGTGTGGTATATCTTGTATCATGGAGTCCATACTTCACTACTACCCTCCTCCGTAGCTTGTTTGGGTCGGAGTTGAATCTCCAGTCTCATTTCCCTAGCAATGTTTTGTTAAGAGTGTGACGAAGACGTAACTCCCAAACCTCCTCTCTCCTTAGGTTGCTTTAACACCTCTCAATTCACCAAGTGATATCTTCTCTCCAATTCTATCTCTCTCCATAAGAAAACTATTAAACTACTATGAAATGGCCAAGATAAGAGATCATCGAAAAACAGGGCAAATTACATTTTTGGTACCCCAATCTTTCATTGTTGCTCTATTTTCATCCTCAAGCTTTATTTTGGTCACATTAGTTCCCAACATTATGAGAAATGGTTAGCTGATCCTTCAATCACTGATGACAGGATCTCCAGTAATTTTAATAAAATTTTCAACTATTCGTACAAATTTTTATAGGGAACTTAAGAGGGAAAATGGGCTGCTCCTCACCATCATCAACACCCATCTTTCTGGACAGTGAGGTTGACAAGCCATTAAACACCACTATGGGATAAGCTTCATGGAGCTACCCCCTTCTCTCCCTCCACCCATTCTCTTCCAGCTTGGTGTCTCTCCCCTTCCCCCATCTCTCTTAGCCCATTTGAACTCAAATTGCAGCTTTTCGAATATGAATCAACAGCCTTCAGCTGCCGATGGATTTGAATCGATAGACGCGAGATCCATGTCAGATTTCCCCCTCCTTAGTATCTTTCCTCATAAATCCCTTTTATATCTCTCACTCTTTCTATGTCTCTCCCTTTCGCGCACTCTATCTATCCCACCAAAGGCCCAGCACCAAAGAAGTTTGAGCATGATTTCAACCATTTTGCAAATTGCACAGGCCTTTTTTTTAATCGTTAAATAAATAATTATATTACTGCGCACCAAGTAGGTGCAAGAAATTACAAGAATAGACCATTTACAAAAAGTTGCCGAACATATCAATCAAAAACCAACATGTTCGCCAAACCAAATCCCCCCTCCCTATACACTCCTTTATGCCAAAAGTATAGCTCCTTTGCCCATAATCTATCCCATTGCTCTATCCCTTGAAAGGCTCTCCTATTCCTTTCCTTCCAAGTAAACCAAAAAATAGAAAAGTGAATTAATCTGACAAGGGCCCTTGTTCTTTGGAAAACTCTTATCCCATTCCAAGCGCTTTTATCGTGCCTGCCTGTGTCCAACTGATGCCCATTCTCCTATACACCATCTTGCACATCCTCCGGGTCCATCAACAATGCAAAAGAATATGGTAATGGACTCTTCCTCTTCTTTGCAAAGGAAGCATCGATTAACCAAAACCTTTTCTCTTCTCCTCAAATTGTCCGTCGTGAGGACTCTACCCCAAGCTACTTCCCACGCAAAGAAACTAAACTTTGGTGGGACTCCTTTTTGCCACACTTGCCTCCACGGAAAGTCCTCCGCCTCGCTCCTTGGGAGGAGTCTGTTGTAATAGGTTCGTACGGAGAACTTCCCATACTTGTCCCCTGTCCACCATAGTTTGTCACCCCCGCCCCCCCACCCCCCCCCCCCCCCCCCCCCCCCCCCCCCCCCCCCCCCCGGGGTTTAAATCTAAGCAAATTGCGCAAACTTATTTTAAAATTTTCACACAAATGTATCTTTCCTAACAATCTCCTCAGAATTGCTCATCCAATAATGTCGAAGTTGATGAAGATAGAAGCTGCTTTGCTCCAACAGATAGAAAGAGAGAGATGAGACTTTCATAACATGATGAGCTTGCAGCATCATGGCAACAATATCATCAGTTTCATCAATGGACAGTTTGGTAGCAAGCTGAAGGTACCATGTTAGTCTATTCTTGTTTTACATTTTGTAAAACATAAAGACCATTGCTACTTTTGAAAGAAGAGCCAAACTGCCCATTTATCATAACCTTATATAACCTTAACAAACTAGTAAGATTGAGAGCCAAAATGGACAAATCAGCATGATATAATCGATGACCTACAATTATTCTTTCAATTGCTAAGCACCTAATAAGGACAACACAGACCGTACAAATTACATGTCAAGTTTCGTCTGATGATGTAAATTTTTCAAAAATTGCTCTTCCATTGGGATAATCAACACTAATGAGACAGAGGAAGTTCATTTTAAGTCGCTAAAAATAGGATGAGAAATATATTATTCGTGTATGGATTTGACTGGAGCAGCATATGCACTGCTTCAGCAAACATCAGACAATCAACCTTCTAGTCATCTTAATTTTAGAACTGAATAGATCCTTCCAGTCTACAAACGAATGGAATCCTTCACAAAGAGGAACTTGTTCACAATAACTCTAGGCTCAGCAGCTCCTAATACTTTACAAAAACTTCTTAATGACAGCAAGCAGTCAATCTGACAGGTCTTCTCAGACCTGTTTAAACATACAAGGCCATAGTTTGATAGCAAAACACAACCCAAAAGATTCATTCAAACTTTTATTTCAACAATAATGCCTACATCTATTTATATAAGAGGATACCATTTAGTTTCAAGACAAACAATAAATAAAATAATTTTTCTCGTTGTATATATCAATAAAGTAAAATATTATCCAAATAGTAAACTAATATATCTAAATAGGTTCCCTTTCTTCTACCTGTAACCAGATTCTTTAGCTACGATGCTTTACAACAGCCAGAAAATGTAGCCAACATACCACCAAGAATATCATATTGGCAATGCTGCTATGTGAAAAACAAAGCCATCCTCAGGAAAAGAAACTAAAGAGCAAAAATCCACCCAACTAAAATCATGGGAACTGTCCATTTCATGCTATTCCTAAATATCTACGATAAACTTTCCTTCCTACAACCAGAAGTACCAAGAAGCATGTAACATACAAGGAAATTCAATGCCGAGGCATCTTGAATACAGTTTCAATTCCTACAATAGGTGCACCAAGAAGCATGTAATTATATAAAAAACGAACTCATATAAACTACACAAATCTACCAAAATAAAATCATAGAGATTCCATCTATTTCATGCTATGCCTAACTATCTACAATTACTTCCAACAACCAGGAGTACCAGTACACATATAATGCGCAATGAAATCCAATCCCTAGACATAATGAATAGAGCTTTCCTCCCCAACAACAGTAGTACCAAGAAGCATGTGTCTGTATATATAGGAAAATTACAAGGGAAAAAAAAAAAGCTAATGTGAATGTGCTTATAGTAATCATATTTCACTGACCTGTTGCTTAGATATTGAAGAATGAGATTAGTAACTCTGTCAGGTAAATAACCCCCAGTCCGAATAACATTCAACAAATTTAGATGGCACACTAAAATCTTCCCTGCATAATTCTTCTGAAACATTTGAGCAAAAGCTCTATTTTCAGGGTTTTGCAGCTTAAGATCTCCAAACCTGTAAGGGTATTCAGAAAAATCTTAAGAGCATCAGAAAATCACAATAGCAGGTGAATCATACTAGGGTCCATCAACTATAATTGATATCCAAAAACCCACCGTGTGTAAAGCCTATTTAGAATGTGAACAGTCCACTTCTTCACCTTCCACCAGCCCCAGGATTTCCTCAACTCGGGATCTGCTGGCTGGCCTTCAAGGGGAACAGGCCTTTCCAATATAGTCAAGAAAAGTAGCATCCACCCGTCAAACACATTTGGATCAAACAGCTGCTTTGGGATTTCCAACTGCAAACATGCATAAATTAATTATTACTGGCAATGTCCTCCATCAGCTTCAGAAATATTATGATAGCCCACAGAGAAAAGTTCAATGCTTTGTGTGCAAAAAGGAACAAAAGATATGGCATCATAATACATTATAAGAATCAGTATATTCTAGTGGAATCATACATATATTGATGACCAGAAGATTTTACAGATGAGCTTGATCAAGTCAGCCACTTCTAATGGCGGATTAGCAATCTGAACTAGCCTGTTGAATATGTTGAGCAAATTGGGAAATGTCTCATCAACAATGCGGTAAACTGGTGTCCGTTCTTCATCAGACTTGAACCTAAAATTCAAAAAACAGGAAATTCAAGTCAATTACATGAATAGATTACAAGGTAAAATAACTGGTTCATCAAAAAATTCAACAACTCTTCCATTTATGAAGCACAACCTCCCAATCCTTCGTATTTCTGATAAATTGCAAGCACAAAAAATATTGTACATTAAGAACTAATATATAGCAAGGAGAACAAACAAATGAAAAGGTAACCTCAGTACCGTGTCCAAATTCTTGCACTTTAACAGCATAATCAACAACTTTCATGTCATTGTATGATTCTGAACGCTCAATGCATCAAGAAGCAGATAATAAAATCCTATTTAGGTGGAAGGAACCAAAACCAAAAGATTATTTTCTCACTCTATAGATGTATATAATTCTTGCACATTATAGGAAACCAATTTGGATCATAGGAATGATGACTAATTTGAATATACATCTGCTAAGACAAAAGGTACTTCTATATCGTACCTTGGAGTTGTCTGTGTACTATCATATAGTATCACGGAAACCTAATGATGGATAATATGAAGAGTGACGTAAAATTATAGTAATTATTTTGGTGAGCAATGTATTAAAGCTAAGTGCAAATGAATCCTAAGCTTTCCTGTGTGCAAGTACAATTGCATTATATAGCATCAATAAAAGCATTCTTTCTTGTATAGGCACAGGCCTACCGGAGGAGTGGATAAATTATGGTGGAAGTGAAGTAGTTCAGGATACTTCACAATCAAGTCGTATTATGAGCATCTCATCCCGACGAAGGATTAGATAAGACTTTCCTTGAAGACAGATCTAGAAGAACAAAGCTCCTACAGAGGCGAGTTTTTTCATTTGGGAGGCTGCATGGGGTCGGATTTTGAATATCGATAATTTAAGAAGGTGAGGAAAGATTTTAGTTAACCAATGATTTTTTCCGCAAAGATGGGAAAGAATCGGTTAATCATTTGGTTCTCCATTGCTAGTGGACCTTGAAATTATGGGCTGCGGCCCTTGCATTAAGAGGGGTAAAGTAGGTAACAGCGGCAACAACAGTCGACCAGGAGCTTAAAGCTTGGTCTGGTATAAGCAAAATACACAGAAACAAACTTCTAAGGGTGATACCATTCTGCATCTTTTGGGTGCATGGAACGAGAGAAACAGAAGGGCTTTTGATGAAGTGGAGTCACATGATAGGAAAGTTACGGAAGCATGGATGAGAGATTTGTTTTTTTGGTATAGTAAAGGGTATAGTGGGGATTGATTCCTTTGTGAACATGCCAGTTTTTGTGTTAAGTTCATGAACCTTTTTGTACAGCCTACACACCTTTTGTATATGTTTGTGCACCTTTTTGGTGCTTTATCAATGAAAACTTTCATGCACAGGAAAGGAAAAAAAAAAAAAAGGCATTCTTCCCTGTTTTTCATATTTAAAGTGAACCTTCTAACTGAGGAAAAATTGTAACTCAGAAATACTGACCATAGACAATTTTCAGGCTCTCGACTTGCAATATTTTATTTTTCTTTAACAAGGCATAAATCCGCTTAGGTGTGTCCACAGTAGATCAGAATCAGAGAGTAGAAATATCATCTGTGATTTGGCAAAACATACTATAGGATTGACGTGCTAACTCCATCCCCAACGACCCCAACCTAAGAAAATCTCTCTCTTTGAAAAAGTTGATGTCTTTAAAAACACCCAATTATAGAAACATTAACTGGTAGAACAAGCAATGTCGGCGATTTTCTGTACAATTGGCAACTTGCATGTTAAACCACACATCTTCAGACTTAGGCCACTGCACAAAGCAAGCAGTCAGCTGACCAACCACCACGGCAATTTCATCCATCAGAGCTTACTATAATGCAGGAATAATAAAGCATAAGATTCTGGTAGTTTACCATTTTGGGTTTAAATTTAAATGTACTAGATGTATTTCGACCATTTCTATAATTTATAGATGCTTCTATAAATTATAAGTCAATTGTTACTGCAAAGGGTTTCTATTCATTCAACATTTTTTTTATCCATTGAGAAAATGCAAAATAAAATTGAGAACCAGCCCTGCATCTGATTCCCCATATATCACTTATCCACTAAACAAATTCACTGGATTCATCACCTTTGCATCGCTTAATATCTCAACCCTCTGGGCATGAAAACATATTGTTCCTTAGCAGTAACAAATTAGGGAATTCACTACTGGGACCAAGATTTAACATTATCATGCAATATGATATAAATTTACAAATAGAAACATGCATACAAAAGCTTCTACATGTATTCTAGTTAGTGCTATCCTCATCCTAAATTTCCTCACCAGATTCATCTAGTCTAGCTCATTTTACTCAAGGTTAAAACCCATAATAATAAGCAAAAAGATCCAGTTATGACACAAGCGTCCACAGCATATGATAAAATTTGACCCCACATCGGATAAATATAGATGCTCAATGACGATACATAAAGGTAATGAAAGACTAGATCATGACAGTGACAGTTGTGTTAGCGAATGGCCAACATAAAAAAATTAAATTACTAGAAGATAATCAAGAGAGAAATATTAAAACTGCTATCTAATGCTTACTCATATTTTCTGGCAAGAATCCTTAGGACAAACAAAGCTCCATAGATTTGTTGATCTTGCAAGCTATGCTTGACCCATTCAAGAAGATGTGGCCACTGCTCAGGATAATCGGAATGAATTATAGTCTTTAGGCACTCACCAAGCTGTACTCTGTGCCAATAAAGGTATGCTCCAGAATATGAAATTCAGTCACCGTAGGTGCAAGAAGAAGTTTTACATGGCCATTTATCAAATGAATTACAAAGTACCTCAATAATGGAGGAACTTGTGCAACAAACACCAGAATGTGATCTCTAACCAAACTTTTATCACTTTCTAATATCTTCTGTTGCCCATCTGCGTTAGAAATTAATTAAGTATCTGCATGCTAATGCATATTCTGCACTGATCGGATTAATTGGAGTAAATCAATACCAGGCTCATGGGGAGACCAGTTCTTGGCGATGAAGTTCTTGAAATGAATACTAGCAACCTGCCGCACTGCCATGTCACAGTTACCATCCACGATGATCCGCAACAACCGTACTAGATGTTGCGGAGTGTACTGCAACTGAAAAACGGAAAGTTCCAATAACTATCACCAATATCAAATACACACCTCAAGTCAATTGCCCAAAAGAAAGGGAGAAGAAGAAGCATTCAGAGCATCTAAAAGTAAATGGAAGATTCATACTTCAGTTGTAAGAAAGCTAATATCCTTAGAATCGTCAGATAGAAGCTTTTTGCAAAAATTAAGGATGGTCCAAGAATATATATAACCGATGACGACCCAAGCGTATAACCCGAAATTGAGTAAGATGCAATCCAACTATCAAGAAACCTGATTGAGGCTTTGCTCTGCTGCATTGCGTTCGTCAGGATTGGGGCTGAGAGCTGCTTGAAGCACGACAGCGAGACTTGGGAGATCCATTTCGCAGAATTCGAGTAGAACGATCAAACCTCGGGGAAGTACTGGATTGCAGAGTCGATCGGGAATCGTGTATCGATTGGTGAATTGATTTCTATCTGAGTTCGGCTCGATAAACCCTGGCACAGAAGTCAGACTCCAACCTCCCCTCTGGAGTGAAAAAGAGAGAGGGTTACGGTGAGAGAGCGAGAGAAGTTGCAGTGTGAAGAAGAAAGGGAGGAGGTATTTAAATGGCTGGCGGTGTTAGGGTTTACGGTTGTTTATGCTGTGAGCAAGACAGGACACCGGTGTACGAGTTAACATTACAGCTTAGCATTCAACAGCAGCCCACCGCGGTCAGCTGTCTTTTTCTTTAATTATTCATTTTGGGCCGCTGTCTGGCTGCAAAGAAACGACGACGTTGCACTGAGTCTACCTGCTATCTTTCTACCGATGACCGCACTCCAAACCGCGTTTCCAAAATATAGAATCCCAAATTTTTGCCAATTCTCGTTGACTCCTCCGATGACCAACAAGACTTATCCTGGTATATTCCAAGAAAGCTTCTCCGAATAACCTGATGATCATTCTCACAACCTCTTAGGGTTTTCAACAAGCACATGATTATTGCATTTCTCTCACACGTACAGATACATATTACAAAAGGATAACAATATCTAAAAATAAATTACTGAGAAAATTTCATGATCTTTTTGTGAAAAATTCCATACATTATCACTTATTTTATTAATAACCTATGATGCTTGTTCCATTTTTAAGTTTTATAATGCTGCCAATATTTCATGTGTCATCCTACGTGGCATTATAGGACATGTGGCAAGTTAGACAATTGTCACATGGCAGTATTGCTAATACTGCACTAAGATTTTTAATATATATATATATAAATTTGAAAAACCTCGAAAAATTCTATGAAAGTATGAAAATGTTTTAAAAATTCTAAAAAATTTATAAAATATAAAAAATTCAAATTTTAGAAAATATGGAAAATTTTAGAAAAATAAATATTGTTTAAAATAATTCCAAAAAAGTAAGAATTATGAAAAATATAAAAATTCAAAATATTTAAGAAAAATATGTTAAAAAATTTAGAGAATCTATAATATCTAAGATTTTTAAAAACTAAAATTTTTTAAAAGTTTGGATAAAATTTATAAAATTATAAAAAAAAATTAATCAATGAATGATTGAAATGTTATGTTAATGATGAAACCCACCATGGACAACCCCATCTTTCAAAAACTATCTAGATTGATGAGTCATAATAGTAATAGACCAAAGTAGATTGATTGGGTAGGGTGGTTGGTAGCCTCTTCCTCATAAGTAAGTCCCAGGTTCGAATCTTATGAATAGATAAAATTAATCTTGAAAGCAATTTATTCTATAATGGATTCCTACAGCTCAAACGGGCATAATTATTATCCATTAGATTTTTATATACCAAAGGTTTAATTAAAAAAAATTATCACTGCCTTTATGATGGCAATAAAGTGGTTTTTTGTGGAGAGTTATGTTACAAACTTCTCAACCCCTACAAACCAAGGTTATGTCACCCCTTCACAACCTTCCCCTCCATTCCCTCTATAATATTCTATAACCAACCCCCATTTATTACTCTCATAACTTTTCAATCCAAATAACATCCCAAAGATGGTTCATGGTAGGTTTCATTGTTAGCTAAACATTTCAGTCTATTTTTTCAATTTAAGTATATCAAAAATCATCTTTTACAATTTGCTCCCGACAATACTTATTGTGTGAAGTAGGAGTTGTTTACTTTTAACACTTTTAAGACCAAGTGATAAATTTGATCAAGTCCCAATTTTGGTCCCTCCACGTGTGAGAAGAAAAGGTGTTACTAATGCTAGATTAAAAAGTCAACCCGAAAAAAAGAGTAAGAGAAAAAAAAGATATAAGTGCATCTCAAAAAAATGAGATTTGTTATATAATATTTTTATTTGCATTAGAACTCTATTAACTATGAAAATTTCCCAAGGCTTAAATAATTTGTTTTATGTGGATCATGGATATATCCTTACAAGACATATCACCATGAGACTGTAATGTTTCGATCTCAAACTTATCACTACAAAATTATCAGGTTCTAAATTTTTTTTTTCATTTATAAATTAGCTTTTAAGATTTTGCAAGATTTAATGAGTTTGTTTTTATTATAGAATGTGTTCTCAAATGTGCTTCCAAGTATATAATCTTCTTTTTCAAACGTTGTAGTATTGAAGGATTTAAATTTTAGTTTTATGAGACAATTAAGGGAAAATGATATATCTTTGCAAGACAATTAGGTAATATTAGAATAATATTTCTTTGATGTCTAGCTATCCAATTGTAACTAATTTTCTAATTATAGAGGGATATGCATGATCTATCTACGTAAATTATCAAAGTAGTAATTCAAATGATAAAACACTTCGAAAATTTTATTCTCTATTTTTTCTCATGCATATTGAAAGATTCTTCACTTTTCTATCATGGCGGAGCTGAAATTCTATTCTATGTTGCTGCATGTCTTGTTGAAGTCACGACTACTTCGTATTTATTTTTGTTATTACAGTAGAACTGGATTCCTTAGTGGTATTATGTGAAGGCAATACCTTATAAGATGCAATTAGTTTTTGTTCAAAATTAAACATTTGGTTGTGTTTGATAGTGAAGCACTTATCTTAAATGCAACAAAGGAAAAACCGAATACAAAATGGAAGAACTAAATTAGTGGAAAGACAATCTGTCACATAGAATGGTTGGAAATCTATAATCTCACTCCAAATCTATGAGAAGTTAGCACAAAGAGGACAAAGCAACCCATTATTTCATCAAACAGACCCAAATTCTTTCAAATCTATCTAGATCCAAAAAGGCCCCACAATGGTTCTTCTAATTATTCATGGAAGATTATTTAGTTTAATTTTGTGAATCTATTACAATATATATTTGCTCCAATATTCACATCCTTCTCGTAGAATAAAGACAATAAAAAGTGTTAGGAGTGTGAGGCCATCAATACAACACATATAAAGTTAGCTAAGAGCAAACTCGATTATGCATCTCAAAAGCTCATCAAGGAAGATCAGTTTTTGGTTAAACAAACGAAAAGAGGAAATCCTTCCATTTGTATCCACCCCAAGAATATATTAGCTTTAAAAGTATGAATCATACAATCTTTTTATGGTATGAAAATTGCTGAAGTGACAAACTTAAGAAGACTTTGCAAATTCATGTCCCGAAAACTGCATTTGACATAATATGTTGTCATTTTAACTCAAGAGAGCTAAAAGTACAATAATGCTCATTTTCATCGGAGTTAGATGTAAAATATTCTGGATAAGCTAAATATAATTTTCTTTTTCATTTTATATGATAACAGGTTTAGGTAGAGCATATTTTTATATAATTTAAAATATATTGCAAAAAAGTGTTAATTCGAGGGAAATGTTATGGTTTGGTCAGATTAGATTTTTCTAGACTTGACCTAGGTACTTGGATATGGAATGTTGTGATTGATATGTCCTTCCACAAACTCAATTTGAATGAAAAAGAGAGGCTCGAATTGGACAAGTTGTTTCCTACAAGTTGGTTCATGATACGTGTAATCTAACTTATTGACTTGTTTTATGTATTTGTTTATGGAAGACTAATCTCTGACACTGTACTTCTTTTTGTTATCTTACAAATGGTCAAGTTCATGATGGAGAAAGGATCATAAAGTAGAGATAATTATAGAAGTATCAAGGATAAATATATTAGCAACATCTACAATTGTGAATAAGTATGTAATATATTATACTACCATAACTATTGTTAGTTGTGTGAAGGTTTTATTCTCTTAACTTTTGTCATGGTTCACTTGGATAGATATATTTTCCTGTTAATGTTAGGAAGCCGCATTGGATTTTATATGTCTTGAGAATGAAGGAAAAGAAATGCTTGGTGTTTGACAGAAATAATTCTGGTAGCTGATACGAGAGGCACTTAATTGAACTTTGTGGAAAATTAGGAAGAGAGATGTAGGATATGGTGGAACATGTTCTTAATAGTGTAATAATTCGTCAGCTTATTGTAGTTTAAACTCGGAATGTTAATAGTCTTTTATCTAAATAAAAGTCAACTATGTAACTTCACCAAAACATGACCTACTCTTGCCTTCATGTTCAGCTTCAAAAACTTCTAGTACCTAATAATAACGTGTGGGATAATAAATGTCACATAATTGAGGAGGTTCGATCTAAGACATTACATATTGAGCCACCTGTTAACTTGTGTCAGAGCTTCTTGAATACATAAGAATCCATCAGTCATTTCCTTTTCGACTTGGTTGATTTGGATGATGAGATAGTTGTATGAACCTTCAACATGGGGCATTTTAGCTACAAGAGTTAAGATCATTGTTAGAGAAGAACATGCATTCAAATATAAATTCACAAATTGACATTCTTTACTTAGTCATCGGAGAATAATATATATTTTCATTATTATACCAACATTATATGTGGCATCTAAATTTGTTGTATAGTCATTGTTGTTGCCATGCACGGGTGGATGATTTACTTCATGGGGTCGGCTATCAGGCCAGACCTACAAGGAGAGAAATAATAGTTTTACAAGGAAATTTTACAGTTGGATGATTGGCTACAAAATTGAGACACAACACTTACCTATTCATGGGCATGCACATGAAGGTCTACCAAAATCTACCATTGAATGCCCATAAACCATCATCAATCTTCTTATACCCCATCCTAGCCTAAGTATGCATATGAAAAAAGTCCATTCAGTATAGGTTATCAAATTCCTGATCCTCCATATAGGCATTACATGCTTAGAGGATTTTAGTTATGTCGAGGTCGTAAGGTAGTTGAGCTTGTTATTTTTTGATGGCCTTGTGCATGTGGCAAATTATAATATGTGGCAAGTTTAGGCAATGTCCATTGAAGATATTTCACATCAACTGCGCATCCTCCATCAACACATATCCTTTGCTAGTAGATCGTGGAAGAGGCCTTTCCACTACAATTTTGTGTATAAATTTTTGAATTCCACTCAAAAATCCATTTGATTGACTCTTCTTAAGTGGCAATGGCAAGTCCGCACCATTGATCAGGAATTGAAGGCTGATTCTCCAGTAAGTTGGTATCTCATTCATCTCCAACCGACTTGGCACATCCAAATTTGTGTTGGAGTAAAAAATCTTTACCAATTGTAGATAAATTGGAATTGAATCATCTGTTACCACCGCAAACTTAGTCCAATCCATGGTATCAAGGATTTCTTGTACCGAAATTCCTTCAAAGTGCAGTTGCTTCAAATTAGTTGTCTTGGAGTTCTTTAATGTTCACTTTGAGAAATTATCATTATATCTTCCATATATTTTGTCGCTAGGAAATAGACCCCTTTTTGGTATCTCATTCTGCTTACCCTCGATGTTATACTCCTTTTTCTCTTAACTCATTTCATTGAATGGAACAATGTACTTACAAAAAAGTACATTGCAAAATATGTCATAAATAGCCGCTCCTACACCTACATCACCAGGTGAGAAGTATAAAAGTGCTACATCTATACGTGCAACATTGACCACCCTGTTACCATGCATGTTGAGACATGTCATATAATCAATTTGAATGCCCAAGAAGAACATATTTCAAAAGAAGAGAACTTGATAACATCAAAAGTTGGCCTAAATTTATTGAAAGTTGATGAGACATCTCTATATGACCTCATAGAGGAATTCGATTGAACATTTACATAATAGAATCAAGTCATATTAAATCAGGTAAACCGGATATATGGAAGAAATTGGAAGAGCTCCAATCTGTTAGAAAAGTAGGAGAACAATTTGTTATATCAATTTAACTAACCTAATATCCGTTGTTGGAGTGGGAGATTTGTGGCTCAGAGACACTGTCATCATGATATTTTGATGTTGACCTCCGATTCCACTATTAGATGAACATTTATCCATCAATGCTAATGAGAGGGTAGCAGAATTGCAGAATTTTTCGTGCAAGTTAGGATTTTTTAAAGAGAGTTTGATGGCATGGTGAGGACAATTAAGTTTTCCTTCTAAAAAGGGTTAGTGGAGAATGAAGTCTTACATGGGAAGATAGACAGGGAAAATAAATAAAGAAATAACATTATTTTTTCTCTTAATCATATATTAAAGAAGGAAAAGTCATTTATAGAATAAGCAATAATGATTTCAATTTTTTCCAATAATTAAATTGTTATCAATTAAACTTCACAATAGATATTTGAGATTCAAGTGTTATTTCTAGAGGTGGTGAAGCTCCTTGACTTGTTGAGAAAAGCATAATATTCTCATGCTAGATGCGCATACTTTTTAAAAAAGTCCTACGGTTTTGAAGGTTTGCTTTTTATGCTTTGGTTTTTTTTCCTTCGAAGCATTCCAAGTAGCAGTTTACTTCAAACTACAAGATATTAAGATTGTGATTAAAGATATGGATAAATTCAATGTTATTGTCCAAGATTTATAGCTTTTGAGGCAATACATGCATATGTTATTTCTTTAATCTCTCGCTTTGATAACACTTGGTAAAATATTTATGAATGCATTGATTAAGATATTGTGGTTGGTAAGTTTATCAACATCTTAATCAATAGAGCATCTGTGAGGATTAGTCATCCTAAACAAATAGTTTTTTTTTATAACTTGTAATTTGAAGTGCTAAGAGTGTAATGCCGGCAATAGCATATATACAAAGTTAGTTATTGTGAGCCCATAGGGCCTAACCCACGAGCCCGTTAACTCTTCTAGAAGCAATCAAGGCCCATAATAATTTTTTTATTCTTTTCCCCTATCGGCTAAGAATCACACATATATATCCATTATGCTTTTCATTTTTTCCTAACACTCTGCCATTCCCACCAAAATCCCGAATAGAGACAGGGAGTGAAAGAGCTACAGAATGGAAAAAAAAAAGTGAGTGAAGAAGAAGATCAGGAATGGAGACGAAGAGGATGAGAAGAAGGAAAGGGACTGAGGAGATTTGAAATCAAGCTCTTTGAGATCAAGACAAGTGAAGAATCAATAAAAAGGGTGTTGTGAGTACTCTTTTCAATTGTAGAATAATCATAGTATGTTTTGTATAAATGTATATATATGCAATCATGCCGTATAAAATGAAATATAAATGTAATATATATCAGTAACTGATTGCATGCATAAGTTTATATATATATTGCATGCAAAGTATAAAATATGCATACATATATATATGTAGTTAGTAGGTGATTGATCACATGCATATTATATATAATATATGATTGCAAATTTATTAAATTTTATGAATTCTATTAAATTCAATACATGGGAATTGTTATGAAATTAGCATGTTGGTGTATGCATTATTGTCTGTATTTTGCATTATTGATTGTGATTGTAAATAATCATGGTGGCTGCTAAACCAGTGGACTAAAAATGGGCCAAGAAAAAAATGATGAGAAAAGAAAATATAAATGAAAGTGGAAAAAGAAGGATTTAATTTACCACTAATGTCCATCGAAATAATTTACCTTTGGTTTCCAGCGTGATATAAAAATAAGATAATTTAAAACTGTTATTACCACTAGAGAGTAATGGGTGACCTCCACGGGTGTGAGGTTTGTAGATGAAGGGCACCGGGAGATGGGAGGAAGATTGATATTAATTATTTTGCGGGTTCACGGCATCATCGGAAAGCGGAGTATCGATACCATCATAACTCTATCGCAGAGGTAGTGCGATCCCATGACTATTATTTGTATTGATTAATTATATACATTGCATAAGTAGTATCGTTCATCATTTTCATTGCTATTCTTACTAGGATTTTTTATGGTGTATGATATTATAATATATGTGATTTATTAAGAAACTATATTTATGATTATTCTACTTTAAAAATTTGTACTCATTAAGCCCACAATTCAACTATGAAATCTTTCTTTTCAGCTAAGTTATATGTAGGTGAGCACCTTGGAATAGCTATTTCGGTTTTTCGGGAATCAGCGTGAGGCTTCTTATAAGTAGATATTAAAGGTATGTAAGATAGAAGTATATAAGTTTCATACTATTACGACCCAAAACTTTTCGTATAGTATTATAAATATTGATTTTGGAGATTTTCTGAAGTTATACGTTTGGATTTTATTGGTGATTATAAAGTTTTATAACACGTTATATTTTTTTGATTTTGAAATATCCAAAATTTAAGAGAAACTCTGCCAAATTTTTGGGTCATGACAGTTATGAGCAAACCCAATCATACATCTCAAAAGATCATCAAGGAAGATTGGTTTCGGTGAAATAAACGAAAAGAGGAAATCCTTCCATTTGTATCCACCAGTATGAATCTATACCTTTTAAAATATGAATCATACAATTTTTGTGTGGCATGAGAATTGTTGAAGTGATAAACTTAAGTAGACTTTGCGAATTCATATTCTAAAGACTGTGGTGGGCACGTAGTTGTCATTTTAACTAAGAGATCTAAAAGTACTATAGTACTCATTTTCATCAAAGTTAGATGTGAAAAATTATGGGTAAGCTAAATGTGAATTCCTTTTTCATTTTACATGACAATAGATTCAAGTAGTCATTATATAATTTAAAGTACATTGCAAGGAAGTATTAGTTTGAGGGGAATTGTATAGTTTGACCAGATAAGGTTTTTCTAGCTTTGTCCTAGATATTAGGATACGGGATGATATGATTGACATGTTTATCAACAGATTTAATTCAGATGAAAAAGAGAAAGACCTGAATTGGACATTTCTATCAAGTTGGTACACGGTATGTATAATCTAACTTTTTGACTTATTTTATGTATTTGTTTATGGAAGACTGATCTTAGACAGGGTACTTCTTTTTGTTATATTATATGCAAACGTTGAAAAATTTGGTGTCCTTTTCTTTTCTTAAACTAATTTATATACTAAAATTTATAATATGCTTCTGCTTTATGAAATTATGTAAATTAATAGTTAAATAATATTTCAGTTATTTTCATTTCACTCCACATGTACACCTCGACAACAAAAGTCTTACATTAACTACTCATACTCTCCCATTTCATTCCATATCTACAAATTTAATAGAAAAAATCTATCATATTTTTTAATAAATGAATTGAAATTATAAATTTGAAAGGGTAAAATTGTCATAGTATGGTAAATGACAACTGAGAATAACTTGCCTATTACGATAAGCTAATGAATTTTAAATAAATTAAATTAAATTACATTATAAATAAATGATCTAATGAAACATGGTCATCACAATATTTTGAATTTATTTATTTTTATTTTCTTTTCGTGCATAGTACATGTTCATGTCTAGTTTTGTTATATTACAAATGGTCAAATTCATCATGAAGAATGGATCAGCAAATGGAGATAATTATAGAAGTATCAAGGATAAATATATTAGCAACATCAACAATTGCAAATAGGTATGCAATATAATGCACTGCCATAACCATTGTTAGTTGTGTCAAGCTTTTGTCCGCTTAACCTTAGTCATGTTTGACTTGGATAAATATATCATCTTGTTAACATTTGGAGGTCGGATTGAATTTTACATGTCTTGAGAATGAAGGAAAAGAAATGCTTGGTGTTTGACACTGGTAATTCTTGTCGACGACATAAAAAGCACTTAATTAAGCTTTATAGAAAATTGGTGAGAGAGATGTAAGATATGGTGGAACAGGTTCTTAATCGTGTAATAATATGTAACCTTGTCTTTGTTTACACTTGGAATATTAATAGGCTTCTGTCTACATAAACAATCAACTATGAGTTGCAAAATTTAAGAATTTGCACTCAAGTGTACTTGTCATAGTCAAGTAATAAAGAGTGAATAGAATATCATTCCCTCGAGCATAAACCTACCAATCACTAAAATTAGCACAATTGTTACCAAGCCAAGTTAATCGAATAGTTGGAGTAGAATGCAAGTAATTAAAATAGCAAATAAATAAGCAGAAATCAATCAATTGGAAAGCTCCAAGGGTTGACAACTTCACCTATTCTAGTCTAAAGCCAAGTCCTTCTCGCATGCAATTTATTATACCATGTTATTAACCTAGGGTTCTAGGTTCCCTCACTGCTTCCTTGCGCACCTCTCGATGTCACAAGCTGTACCTAAGTGGAAGGCACTAATTCACTCCATCTCTTGGTGATTAATGTTGAAAGGCCAATTTAAACCGACCATAATTGGCTATCTAGAGTGCTCACCATCTCTCAATATGCTCGCACGAATAATCTCACATCTCGACATAAATTAACCTAGACTATGCAATCTATGATGTGATTTTAATTCCCTCTCTCAAGGCTTCTCTCCGTCTCAAGTTCATTTCCGTGGATGGCCAATCCAAAAGAAAGCATTAAGAATGAAATATAAATAAATAACACCAAGGAGACATACCCCAACATAATCATACACCTGAGAGAAAGGAATATATACTTAAAACATTGAAAAAAGCTCCATTGGATTTAGTTCAGCATAATAACAGAAAATACATGAGTCAAAAGGTAGGACAAAATCATGAAAAACAAGAAGAAAAGGTATAAGAAAAACTTTCGATAATGGGTGAGCTGAATCTCTCAATCAAGCCGCCACGATCTTCAGACTCAAATACTTCCTCTTGCTCCAAGTCCTCAACCCTTCTTTTCTCTTGAACACGATAAAACATGCCAAATGAAGTACAGAAATTCTTCCCCCAAGGCTACTGATGCGATCCCTTAATATACTGGAAGGGCTAGAATATTGTCGGAATATTTCAACTCGGGCATTTCCTTTTTGAGACTTGCCCATTCAGTCAAGTTTTTTTTTTTTTTAACAATTTTCCTCTTTTTTTTCAAGCCACTAATTGTTGTAAAGAGTGTAGGAAGAAAACTAGAAACTTTTCTAAGTTGTTGAGACCAAGAATTGACAGTTTCCTATTTTGAAACCGTGTATTGCTCATGTGTCACCCAATGGACCGCATGCCTCTCCATGCTTGATTTTTCTATAGGCCGTGACCCACATCCTTCGTTCTCAAGGAGCTCTCTTAGACCACGACCTCTTTCCTCTGCTTCCAGCCATGCTTGAGTTTCCTCTTCCGATTGATTGCTCGATCTCTCTTGATTTCCTGCACATAAAACAACACTCGATAGTATTTTTTTTCTATACTAACAGTTCTCAAACGCAATATTTGCCTCCTCACATGAAGTGATATATAATGTACCTACTGTTAATATTGTGATTTGTATGATTTATTTATTCATTCCCGACTTAGATATTCAATTTTAGGCCACTTTTCATACAGTTAGAGGCTAATTGCATATCATTATAATTGGGGAGTTGAATATTGTGTTTGAGAATATTTAGTATGAAAAAGACATTGCCAGGAGTTATTTTGTATAGGAAATCGAAGAAATATCGAGCAATATCTTGGAAGGGGAAACTCAAGCACGGTTGAGAACAGAGGAAAGAGACCAGGTCTACAACGAGTTTCGAGAACAGAGGTGTAGACCACGGTCTACAGAGAGAGTCAACATGGTGAAGACTTAGACCACAGTCTATGGATACACTAGGATACGTGGTTTCAAAAGAGGAAACTACCATTTCTTGGTTCCAATGACTCAGGAAAGTTTTCAGCTGTCTCCCCATAATATTTACAGTAATTATTGGTCGGATAAGAAAGGGGAAAATGATCAAAGACTCGAAATATTTTACTGCAATATTTGAGGGAAGATTTGAAGATCGAATATATCTCGACAGATTCTATATCTTTCACCACATAAAGGGATCACGACAGGTTCTTGGGAGATGAATTTATGCACTTTATTCAGCATGTTTGATCGTGTCCAAGAGAAAGGAAGGCGACGGACTTGAAGCAAGAAGGAGGGATTGTGCTTGAAGATCATGGAGGCTTGATTGAGAGATTTGGCTCCAACATTATCCAGAGTTTGTTCTATCCTTTTCTTTCTTATTTTCATAATGTTGTCTTCTCTTCAAACTCTTGTACTTTCTTTTATCATGTTGAACTAAATTCCTAGATTCCTAGGGTGATCAATGGAACCTTTTTGATGTTTTAAGTAAAGTCTTTTTCTCTCATACGTATGATTCTCTCGAGGTATGCCTCCTCGGTGTTAGTTATGTATATTTCATTCTTAAAACTTTCCTTTGGATTGGCCACCCACGAGATCAAACTTGAGACAGAGAGGAGTCTCAAGAGAGGGAATTGAAGTCGCGTTAAAAATTACATAATCCAGGTTAACTTATGCCGAGAGGTAAGGTTATTCATGTGAGCACACCAAGAGATGATAAGCACCCTAGATAGCTAATTAGGGTTGGTTTAATTGGTCTTTCAATATTAATCGCCTAAAGATAGAGTGGATTAGTATCTTTCGCTTAGGTACATTATTATGATATAGAGAGGTGTGTAAGATGGTAGTAGGGAAACCCTAGAACCCTAGGTTAATAATATGATAGAATTAATTATGTGAGAGAAGGATTTTCCTTAAGAGTAGAATTAGTGAAGTTGTGAACCCTATGAGCTTTTTAACTAATTGATTTTTGTTTGCTTACTTGTTGATTTAATAACTTTCATTCTTCTCCAACTATTCAATTGACTTGACTTGAAATTAATTGTGCTAATTATTAGTAGGAGAGTCCTTGTGGAAATGATGCTCTGTTCATCATTTATTACTTGATTGCGATACATATACTCGTGGGCACTCTCTTATTTACGCAACACCTACAAAAAAGTGCATTGCAAAATCATATCATAAATAGTCACTCTTATACCTGCATCATGGTGCAAAGCATAAAAATGCCGCCTCTATACTTGTTACATTGACCAACTTGTTAGCACTCATGTTGAGACATATCATATATTGAGTATGAATGCCTAAGAAGAATAGATTTCAAAAGAAGCGAACTTGATAACATCAAAAGTTGGCCTTAATTTATTGAAAGTTCATGAGATGTCTCTATATGACCTCACAGGGCATTTTATCAATCATTTACATAGTATAAAATCATGTAAATGAGACATAAGAAAGAAATTGGAAAAGCTCCAATCTATTAGAAAGTTGGAGAGGAATTTATTATATCAATTTAACTAACCTAATCTTAGTTGTTGGAGTGGGAAATGTGTTGTGCAGAGAATGTCACCACTATATTTTGACGTCGACCTCCGCTTCCCCTATTAGATGAAGATTTATCTGTCAAACCTAAGGAGAGTGCATCAAAATTGTAGAATTTTCCATGCAAATTAGGATTTTTTTAAAGAGAGTTTGAAGGCACAACGAGGGTTTCCTTCTGAAAGGTGTAGTGGAGAATAAAGACTTATAGGGGAAGATAGAAGTGGGAAAATAGATAAAGGAATAATAATATTTTCCCTAAACCATATATTAAAGAAGGAAAATTCACTTACAAAATAAGCAGTGATGGTTTCTCTTTTCTAAAAACTAAAATTTAACAATTAAACTTTACAATAGATATCTAAGATTCAAGTGTCATTTTAGAGGTGGTAAAGCTACTCGACTTGGTGAGAAAAGCATAATCTTGTTATGCTAGATGTGTATACCTTTTAAAAAGGTCCTATGGTGTTGAAGGTTTACTTTCCATGTTTTGATTTTTTTTTCCCTTCCAAACTTTCTTGTTGGTAGTTTGCTTCAAATTATATGATGTTAATATTGTGATTCAATATTATTGTCCTAGATTTATAACTTCTAAGACAATACCATACAAATATTGTTTCTTTAATCTCTCTCTTTGATAATATTGGGTAAAACATTTATGAATGCATTGTTCAAGTTATTGTGGTTGATGAGTTTACCAACATCCTAATCAAAAGAGCATATGTGAAGAAACAAGGTGTCCCGAAGAAATAATTTATTTTCTGAAATCCTTGTGCTTGTGCTAGTAATTTACAAAAATTATTTATTTTGACAGTTGACTATCTTATTCAATAATCAAATATCTAAACTTTAGATCCTTGTGTAGTTCATAAAAGTTACTCCTCTTGATAGTTAACTATTTAAATAGACAGTTATTCAAACTATCAAAGCCTCTAGCTCTTAGTTGTCTAACAACATTTGAAAGAGGTCCAACAACCTTGAATTTCATCTCAAATTGTGATGCACAAGCCAAGAATCCTGAGTATATGATAAGATATTGTAATAGAAGTATAAGGATTCAAATCGAAGAAAATTTTGAATCTTTACAATCAATTAAACTAAAGGTGTCACATTTATGGAATTGCGACTTACGAAATTCAACACCCTCTACCTATCTTGAATTGTTTATGAAATTCAACATCTTCTTCTTCACTTCCTACTCATTCCCTACCAACTTTCCTTCAATTCCTATTGTTGACAATCTTGAAACCTCCAATGGTCTCCTTTTTTTTATTTCCTTCTTATCTCATGTTGGGGATTCAAACCAATATCCAAGCGTCAATCTATTCTAGTAACAATGAAGATAATAATGGAACTAAGTGAGAAAGAAGATCACACACTCATATATGTGGTTCCAGACAACTAAGTTTGTACTCCATGGTTAAGGATGCTTAGTTGATATCTTCACTATATCAAGATGGAATACAATCTCTCATCACTCTGATAATCAACCCTAGGACCCTATTTATATTCATGCAAGAGAATCATATAATATCTGGAAATATATCTAAAATATGTGTCCTATGTCTAGATATATATTTGATTTGCAAAAATATTATTAAAAAATACTCAACAAACATTTTCCAAAATCTTAATAATTTAGGATAGTAAAATATGTGGATTTCCTCCTTGTTCCTTGGGACAATATCTCCACAAATATGAGTCACATCAACAAATCTCCACCTTGACTCATATTTGGAGAACTCATGCAAAATTAGATCCAGTTGAACTCGAAAACTCCACCTCAAATAAGACTTGACTTTGCTCCTCAAGCTCTCCTTAGCCATGGCCTCGTTGGGTCTATCACAAATGCCACTAGACACTACCCAAAGCCAAACAATGCTCGAACCTCATAACCAGGACAACAAAATGAGCATCGTATTTGGTTTCTTCTCTTCTCGATCCCCCATACTTATTGAACAACCCCTTGCGGCTACCGAGACCACTTATTGGAAGTTGGAGCTGATATTGCCTCAGAATTCAAGATTGGATCGAAAGACTCCTCGATAACACATAAGGCACACTTCTCCCTATGCCTTCTTGGTCGATCTCTAGTCATCATAATTGGCGATTGAGGAAATATTTTACCTTCAGGAGGTATCTGAGGCTGATTGGAGTAAATATAATCTTTCTTTATGGGAATAACTGCCCACTTTAAGCTCCGTCCTTCCTGGAAAACTTTTGCTTTTTAATAAAGACAACTCTTTTATGCTACAACAACGTCTCTTGCTCGAGATACCCTCCTTCCTTTTATGCCATGACCTCTATGTTTATGATTCTTTTGTTTAGCTTTTGATGTTGAGGATGACACTAATGTTGAACCCACCACTGTTGAGCCATCAATTGTGAATAAGCTATTTCCCATCTCGTTGTCTGAGCAAGATTTGTTCTTACCTCGAAACTTGTAACATTTGACAACAATATGCCCCATCTTCTTGCCACAAAAACAAGCTCTATTACTATTTTTTAGCTTGGATCTAGATTCACTTTGCTGGTATATTGATTATGTTATGCTCTTGCAAGCAAGTTCACATCTTGCTCACTGGATCTCCTAGTAAACTTGAAATCATTATCCAGCTTCTCCTTACTCAGCAAATTATCCTTAACATCATTGAAGGTCAAGGATGTCCTCCCTTAGATCATGGTCTCTCATAAAGATCTTGGAAGAAGGCACCAACAAACACAACTGTCGCAACCCCGAAATAAATCGAGTTTACGATATCATGGCTAAAAATAGAAAAGGAGTCGCCACTAATCATTTATGGAACTAGTCCTAAGGTCGATTAGAAACCTACAATCACCTATGGGAGCATGACACTAACCGCATAGGTTTTTATTGGTCGGTCTTGAACCAAAGTTGGATTTGGGGGTTCTATTACGCTTGAAAGGCTCGCGAGCCCATCGACACGCCCTATATCGGTACCCTAACAATGTTTCTAAACTTACCATATTTTATTTAAATTCAACTTTCCTAATCCTATTTTAATTTTTTTTTAAAAAAAGATAGCATCAAAGGTAAGAGAAAGAAATCCAAAAGGCACAATATCATAGACATGAAAGAGGGAAATTTAATCAAGAAGTTGCAACTTATGACACAAGTAAATCCCCAAATTAGTGAATTGAACCATGTCAACATGTTGTAAACTACATGTAAGAGTTATACCAAGATTATCTATTTACCTAGTAATCAGAACAAACCACTTACCATACCTTAGTATATCGAAGCATGCTAGAAACATGATGAAAATTTTAACTATGGGAATCGAGCAAATGATGTGAAATTTAACGAATATTAATCACTACAAAGTGGTTCCAATTTATCATGAAAGCTAACAAATTTTAGTAGGAATTGCAAACACAGATGCTAAGTTACTACACGTAATCTTTGAATCATCTTCTGCAATTTGTATCAAGAACAAAAATTACAAAACTTCTGTTACGTCCATAAATTTCTGACCTTTTCACACATAGATGAAATACATTAGGCACCACTCAAACCATTTACGCTAAAATAAAAAGGGAAACAAGGCATCATACCTAAAATAACCACTTGGCAGCTTCGAGGCTTTCGAAATCGGATCAAACAATAGCCGGAGAGGATAACTGTGGATGAGATTACAGCGGCAACAACGTTTCTCTGAAGAACGGTGGTAATCGTGATCCTTGAGTGGCTGCTCCAGATTTTTCTTAGTAGTGCTTCCAAGTCCTCTTCCCCTTTTTATACACTTCATTCAAGAATTAAATCCGGAAGAAGGGATATATTGAGACTCAAAATCAGTCAAGTATCTTCCAATTTCTGAATCCATGGAGCTGCAACAATATTTCCTTTCCATTTTTACTCAATCCTTATAACTGAAATATTATCTATATATATCAGTTCAGGACCTGCCAATTTTTCCTTCTCTTCAGCTCAGCACGAATCTTGCCTTTCCTTTATAATAATTTCTGATATATATTCATCATATTAGTGACCATTGAAAAGAAGAATCCCGTGAAAAGGCCTCAGAATTAGTGAGCAATGAATTTTTGAATCCAACTGGCTGGTACGGGCCGGCCCTGCACACTGAGGCTCGGTGATCAATTTTCTTGGGCTGATTCTGGATCTTTCAGTATTACGCTCTATTTTTATATTAATCCTTCACGAGTTAGAATCCAAATTCCGAAATCCTTGCTTAAATTAGACCTCCCAATAAATAGATATGATTTTTCCCACGAAATCAAGCACAGCCCGATTACTGTTCACATGTCGGGCAATCTTCTTTCAAAAAATTGTATCTCCCTCTCCAAGATGAATTTCTGGTCCAAAGTCCATCAAACCAAAGGTAACTCAATGATCTTCATGATGAATTCAAATTTGCTCACTTTTAACTCTGCTACGTCCATCTGCCAAGCCTCTAAACTCCAATCTAGCTGCTAATACCAACAGTTCTGTGCCTTGAACGAGTTTGACCATCAAGTATTTCTTCTTGAGCTAAAATGAGGTGTCTACAACAACAATAGAATAACTTGATGTTGATCCTCTACCTTGACATTAACAGTCTTCAATTTGTTGTAGAGTGATAAACTCACTGGTGTGAGACTTGTATCTAAATCGTCTCAAATGTATGAAGGGTATATATTTGTTGTTTCAAAATGGATTGACTGTGATGGACTTTGATAAAATACAACGCCTCTGATTTCCTCTACAATTCAACTATCGTTGTCTCCATGTATACTCATGCAATACATTGTTCGATAGACATAAGTGAACGGTGGAAAGAGCCTTCCTATTAAGTGTCTTCCAATCAGCATCAGACAAGGCGGAGTCTCCCTCCTTAATTGCTGCATCTAAATCATTATGTATCAAAAGATCAGTCATCCGAATCTGCCATAGACTGAAATTCATAACTCCATCGAATTCTCTATCTCAATTTCATTGTAGATATCCTAGATGTTTTGATCAACCAAAATAGCAAACCCGTGCTCTCAGGTAGATGTGTCGATATATTCAAAGTGTACGGGTCACCATTCTTACCATTCCAACTCAGGAATTCAAAGTGATTAAATTATGACCAAATCACTTCAAATTACAATGAAATGGCTCGGTTCTTCAATTCTTCAATAAAATATACTACTACAAGTTGAACAATTTGAAACAAATACAAGTTGTTTAACATATAGTTATTCAAATAAGAACAAATTTGAGGTCGGTACAGGCATTTAAACTTAAGGTACCACATTTTCAAGATAGTAACATCCATAATTTGAAGTCTTATATAGACACCTTGAAATCACTATGTTGTTACAATCTATCATAAAATATAATAAAAAATGGAAATGGTTAAATTTGATAAAGTTTGCAATCATTACAACTCTTTACATAAATTGCATCAAATTTTAAAAAATGGTAACATTCGTAATCCTGAGTGATTGAATTACTAATAAATCACTTCGAATTGCATCGCAACAGTATGCCTCTTCATTTTTTTATGAAATATATAGTGCTAGTGGAAGGGTGATAAATGGCATTCAATGTGATTTAACATTGCTTATATTGATAGTAGATTGTTTAAGTGAACAATCACCTATGAAAACTTTCATATTAAGGCGATCGTTCTCATTTGTAAATGCTAGTAAGGTTAACAGTCGACTATCTAAATATTCAAATCAAGATTATCAGTATCAATTATCAGCCGGCTACTATGTTAACAATCGAATATCTTTCTTTTTAAATCAATATGCTCAAATTGTGATGCGTTGGCTTAGAATATTCTATCTATAGGAAAATGTTAAAACAAAGAAGAAGAAGTCAAATTGGAGCAAATTAATAGTCGCTGCGACTATGAAAGTAAAAAAGATATGATGGTTTCATAAAAGTAACATCCAAAATTCAAAGTACTCTAAATAAATTGAAATCAACCAATATGAGTTAATTTAAATGGTAAGGCATGTGCTTCCCTAAGCAAATGTCTTCTGTACTAGTTTTTGTTAATAGAGAAAACTCATCCTAGGAGAGCTCTACCCCTTAATCGGCCGACCCAACTCGAATCGGGTTAGTCAGTAGTTCAAAGGACTTCAGGATACTGGTGGTGTGCACCAAAAAAAAACACATTGAAATCACTTTGCATTATACTGGAATGACCTTTCATCCTCATATTATAGTGGATTATTACACTGAAAGCACAACTAGTTTGAATAAATGATGATCTTAAAAACCTTGAATTAACTCTATATTGTATAACAACAACCACTATTCATTAATTAATTACATGTAATGATAAAAAAAATTGAAAATAATTTAATTGGATTAAATTTACTGTCATTTTACTACTTAAATCATGTAAGTTTTTCAAAGATAGTGACTTTGAAATTATAAGTCATTAAATTATGATCAAATGACTTCAAATTATAATTAGATAACTTAGTCATTCACTTTTCAATAAAATATTCTAGTGGGAGTGGAAAGAGTTCACTCAACAAATTTTCTTAGTGTAAGACTTTTTAAATTCTAGTTATTACTTTTCTTGAAAAAGTATAAGAGAGCACAAGGTGAGTTAGGATTTAGAAGAATGTGTGGCCACAATATCATACTCATCTTAAAACATGCATGGCTGATTACCCACATAACATCTCGATCCATATTACACTTTTTAGCAGTATATATATTCATAATTAGTCATGCCTGCATCATAAAGCCCCCAAATATGCTTCCTTCTTCTTGAAAGGGCTTAATAATACTAAAAGCATCATTCTCAAAGGGACTTGCTTCAAAATAAGGTTGGGTAATGATAAATACCGTATCTAAAGGCTCAAGTAAACTTAGGTGGTTATTTCAGCTTATTAATATAAACTCTATGATGGGACGTTGAACTTCTCAAATGTATCTTTGATGACAGAATTGTTCAACATATTCTTAACTTTAAATTGCCTCAATTGCTTCAGCCTGACACTTCTTTGGACAGTGAAAGCACATGGAGAGTACTCCGTGAAAGATGCCTACTCCCTAAAACAAAAGCCAAGATTCCCTCACAATCTAGGGGAGGTTAACGAGTCATGCTAGCCCAGCACAATAAAGGGTGGGCAAGGTATGGCTTTATTTTTTTATCGGGCTACTTGGCCCGCTTGATAACGAGGATCACGTGCATACAAAGACTAAATAATAAACTAGTTGTATGTCAAATTGGCATCCAAATTGATTATGGGCTTTTGAATCCTGGCCGAAAATGGGAAGGACCCACAAAAAAACCCAAATTCACAACTAGCAGAACAATTTTTTTCAATAAAGAAGAAAAAGTTGCCTAAGATTGAATATTCGGTCCAACGTGCTTTGAATCCTTTGATTTTGTTTTTGACGAATTTAAGGCTTTAAGCCCTACCTTGTGTGTGTTATGTCTGTGGCTGTGTTAATGTGTAAAGTTAAGGCTTTTTTTTTTTCAAAAATCACGCTATAAGGCCAACACGGCCTGATAATGGCTTGGCCTCCATGCTTGTAAAATTAAAAGGGTCACCGCACAAACCCCCCCGCCCAATCATGCATGGCCCAAGCATGTGCCAATGTTGCACTATTGGACCGGCTAAAATTTACCACCCCTATCACAATCCTTACTTTTAACCATCACATTGGAAGCTCTTATGGAAAATAAAAATCCTCAAGACATTCAAATTACTCTCATGGAAAATCACCTGGAAAACACTTCCCACAATGGCGGTAATTAGCTAAAGGATAAACCCCCTATCAGATAACTACCTTTTCTACCACGAACAACTGACACCATAGGACATTTGTTGATGCACTGCCCCATTCAAGAATCATCCATACCAATCTTAGATGGCCATTACAGCTAGACCTCTTGGGAAACAGTTTTGCAATAGAATGGGTCAAGATATTTTTGGGCATAGAAAATAACCTAAACGATCCAATGGATATCAAATAGGGGTTTATCTTGCGAAGAGTAATATTCTTTGACCTTGTTTAGCAGGTTCAAAACTTATTTCACTTCACTCACATCCAAGTAGACCCCTTACAAGCAATGAGAGAATCGACCACAAATTGCAGTTAAATCTCTCAGCATGAGAAAATAAATCAAAAGATTCAGCTCCTCCACATGGAAACATTCTCCTTCAATGTTGCTGTTAGATATACTTAGATAATCCTTCCTCACCACGTGATATGAGGAAATAACAAATAGATTATGACAAATGAGCAAATTTGTGTTAATTAGAATAATTTAATTGGTTCTTCCTGCCACATCACGTGAGGTAGGATGATATAAGATTTTTTCCAATCCAATTATGTATTAGCATCGGCAGCTCACTGCTCCATGCGTGTGCCACACCACACTAGAAAGAGCAGCCCAAGCTGCAGTGGAAGCCATAGACCGTGCCCAATCCATGAAAGTCAAACATCTCATCGTCCAAGGAAATGACAAAAACATCATCGAGGAAATCCTTACTTCAGGACAAACTCAAACAACTGCATCGAATCCAGTGATTCGTAAGGCCAAGAACTTACTCCCTAATTGTAACTCATGGGCAGCGTCCTAGAACTTTGTTGGACCTATCCTTAACTCCTCTCTACCTAAAATTGTACTGCAAAAGGAGGGGAAGGACTTGACCCAAGCTTTGTACGAAAATACTGTATTTTTAAAAAATAATTCTTTAAAAACTGTCTCGGGCAAAGAATTTACGTGAATATCGTCAAGAGATCGCATGTTGAATTTGCGATTTCATTTCTTAGTGAGATCGCATGTTGAACATGCGATCTCTGTTCAACAGTGATCCCTTCCTAATTTTCTCCCATGCGATCAACAGATATCCGAACCAAGCTAGCAAACATTTTTTAACAATTATTAAATGTTGAAAAACAATAATATCCATAAGAAGAGAAGTATTAAAATATCCATAAGTAGTTAATTTGAAGTTTTCAATATATTGTTCTAAACACAACATACTTAAAAAAGGTCTACAACGTACTTCTCCTCCTCCTCCTAAATTGCCTCCTCTAGAAAAACAGTTTGGGCTCCTGTGCCGATGGTCGCTCTGTCCTACTCAGACCTGCTGCCTGACTTGCTTCTTGCACTTCGTAGTCCAGAAAATGCAATGGCTCATATGGTGAGTGCTGCGATGGCTCCTGATATTTCTGAGAAGTAGGTGGAGTCGGCATTGTCGATTGTGATGAACCCATCGCACCCATCGCATCATGTGTGTAGAATGACATGATATCAGACAAGTCCTGTTGATGCAGAAAAGGGAAGCGTGCTGGCTTGAGAACAAGCGAAGAGGAGTGTGTTGGCTCGGGAACAGAAGAAAGGGAGTGTGCTGGCTTGGGAATGGGAGAAGGGAAGCGAGGTGGCTCTGCAGCCTGGCGTCATCCCCTACCTCGAGCTCTACATCCTCTAACTCAAGCTACTGGAGGTATATCTGGTTGCCGTTATTGTCCTGAAGGAAACATTTGCACACCTTCATGATCTCCAGCAATAGGCAATCCAATGTCAGCAATATTCCAAGCATCCTATAATGTGGATGACTCGAACTCGATACGTCAGAGAGAATCAACCTCTACATCTGGTAACTGATGGAAATGCCTCTGCAACCATGACATCCGAAGATGTCCGCCTGTGATACTACGAGGATCGGGCCTAACACCTAGCAGATGCTCGCACTCATCTACCCAAGGCATGTGGGTGATGCTTGTCATAGCATCTCCATCGATAGTTAAGCCCAACTGAATCGCGATGTCCTACAATGTGACGGCAACCTCTCCATTTGGCATATGGAACGTGTGCATCTCTGGTCTCCACCTCTCAACTAATGACGTGATGATGTGCCAATCTAGTTGGATGAAAGGGATCCAAGAGACGCCATAGAAGCCAAATTGTTGTAAGTATGGATCCAGACGATCAACATGCAAGACATCCTCCTCGCATCATAATGTCGACTCACGTCGACCACAAACAAGTGTTGAACCATCCTGCCCTGCCCACACTACCTCGGATCTATGTCTCTCCTACAGTCGGAGTAGTGATCTATCTATGGGTCTTGGATCCATCTGAAAGTTCACATATAACATATTGTTATTTGCCAAAAAAAAAATGAAATGTAAAATAACAATACATGTACTGTAAATATAACATCTTCTCTATTATGAACCATGAACCTTGAACCTTGAACCTTGAACCTTTCTACGCTCAGGACAGCTCCTTCGATTATAACCATCGTGTTTGCAAAAGTTACAAGTTATGGTGCATGCGGGCTCCCTAATATCCATCTCATTATGATATCTTTTCGACCTGGGTCTGCCTATTCCTCGAAGGAGATTACGATCTGGAAGCACTGTCGAAAAATCTATCTAAGGCCATCTGACCTTGTCTCCAATTGGATGGAATTTAGCTTGATAGCATAGTTGTTTATGCGTCCATGAATACCAATGGGCCCACAAGTTGGGAGCTATCCATATGAATTGATGCCATGGCAGTCATCGCATGAGAACATAGCATCTTATAAGTTTGCCATTTATTACATGTGCACTCTCGACTACTGACATTAATTGTATGGAGATGGCCACCCTTGCTACCATTACATGTGTGTCGGTCACCTGCCATAATCTCAAAATCAACGGTGATTTGATCAAATGAAATGACAGTTTGAGCATTGATGTCTACCACCATTTTTAAAATTTCTTAGTAACCCACGGAGCGAACATTTCTCCTTTGCTAATACCCACGACCGCCTCGTCAAGATGAGATTGAAAATAGTGAACATAATTGTAAAACATCTTCTTAACAAGCACTGCAACCGATAAGGATCTCGCATCTTTCAAAACAGCGTTGTAACTCTCACTAAGGTTTGTTGTCATGAAACCATGTAGGTAGCCTCCTTTGTATGCCCGTGTCCATCTCTCCACATCCAAGTTCAGAAAGTAATCAGGTGCTGATTCTTTCCTTGTCTTCACTTCATCCATATACTGCTCAAATTTCTCAGGTTGGCATTGCATCGCGACTGTAGTAACAAGTCTCTTCAATGTCTAGTTATTGTGGACCTTCTTAAAATTACTACCCACCTGTCTAATACAAAGTCGCCATTGAGCAAAAGGTGGCTGTCATCCAACCCTCTGATCTCTTATTACACTAACAATGCTAGCATGACTATCAGATATAAGACATAAAGTCTCCGAATGACGACCAACAACTTATTGCTTTAAGTGCATCAAAAACCAAGACCACGAGCCATATGATTCCTCATCAACTAATGCAAAAGCCAAGGAGAGAATATGGTCAGCACCATCCATAGTGCATGCAATCAATAATTTATGTGAATATTTCCCATACAAAAATGTCCCATCTATACTAACAGTCGGCCTACAATATGGAAAAGCATTCACACATGGACCAAATGTCCAAAATGCTCTTCGAAAAATTACTTGACCATGAATCTCTGTTTGAGTACCATGCCACGCCACTTTGGATCCTAGATTGGTAACTTGCAAAGCATTCAGAAGACTTGGCAATTCTGCATAAGAAGAGTCTCAATCACCATATACCGTCTCAATCGCTCTCCTCTTACCATCTCATACTCTCTTCCTTGTTACCAAGTATGTATCGGCCATAGTTTGCTGCAATACATAAACCTTCACATTAGACAACGCCCTAACTTGATTTAAGAAATACCGACTCATGAAGTTACAATCTAGTTGTGGATGGTCTTGATTAAGAACATGATTTACACATATATGAGGTCCTTCAGCTATTGTAACAACAAATGTAAAATCCTGACCTTTTTAACATGCACGAAGTCGCCATCTACATCCTTTGTCCCTCTTAGTGCAGAATACAAACCATATCCTCTTATCAGATTCATCAACATAAAAGTTATAGTGGTTCTTGATGTGATCTACCTTCATAGCATAAATCAAATCAACTTTCTTTTTAAATTGCATGTCCCTTTTAATCTCGTCACCCAAGTTCAGATAGTTAAAATATTCTCCATCTGCTTCTTCAATTATTATGTATCCATCACCACCGTCCCTTCTATTAAAAAAAAGGAATTTGATCCTCAATGGAAGTGTGATTATGGTCAGCTATCGGGTTCTCATCCAGCACATTATCGACCATCACAGCTTCTTCAAACTGTGGAGGCAAGGGATCCATTGATGTATCAAACTCAAAATGAGCAAATGTGCCACCAGTCTCAATCTCTTCATCTAATAATATTCCATCGATATCAATAGACAACTCATATAATGTTTCATTGACCTCACTTTCATCATCATCATCATCATCATCATCATCAATATTATTTCCTTCACTCATGTTGACATCATTTTCACATCGATATGCTTCCGAGGTCGAAGGCATTACTAAAGTAGTATTTCTAATATTTTGCTATAATCTCATGTTAGTAGCACCTTATACTTGAACAAATAACTTTGAAATTTGCAATTCACCGCCAAGTTCAACAGCATCCGTAAGATTCTCTACATTTTCATCATCAGTTATAGGAATCAAAGTATAACGCACACAAGTTGACTAAAAAACTGTTGCATGTCTGTGAAACACCTCTACTCCAGACATAGCACGATCAACTCTTACAATTCTACAGAGTCTGTCCAATAATTTACCGTATCTTGTGTCACATCTCACTTTGATTTTCTTCACTGGCGACTTATCATAATATGGTCCATCTTTACCACATAAAATATTTCCATGGGTGTACACCACAAGTTTAACATGATTCACCATTTCCAATCTAGTGAAAATATCAAACTACAAATATTAGTATAGAGCGCAAGTGCTATATTGCTCAAATACTTCATTTAATAATTTTACAAATTATTCACTGCATTTTAGCATAATTCACCACTTCACTTCATTTTATAATCTCAAAACCAATTCACTATATTTCACTAATTTCATATTCACTTCACTTCATTTCATAATCTAACAACTAATTCACTACATTTCACCACCAATTCACTACATGTCACCAATTATATAATCACTTCACATCACTCCATAATCTGACAACTAATTCAGTTCATTTCACCAATTTTATAATCACTTCACTTCGTTTCATAATCTCACAACCAGCTCACTTCATTTCACCACTAATTCACTACTTTCACCAATTTCATAATCACTTCATTTTATTTCACAAACTCACAATCAATTCACAACACTTCGTAAATTTTATAACCAACTTCACTTCATTTCACTACTTAAACAATTCACTACATTTCACCATTTCACAACTAATTCACTACATTCTACCAATTGCACAAACACTTTACTCCACCAAACCCTAAATCAAACCCTAATATATACAATTAACAAAAAACCATAAAATTAACAATAATTATAGCTAACAATTTGTAACTCATAATCTACTATAAGCAAATAAATCATTCACTTGTACTTAATCAACATAATTTTAATAAACCCTAAAATCCTCAAAACCCTAAAAACTTCAAAAAAATTAGGGCAAACTCAAAGAAAGCTTCACATACCATAGAAAAGGCAGCAGAGATTGCAACAGAACGTCTAAATCGAGAGAGATCGCAACGAACACAAACTCTGAGAGCAGAGATCGCAATGGGAAAGAGAGAGAAGAGAAATGGGAGGAAGAGAAATGGGGCGATCTGCTCGCGGGCTGGCTATAAGGAGGCTTCACCTGAAACACACCGTTTTGGTGCACAATCGCTGGAGATCGTATTTTGGAGATGCGATCTCAATACAAAAATGAGATCGTGTGTTCAACATACGATCTCCTGACGGTATTCACGTAAATTGTTTGCCCGAGACAGTTTTTAAAGAATTATTTAAAATAAAAAGGTATTTCCGTACAATCCTCGACTAGACCCCATGACTTTTGTTAAGCACTATTAATGTTAATGAATTACCCTTGTAATTGGAAAAAATTATTATTTTATTTGTAAAATTCTTTTAAAATTCATTTCAATGTTTTCGGAATCGAACATTACAGCATAAAATCGAAAAAGCATTGAAATAATGTCTTCGTTAAAAGAAATACTAGCAAATAACTTGTCCTATGCACAATGAACATCATCGAATACAATTGAAAAATATAAAAATATTATGTGTGAATTAAACAAATCAACTGAACTGCTTCATTCTCACATACCAAAATTTATTAAATGTTAAATGTACTAAAATACAATTGTACAATGACATTCCGTCAACAAAAAACTCTAGATAATTGCACCTATGAAGAGATCCATACACATTTTCAGAATAAAAATCGTCCTGAAAAGGATAGAAACTGTTGGATGTGAATGTGGGGAGTAAAAGAAATCGGAAAAGGATTGTGAGAGGAAGTTGGAAGAAACTGACTACTGCATGTGAAAGAACAATTAAGTATTTAGTGTTAATTATGAAATATAATAAATTGTAGGGTAATTTTGGAATTAAAAAAGAGATCAAAATTGTCTCTGTCCCTTCCATTTGTTTAAATTGATGGATTTGGAGGAGAAGAATTTAGAGGTATTCGGAAGGATTTGAAGATATAATTTATACCTTTGAATCCCTCGTTTTGATATCATTATTAGATAAGAGATTTAGAGAGATGAAATATTTAATCTAACTATTTTAGCCTTTTAATGGAGGATCAATTGAGTTGAAGAAAAGCATGTGAGAGGCAAGGTGGTTTGGTAGTGGTCGAGAAAGGACAGACGAACATAATTATGTAATTATATAATGAAGAATTATAACATACATAGGATTTTTTAAGATGCTACAAGGAGTATTTTTACCTACAAATTTCTCATCTCTTCAAATTCCTCAGAGGAATTACAAAATTTAGGTTTAGAGGGATTATGAATCCTTCCAAATTTCCCCTAATAATTTACCCAAATAAGGTGTTGTGCTATCTCTCCAAATAGCTTAATCCAAACACAATGTTAAAGTAATAGAGATTAAAGAAGGCTTGGAAACAAACCCAATCAGAGCAGGGATAACTTGAATTAGCACAATTATATTTCCAGGAAGCGAAAGTAAGATCATGAGGAAGGCAACGGCTTTTCAATGGTCCAGGCCTCTTCCTTTCATGTAGATGAGCTGAAAGCCATCACCTTCACCGCTTTACATCAGATACTTATCAAAAACCACTTTACACCAGAAACGTCAGAAATTTCCCTCCTTTTCCTCTCTATGATTTCAACTTTTATCACAGGCAAGCATTCTACTACTCTTGCAGGTGAAAATTTACTCCAGCACTACCAATGAAGCCGAAAGCTCGCAGCCTGCATGATTGGGTGAGCAAAATATGCAAACAGAGTCAAAAAGGTTATTGATAGGTACGGCAGTCGGATAAATTCCTTGTAGTAATCTTCAGGCAACTTCTGACGGCCATCGAGGATCGCAGCAAATGGGACGATGCTCGTTCTACTCTTCACGCGCTCAAATGCCTCACCATATCGGATGGCTAACCTCCGATCACCATTCCACACGCCAAAGAGATGGTGCCCAATTAGTCCAACAGATGCAGCCGCCACAACAGAGTTCCCAATCCACAATGTGTGAGCCAAGCACCAGATGACTTGGCCAACCATCTATCAGCCACAAAATTTAAAATAAAAGGTGGCGAAAAGAGAAGGAAAAATCACCTGGTTAGATTTCTTAATCAAATGTCACATAGAATCCATGTCACTCTTTATCATGTGGAAAGTCACATTCTGGGACTAGATTTATATGTATGGCATAGTCAAGCTTTGTATTCAGAATTTGAATGCATTACAGAAAATTGCGTATCTACAAATGATAGTAGTACCCACCCTGCTCAAAGAAATTAGTTCTTTATTTTTCATGAATTGGCACATTAACTATTAAAGTGTCAAGCTGCAACACTTTTATGTACTGAATGAGCGCCATAACAATACAAATGTGCATTAAAAACTCTGGCCAATGCCACTGCAGGATATTTTGATGCTACAAGGACGGGAAATGAGAAGGGAGCAATATTGGGACTGATTAGTACGAATGATCTTATGAAACCAGGTTTTGTTAAGAGCAGAAAATATTACCACCAGAAAACTAAGATAATGATCACAATGGATTGGCATAGAACCAATAAATAGATTAAAAATATGAAACGCCCTAAAAATATTCATAATTGGAAAAACACCATTAAAAAAGTGAAATGATCAATGTAAAGCATCTGAGGATTTTGCTTATGCATGACTGAGTATAATGCCAGGGTCTTCTGAAAGACAGACATTCCATTAGAATAGGAAATTCTTATCTATCCTAGTACAGCGATATCAGGAGCTCCACCAGTGAGAACTCTCCTAAACACATTAGCATAATGAACACTGTGAAATGGTGCCAAAGAGTACCTGGGGATGCCTGGTGATTCGCATGATGCCGGTCTCCCAAAGATGCATCTTTGGCTTATCAACTGCTGCTACCTCCAGTAGATTGAAAGTAGAAGGATAAAGGAATAAGAAGGAGATGAAAGAAGATAGCCACACAAGTTCGTGAACTCCTGGCACAGCCTGGAGCTGCCATAATTGTACTCCATCATATCGATGATTGATAAAGTACACCTAAGGGAAAACAAATTGGAAAGCTAAGAACAAACCTTGATAGAATCCTACTGTTAACAGACAAACAATGCCGTTATCAGATTCAAACCATACATACACAGCATTAGCTCAACAGTCCAACAGCCAACAGAATGGCTCAAATGCATGAATATATTAATTTTACATCCTCAAGCAAATTTCATAAGAAACAGTAGAAAAAGACTAATTGCTTAATATGAAAATGCTTTTGAGCCATACTGTATTAAGTATGGAGATCTTAATGTTTTGTTTCTGCCAGTGAGTCTGACTTGCACTTGGATAAATTACTAAAACCAATTTAACAGAAAAAGACTGTTTTTTAAGCCATAGATCATTGAAGTAAGCTGGAGGCAGCCAGAAAGAATGAAGTATAAAATGTAAACTATCCCACATCAGGGAATTTAGAAAGGTTTGGCAGCCTGACCAAAAATTAAATTAACAAAGAAAAGTGTCCCAAGAGGTCCAAAATCTGTTTAGTATGATTATTTTCAGAAAGTTAATATTCACTTCTCATTTCACTTTGTTTACCCTTTTTTGAGTTCATTTTTTATAGAGAACTCTGACCTCTTTACAAAAAAAAAAAAGAAAAAAAAAAGAGTAAACTATCTTCTCTGACGCTGCAAGTATGAAAAACATGTTTACCAAGTGAATACACAGTTTTCCCCCCCAAATCTGTGACATGTCTACAAAATTTTACTCCAATAAATTATAAGACAAATTAAAGTTTCATGCCCATAGAATAATATAATTTAAAGCAACAGATAATTCTGAAGTATTACACTAGTAAGTATGTCACTAATTATAATGGTGAGAATATACACATATAGAGTAAAACCATGCGTAGAAACCAAGTCCAGAAATGGTAAAACTTATACACCCGGTAGAGTGTACCAACAATGCAAGTAATATAACAATTGTATAATGTAATGCCATGTGTATGCAGATATTTCAACTAAATACCATTAAAAAACATAGAATGTAAAAGAAATGCACCAGTTCATCATGGTGCAATTTCTGAGAAAGGATGCCGGGCAAAAAGTTATTAATAAATGTAAAGAGAAACAGAAACAAGAAGAATAAGTTATAAAGAATGGCCCCAAAAAAAACAATTAACTTGGAAAAGGAAGTCCTCCAAATGTTTCCTAGTTGATAGAGAAGTTGGAAGATTACCTGGTAGTACTCCATCTCTGAGATTTAGAAGAGTGAACTTCACTGCTATTAAAAAGCAATATTTGTTTTAGACAGATAAAAACAAGTTTTATTGTTTTCTATTTCTTAAGAAATCTTTCAGAAAAGTGGAAAATTTGCTGAACAAAAACAGCATTAGAGTCTGCAAATTTACTATCAAGCACGTATAGCAACACAATGTCAAATAGATGCTCTAACATCATGTTCTGACAGAAGAATACGAGTAGACTGAACAGGGTTTCATATCAATGGGTTTGGGAAAAAGCCAATCACCTTAATGGATTTCTCAGTTCTTTCTGCAAATGGGAAGTTATTGATCTGATCAGCCTGTCCTATCTGTTCGTGAAAAAACATGACTATGACATGAAAAATTTACCCCAGCAACCCATATGTTTGGAAATTTACACTTACGGAGGATTTCACTTATATCATGATACACCCATTTTGTAGCCTACCGATGCAAGAACTCTATGCATTATCTATAGCCTTTCACTGACATAGGCTAGGAATATTTCCGAGAAGATAATAATTGAGGGAGACACAATTGAGGATCGGAGGATATGAAGGTGAAATTTTGCAACTTTTATAAAACACTTCACACCCAATTGAGAGGTATAGGAGAAGGTTAGCGGGGGTGGAATTTAAGCAGCTGGAGACAAAGACAAGGTGGCTCGAGAGTCTGTTTTCGCGAGAGGAAGTTAAAAAGGCAGTTATGGACGGCGATGGAGACAAGGCTCCGAGAACAGATGGGTTCACCATTTCCCTTTTTAAAGAGAACTAGGCTTTGCTTGAGGAGGATATCATGGCACTATTTGATGAATTCTACACCTCAAGCAAGTTCGTTAGAAGCATTAATTCGACATTCATATGCATAATACCAAAGAAAAAGGGTGCGGAAAACATCACAAGCCTATAAGTTTGGTCAGTGCCACATAAAAGATAATTTCAAAGGTCCTAGCAGAACACCTAAGAACAGTGCTGGCTCCCCTAGTCAGTAACTTCCAGTGTGCCTTAGTGGAAGGTAGACAAACGTTCGATGCAGCATTGGTCGCAACTGAGGTGGTGGACTCTTGCGCAAGAGAGGGAGGACAGGCAGTCATATGCAAATTAGACATGGAGAAGGCATACGATCACATGTCTTGGGAATCTCTAATGGAGATATCAGAGAGAATGGGATTCGGAGACAAATGGAGAGGATGGATTCACTGATTTCTCAGTTATGAATCATGGAGAGGCAGTGGGTTCAATTCATCTAGGGGACTCAGACAAGGAGACTCCTTGTCTCCGTTTTTGTTCATACTGATGATGGAGTTACTCAGCAGTTTTCTTGAGAAGGCCTCTGAAACGAGCCTCATTAGGGGCGTGAGGATAGGAGGAATGGAGTCATCCATGAGATTAACTGACCTATTATTTGCATATGTTACATTGCTATTTTGTGAGGACGCCCAATATTTAGCACATTTTCGTTGCATCCTGACATGCTTTGAGGCGGTATCGGGCCTACAAATTAATACGAGGAAGAGCGAACCGATACCGATAGGAAGAGGGGACAGTGCTCATGGGCTAGCAATGGTGATAGGATGCAAGTTGAGCTCTGTCCCAATAACATATTTGGGATTGCCTCTTGGGACACTTGTCAAGGCGAAGGATATTTGGCACTTGTGATAGAAAGATTTGAGAGGAAGCTATCGGGATGAAGAGGTCTTACTTGTCCAATGGAGGCAGACCCTACTCAAATCAACATAGTCAAATCTCCCAGCATATTATATGTCTTTGTTTCCAATCCCCAAGAGTGTGGCGAAGAAGTTGGAAAATGTTTAGGCTAGGTTTCTTTGGAGAGATTCAAAGAAGGCGAAAAGATATCACTTGGTAAATTGGGAGGCTATGAAACAACCGAAGGAGCTAGGAGGCCTAGGGGTGAAGTCCCCAATTCACTTCAATGAAGCTTTATTAGGAAAGTGGCTCAACACGGACTCGGATCAGCTATGGAGAAGGCTGGTGGTGGACAAATTTGGGGTTCACAATACAGGACGGATAACAAGACGAGGAGGTTTGGTAGGTTGGACTGTATAGAGGGGCATTACAAGAGGGTGGTCGAACTTTTGGACACACACGACCATTTTGCCAGGAGGAGGAAACCAAGCATCCTTTTGGGAGGACACAGAGGTCTATAATGTGGCACAGGACAAGGAAGTAGCAGTGAGGGAGGTGTGGAGAGGGGGAAAATGGAGGGAGTTTGGGAGATTCGGTTTAGTAGACAGGCCCAAGATTGGGAGCTCGAATCCTTCGTCCAGTTCTACGATCTATTGTACAGAACCAGACCTTCAAGAGGGAAAACAAGCTGTTGTGGAGATGGGACAAGTATGGGAAGTTTTCCGTAAGGGCTTATTACGAGAAGCTCTTCCCTAGGGGTAGCATCGTGGTCTTTCCATCGAGGCAAGTGTGGCCAAAAGGTGTCCCACCTAAAGTTAATTTTTTTGGGTGGAAAGCAGTTTGGTGTACAGTTCTCACGATAGATAACTTGAAGAAAAGAGAGAAGATTATGGTTAATTGATGCTTCCTTTGCAGAGGAGAGGAAGAATCTATTAACCATTTGCTATTGTATTGTCGCAGGACTCGGGAGTTGTGGGCGGTGGCGTACAAGAGCATGGGTATCAGTTGGGTGCAGGCAGGCACGGTGAAGCAGGAACTAGCCGCTTGGGAAGGGATAAGACTCTTTGAGAAAAAGAAGGCACTTGTCAAATTAATTCCATTTTCTATTTTTTGGATTATTTGGAAGAAATAGGAGAGCCTTTGAAGGTTTAGAGACAGGGGATAGGTTAACAGTAGGTAGATGGGCTAAGGAGTTATACTTTTGGTACATAGGGATGTATAGAGGGCGGGATTTTCGTTTCATGAAAATGTTCTAATTGACGTTTTTCACAACTTTTTGTAAATGGCCCTACTTTATGTAATTCTTGCACCTACTTGGTGTTTAGTAATATAATCATTTACTTAACTCTAAAAAAAAGGAATATTTCCGAGAAAGGCTACAGGAACAAAAGCATTAAGGTGGATGGTTACATTTTCACTAGAGGTGGTACTTGTACCGTTTAAAGCTGAAAAGTGCAAGTATAATTAGTCAAACTAATTCACTTCTTTTCCATTTCATCAATACCTAAGATGGCATAGCCCCTTGTTACTTATGAAAGAAAAAATAAAAACACACAAAATAATCCATACAGCCAAAGCACAACAAATGACAAGAAAGCTCAATAAAATATGATTCAAAAATAGAAACAAACATTGTATAACACATTCTCCAGCATCTCGATGCATAATTGAAAGGAAAGGAACTCACAACAGTACTGACTGCCAAAGGAAGAGATATCCCTGCAAATAGGACCCGGAATGCACGTTCTCCTACAAGTTTCTCACCTGTTTCCCGTAGACTAGCTAATCCACTGTGAACTGAAGCAAATATAAGGATGAGCACCAGCATCACAACCTACAAATTCAAAAAGATTAAATAATGAACCGCTAAAATAAATTAACACATTAGTATACATACTGTGAGTATCATGATGCCATTGTTATGCTCAAGGAATTATGATAGGTTATTCTTTTTATGATAATCTATTTCTTTTTGAAGGATGCATTATAGCTTTGTTTTGAGAAACTTTGAGAAATTTAAATGGAAAGACGTGATATTTCATTTATCAATAAAGTTTGTGTCTCAATCAAAAGCCGCTATATTCTCTTTGGCAAAGTTATGAGTATGGAAGATAAGACAACAATAAAATATTCAGTGTCAAATTCCTAAGTCCGAATCTTTTAATCCACTTCTAAAAACAAACATGATCACTCATGAAAAGTAAAACAATACAATAAATATGATCAAGAAATGTGCAGAATCCAACAGTATTTACACAGAGAGGTTAACTCCCTGCTGCAAAATCATATGAAATTATCAGCTTTGTCTGACAAACATCATTATGATACGCCTCCCCCCAACATCATTCGCCACACAACACACCATTTCTCTAGTTAAATGAAAAAAATGGAAAAACTACAACTCACCTCATGGCTCTCCGAAAGCCCGGAGACAGACTCGATGAAGGCTGAGCCTAGCCCCAAACCATTAGCACCGTCAAGCCAAGCCACGTTCAGTACAAAGAGAACAACCCCCAATATCCCCGTGAAGTACAGCCATGACTGAATCTTCTGCTCGCCCAAATCAAAAGCCGCAGAATCCTCACCCACCAATTGAGGCTCCAGAGGAGCCGATGATGGGGCTTCCTCTCCTGTTCCGCCGCTGTCCCTGACAGAAGTTCTAGCAAGAACACGCCGGGTAGTTTGGTGGGTAGAATCGGATGGGAAGTGAAGGGAATTCGACTTCAGGGTCCTGCCGATGGGCTTGGGGCGGAAACGGGGTTTTGAGGAAAGTGAGAATGGGTTTGAGAGAAGAACAGAGGTAGCCATCTCCCTTTCCCTAATTCTTCCAAAACTTTCTGTGGAGGAGGAGGAGGAGAAGAGAAGCTAGGAACGCAGAGGATTCTCTAGTGGAGCACTGCCGTCCCGTTATCGATATGCCCTTCTGGACTTGTTTCTTTTGTCCCCATTAGTATAGTGACTGAATAGAAAACTTATCTAACATTAAAAAAAAAAGCAAATAAAAAACTAAAATGAAAATGTATATATCTCTATTATTATATTGAAAATTTAGAACAGATACCAAGGGGGTTGGGCCGAGTGGTAAGCAGCTCGGTGCCGCTTAAGGAGGTCTCGAGTTCGAGACCTCACGTACGCAGACACCCCCTTGGGAGCCTCACCCGTCATTGCCAGGCGTGCGACCCGGGGCGACCAACGGAGCGACCAACGGATTAGTCAAGTATGGTTGGCTGAAAGATGCCATCTCACCGCCGGTGGGGCCTGCTTGGATACCGTGGCTGGCGACCAAAAAAAAAATTAGAACAGATCTTGTCTATTTTTATTATTCCGTAGATGCCCTTAATGTTTTTAATATTTTGCTTCCCAGATTAAGAAATATTACAGATTGACAAGGAGCAAAATTTCTTTTTGGTCGCCAGCCACGGTATCCAAGCAGGCCCCACCAGCGGTGAGATGGCATCTTTCAGCCAACCATACTTGACTAATCCGTTGGTCGCCCCGGGTCGCACGCCTGGCAATGGCGGATGAGGCTCCCAAGAGGGGTGTCTGCGTACGTGAGGTCTCGAACCTGAGACCTCCTTAAGCGGCACCGAGCTGCTTACCACTCGGCCCAACCCCTCTTGGTACAAGGAGCAAAATTTCACACATAGCATTGGCAAAAAATCAGATCGTGCTCCACTGCCCATATCTCTTACTCCTGATTTCTCTCACTCAATCAACCGCACTCCATCCCTCTTTCTAAGTAACTGCCCACTGCTACTGATTTTTTTTTTTTAAAAGGGCAACTGCCCACTACATAATTTGGGTTCAATCAATTCATTTTTAAAACGATTTTCTCCTGTGCTTCGTCTCTGCTCCGGATGTTTCATTGCTGCTTCTTTTCCTCGGCATTTCCTCCTCTCCATTTACCTCAAAACATATGATCATTGGTGAGATACATGCAAATCTAATGAAAACTCAATAACTCGGGGTGCAATGAGGTAAATTACTATCCATATACATTGTTCCAATATTCTTTTTTGATAACATAGCTATAAATTTCAAGTAAATGACTAATCTCGTTACAGGTTCGTGTTACCTGCTGTCATTGCCAGGAACTGCAGCTCAGGCATAGAAGCGGCAACCTCAATGCATATGTGACTTAAATCAGTATTTATTAATAACCTTCTTTCATTTACATCTGACATTCCATCAAAAAGCATACTTTTTACATTTCTTGTCTTGGTACGTTTATGGGAAAGAGCATCTCAAGAGCATTGGCAGCAACTTACTACAATGTTGACTTACATTCTGCATAGGGGAACCATCTTGAAGGTAAGATTTTTCATGTGACATTATAATTTGTGGTAACATTTCTTAAATAAACGGACTTTTGAAGCTAATTTATTTGTACCTTTATAGCGAAGAGCATCTCAAGAGCATCAACAACAGCTTAATATACTTTATTCTACACAAGGGAACAGCTTGAAGGTAAAATCTTTCATATGACATTGCAATTCGTGTGTAACATTTCATAAATAAATCGACTTTTAAAACTAATTGATTTGTACCTTCGTAGAAAAGAGCATCCAAGATCATGACCAACACCTTAACACATTTTTTACTTACATTCTTCACGGGTGAACCATCTTGAAGGTAAAATTTTTCATGACATTACAATTTATGAGCGACATTTCTTAAATAAACTGACCTTCTAAGCTAATTCATTTATTAAATTTTTTTAAAATATCATTGAAAATCTTTTATTTTGCAATCAGTTATCCTTTGAAGACAAGTGAGTATTAATTTTTAATAGGTGTACCTATGAATGAAGCCCCATCACCCACCGAGGTTGGCCGAAATGGAAGGGTTTTCAGTTGCTTAAGCAGAGGATCAAGTTCGAATCCTTTTGGATGCAGCAGATCTCCTTGAGAGGGGTCCTAGGAAACCGCCCGACTGTACCCTGAATCCGGACTAGTCGGCTAGTTTTCGAGTACCGATACCGAGTACCGGATATCGGGTGGGAAACCAAAAAAAAAAAAAAGCCCCATCACAGGTAAAACACAATTGCATTCATATTAATAATTGCTGCCACTAATTTCAAAAAAAAAAATTGAACAGTGCAAAAAAATCTGACAAATAAGTGGACAGAAGGATCCCATTAACATATGCATTTCCAATACAAATGTGGATCAGAAGCTTCAAAAACATGCTTAAATTTCGGAGATGCAAAAATAAGGATTGTGATTAAATTGGAATGCTAAAAGTGCAACTCATATATGCACTTGAGCTAACATTCATCATAAATAGCGAAACTTTGCACGAGTTAGAGAAAATTTGAAAAAATATTCACTTTTGTGCTTGACAAAATCCCGTGCGAAGCATGGATTGTGTGCTAGCAACTATCTATTTAAAAGTTAAATCATAGTTTTAAAAACCGAACCGGACTAACCGGTCCAACTGGTTGAACCTGGAACCGGTGACTGGCCTCGTCCGGTTGCATAGTTGACTCAGTTTGCACATTGACTTGGCAGAAACCGGGTTAAACCGGTTGGTTTTTAATGAACCGGGTTAAGCCAATAAGATATTAAATTGTTAATACTTGTGTATTTTAGATTATTACATGTACTTTATATATTTATTATTTTTTAAATAAATCCGGTTTGACCCATTGAATATCCGGTTGAACCTGGAATCGGTACCTTGACCAGTTCCCAATCCGATCCGATTTTTTAAAACTATGAGTTAAACATATAAAATTAAACAATTAATTACAGATAATTGTTCTTTTCAATTGTGTATGAATAGATATTTGTGGAAGTTACGCACATGGCAAGGATTAGAGAATTTTAAAAGAGTGAAAAGAGATTGTATGATTGATAGAATCGTGTGAAATGGTTGAGAGATGAGGAATTAATAAAATGGTTAAAAATGCTGAAATTATGAAAATTAAATTTGATTGATGGCATTTTTGAAACTTGAAAATGAGGATAAAACTGTTTTGGATTTGTTTAAAGTAATAGTGATAAAAATAATGTTAAATAAGGGTAACACTCCGGTGCCATATAGTTTTCATGAAAACTAATAACAATTTAGTAATTGAAGTCTAACAATAAACTATATCTAGGTATTTTGTTGGTAAATATTTTTTTTCCTTATTATATCGTAAATCTATAAATAGAGTTATTTCAATAATTTTCAATTTACATAATTGTTACAAAATATTTGGGTTTAGAACAAATTTTCGTAAAATTGATTTAAATTTTCTACTTAGAAAATTTATTTTACTAGAATTTATAAGATTTCAATTAATTTATATTATGGTTTTATTATCTTTTATTATTATTCCTTATTTACTAGTAAATTTTTGTGATACGTGATAAATTAATCGAATATATAGTTGTTTTTTCCTCAGTAATTGAGTATATAATTATTTTATCAATTAAATTCCATTGAATTATTGGACCGATTTCCTATTATATATTTGGTTCCGGCGCTGAATACTTGTATCTCCAGCAGGACTTGGAGAATCGACACGTCCCTAGTGGCTGTGCTTAGGCATGATAGGCTTCCGCGTGCCCTATACTTTTATAGTATCCGAATCCTATTCTATATAAGATTGGCTCCTAAAATGTGTACCTGCACTCTACCAGCCCGAAACCGAAACTTAAATAAATTGGAACTGATTCATAAACTTATTATGCAGAACCCACCTTAATTTTATTGAAATCTATTTGTAATCTACCAGATCGGGTTATGTTCTTATCGATTCTGACTCTACCCTTCCTTGTGTAGACTCAAAAATCATGTTAAGGCACCTCAATTGGTGACGCGATGGTCAATGGCTCGATTTACTGCTTTCTAAAATAGTATCCTACTTTGTTTAATACTCACATCATATTAGATTGGATGGGATCGAGTGATTTCTAAGTATCGTGTTGGGTAGTTGGGTAATAAGGATGGATATCGTTAGGGATTGTTTCCGTAGCATTTCATTCTGAGGGAGCACGTTTATGCACTATACTTACTGTGCGCACTTAATTTTTTGTTTGCGCGATGAATTAGGGTCCATGATACTTATAATAACTTTACAGTCTTTACAGTCTTTGATCCAACATCCTAAGCAATGTTGATTTGGATAGAGCAGCGCATCGAATTTTGGAAGATCAGATCACAAGAACAATTTTGACTGAAAACATTAAAAGTAGCCCAAAATGAAATCGACCGGCTTTCACCGATTACACCAATGCACCTGAACTATACTTTTAGCGAGCCCGCCGCAACGGCGCCCATTTTTTAGCGCCGCTATCCCCTCCGATCCTCTTACAACTGCTTGAACTGGGGTTACGAGATTACGAGTAATCTTCAGCTTACCCAATTGAGCCATAAAATTGAAGTCTACCTGCACTGCATCATTCTCCCTAGGGTGGAGAAGATTCACCATCCAATCAGAAGCCTCCTCAATGTCAGAAGAAATACCTCCATCATAAAGAATGAGGTGCTTAACACTGAAGACATCATAATTGTGAATGTCATTAGGGAACGGGTACTGCTAGCGATTAACATTCCGATTAATCTTCTCGATGATTTCCACCGGTCCAGTCTTGTGATCATTAAGCTTACTATAGTCATTGGCAGGAAAATGATCCTCAGTTAGACAGCCCACATATACTCTCCTACGTTGAAGTCAACTAACATGTGCCTCTTGATGGCTTGTGCATTTTACATATCCATAGAAGCAGTTGGCTGAGACTAAGTCGATCTTGCGAACCCGTTGGAGCTTGGTAATGAAGTCTTTAATATTTCCATGGAGACGACCTTGCTTGGTAGCAGTGAGCAAATCAAGTGGGTCATGAGGAACCAAATCATATACAACTTGGAAAGGACTATAACTAGTACTGTGATTAATTGCATGGTTATTGATATGGACCAACATATACTTTTGATCCATACCCGAGTCCTTCTAACGTGCCTCTTGTCCACCCGACTCGCCCTAGCACACCGCCACCCGACTTGCCATGGCAAGCTCCGCCCGACTCACCATTGCACCCATCGCCCAAGTGTGTCGATGGTACTATCCCTCACGTGCCGAACACGTGAGGAAGCGGCGAAGTCATCCAGCTGTATCCACGATTCTATAAATAAATCTTTGAGGGACCAGGTAAAGGGACGAATAGCCCATTCTCACTGAAAACTCTTCATTCTCATACTCTCATATCCTCTCTCTGACTTAGGCATCGGATGGCCGTTCCGGGGAATCACCCCGGGTTCGGCTTTGTGCAGGTCCCAGAAGCCTTCGTCGGAGGGACCCGCTACCAGCTACCAGAAGTTCTCCCGATAGGCCACCCCGATTACCCGGAGGACCTATCAGTTATGAATAAACTCGGGTTGACATAGTTTAAGGTCCCAAAATTTGACATTTATTGAGCTTCAAGCTCGTGTTGTAATGGTAGGGCAATTGGAATACTCACCTCCTGAACTATTCTTGGAGCGTGGGAATAACGAACGGGACATCTTGGATCGAGCGGGATGGGTCCCACTAGGAGGCATATGATTACTTAATATGACTAGGCCTGGAGTGCCGCGCACTCTTTTAGAAGTGTCATTTGGCACTCCTTCATGAGTGCCACTGGACAATCTTCTCTATTTCTCCATCTAGTGCTTCTATATTATGATCTATCAATTTGGTCCTCATTCTTTCTTTTTCCTCAAATTTTTGCCTGTTTTCGTAGCATTCCGGGGAATGATCTTTTTCCTGTATCATGCTCGAATCCTTCTCAGAACATTCCATCATGTTTTGTGGTGTAACCCGTAGTATACGATTACTGGGATATGACATCATCACACCCGCTAACCAAGAGCTCAAGAGTGAACCGAGATCTAGGTTTGTATAGTTTGCACCTTCTTTTGACAAGGGAATGATGCATGCTCCTCTTGCATCCATTACGGTTACCTTGTCAAAGTTAAATACTAAAATGGCCAAATTTTTAGGTGTTCTCCAGCAATTGGTTGTCATGCGAACAGATGAATGAAAGGCAACACAGAAGACAAAAAAAAAAAAAAAAGGGGGAGAGGAGGAGGAAATGGGGCTGCTGCAAGTGAAAGCACGTTTCCATTCTCCTCTACACTGTACAGCTTTTTTCCTGTAATGGGATTTCTTAAATTATAAAAAAAGTAATTTAAAAAAGTACAGTAGGAAAAATAGAGAAGGCTCGCTCCCGAGTTTGAAGAGCTAGGAAGAAGTACAATATTTAGTCCGAAATTCATTATTACCAAAAATACTTATTGAGATATGATGCTACCCATCTTAAAAAGTTATGATATAATTAACTAGAGCTCGACTCGCGATTTTGTTATTTAATAAAATTAATGAATGTAATATATGATAACAAAATTGTAATTGTAATTAACATATCAGGTATGTGATTTTTTTATAAATAAATGAAAATTAACTACCAAAATGATAAAAAGAAATTGAATTATTTTGCTTATATTGATATAGAGGAATTAGAAGAAAAAACATTTGTGAAATAAGAGAAAAAATGACGTTGAAAAAAGAGTTGCTAGCTATATTTTAGTAAATTTACTAACTTTTCTTAATATAATAACTACTAAAATCAAATTTTATATGATAAGGGTAATTTGGAAATTTGAAAAGGACATCAAAGATGGAAAACGTTTCAATGTATAATATAGATAAAGTTTTTTCATTCAAAACAAATTAACAACCAAATTTACAATTATGTTACCTCTATTAAACTTTATAATATATTTCCCCAAACTCCACGAATTCACATTTTAACCTTAACAAGGTGATCTAGTAATATAAAACTCACTCCTATGTTATTTAATGAATCGATATTACAGGCTCGAGTCTCACTCTGAATAATATGACCAAAAAAGATTCTTGAGTTTATGTCTTGACAAATATCGGCTTCTTAAACTATGTTATGCCTTTAGCTGTGCTACATTAACAACACAGTGTTAATACTAATTGTTCAGTTCACCTAATATGTTTACAGTTGAACATGAAAAGTCGAACATTACTTGGTGAGGTAATTGAGTTGTTACTACTATTGCACTCCTTTTAACAGATAAAAAAAAAAGACACTGCGACCAATTTTGCATTATCCTAAACGCAACAATCTTACATTAACCTATAACACAAGAAAAAATTTACTATAATTTAACTATTCCATAAAATCTTAACATTTATTGTAATCTAATAATAATATCACAACAACGATGATCATTTTTAACTATAAAAGGGACAAGAGAACACATATTTCAATATGACAGGCAGATTGGCACAAAATAAGAGGGGGAAAACGACCATGTTAGGCAAAAATCCTTGCTCTATGTCAAAAGAACGTCCAGCCGCCCCAACAGTTTTACAGAAGTGGTCAACATGGAACATAAGAATGGAAAAATACTCAAGAAAATGTCCAAATTGGAAGGAATCATGAACCCAAAAACCCTAATTTATCTTCCGACAAATTTCGATACCGATTACATCAGCTGTCAATCCCTCTTCCGAAGGCTAAGGAACCTCCTGGCAACATCTGATTTCGATTTGCAGATGAATGAGAGAGCATTTGAAACCATGGAGTCGATTTCTTCTTCCTTCTTATCGTACACATAGAAAGCTATAAATGCAAGTGGGATTCCTAAATCATATGCAATAAATATATATAAGCACAAAGAATAATAAAAAAGGAGCAGAACAAGTATAACTTACTCAATACTGACCAACTAATACTAGCATGGCTTAGGTTCAGTAATCTTTTGTACAAGGAGTTCAGTAAACAAACAATTCTAGCTCGGCAAATAGTTGAATCACGAGGATGAAGGAGAGAGATCAAATAGGTCAGAATAGCTGGGAATGGTTATTGCTACAGTGAAAAGCAATTCCTTCGAGATGAACTTCAACTCTTGGCCGAGATTCAGTAGAGATTCAAAATAACCAAGCGGGCAGAACAGGACTAAAAGGGGGGGAGAGAGAGAGAGAGAAAGACCTGCTTTAAATAAACTTTGAAGTGAAATGGATCCGAGAATGCTAGCAATCAGAAGAATACCAATCACCTGCTTCAGACAGACAGCGACCATGATCAAATTGACCAACATATATTTTAACAGCATTAAGAATACATCTAAACAGACAATTAACAGCACACTGTAGAACTACGAAAAACTCTCAACCTTTATCACCTCTACAAGTTGGACTATTCCATCATCAGTTCATTTTTGTTTAAGGGAATAACAGTAATTTTACAGTTCCTCGTCTCTGCAAGAGATCCAACTCGAACATGAAGCAAGAATGTTCGAGTTTGTACATGAAACAGTTCTGTTTCTCAGCTCTTGTTGTTGTACTGAGTATATTGAAACAGTAAATGTCAATACTGAACAAAAATATGACTATCAATACTAAGTGAAACTTATGCTCCACCGGTAAGCGTCTTTTTGAACACTTCTCTCGTGTGTTTTTCACAATAAATTTTATATTTTTGCTTTCAAATAAAAAAGATTTTGGTCAGCTATGGAAATAGCCCTCTGTTTCTCAAGTTTTCAATAAAGAAAATATTTTTTTTATAAATAAAATGCCCATTTCTACAACAGCTAACTCAAATATAACCATACTCAGAAAATAATAATAATAATAATAATAATAATAAACTCAGATGTATAACCGCGGTTTGCAAAGAACCGGTTTGCAGCTCCATTTTCTCGTGTCATATTTTGTTTCTGAATAAATGAAAAATGTATTTTCTACAACTACTCAACCAAACAATATTTTTCAGGAAAAAAGAAACAAAAAACTATTTTCAGGGCTTCTAAAAGAATTTTGAACGCACTCCTCCAGCCACCAACTAGATTTTATTTTATTTTTTTCTCTTTTTGAAAACAGAAAACTCCGTATATCCGTCAAGCACCAATAACATGTACGTAGATGAAATCCTGCGGAGATCGTCAAAAGAGGCAATTCTTTGTTTCTCTTTGGGCCCTTTCCTTTTTATCACAGATTAGTATCTTAATGCATTAGAACTAAAAATTCTGAGCTCATGAAGTTATAATTTTAACCCAGCAAATAAACTATGATGTGAAAGATTGAAAACCTTGGAAAAGAGCATCCAATCTTTCCCCTGGCAAAGTGCAGTCAGAATATTGACCGCACTATTCCATGATGAGGCCACTGATGCAGCAACTCGGTGAGATCTCTCATCTGACATGTAGAAACTGGAAGGCGAGATTTTCTCAATCCTGTATCCCACTCTGCACAATGCACAAATTTTGACACCGATTTAACTGAATCTTACAGATAAAATTGCAACAGACAAAAAGCCTTACATTTTCTCAGGCAGACAACCATGCACAAACAGAAAAATTGACGACACCAAAAGGAGCTTCGAAACTGCAGTGATGATGGATGGAGAGGAAGCAATGAAAGTATAGTAAATTGCACCCAACACTAGCAAGGCAGTCAGTGTCTGTTTCTTATCCTTCCAAAGAAGCGTGTTTGCAACTGCAAAGAAGAAAGCCAGAAATATCTATCAATTTTCCAAAAGACACAAATAAGCATTATGTTTAATAAGAATCCTAATATCCCAATAGCCTAAGCAGTCAATGAAGTAAGAAAGATGTCAGCCAACCCTGATGCCTCCGATACCATTCCTAAAGATTGTTTGGTAAGAAGGTGAATCAAGCATTGACTATGCAGAAATCCAACACATTTTACCAGTTTTTAGGGCACAAGAAGCTAGACTTTGGAAGAAACAAAGAGAACTACAAGGACCAGGTGATCCTTCTAAAACCAGGACATCTTACAAACTTAATGAAAGACATTATGACAATGATATGTAGGTCTTTTGAATTGTCATTTCACTTTGCATAAGGGAAATCCCACTCAAAAACAATATTTGGGAAACAAAGCAGAGCAGTTGAAAGATTAATTTGACTACGAACAATACCCCTTCCATTTCCAAGATATAATGAAGCCTTGGATGGCCCTTCTCTTTTAGGAAGACGATCAGCACTCAGATGAGAATATGACTCAACCGTCCGCCGAATACCCTCCTGCAAAAGGGGTAGAAATAGTGTTTTTTTTTTCTTTTGAGAGATTATAGTGTGGAACAGAGGATTAACTAAAAGAGGAAAAAATTTTGGTTGTGAACCCTTTCTTATTTTCTGTTTCCCTCTGCTTCTTTCCTCCCTCAGTGCTAAATGAAATTCCAATTTATTTACCCCCAAATAAACTTCCTGGTTACCTTCAGTCATGGAAATAACAACATCACCAGACTCAATCCAAAGGGTAGCTGCCTAGCCACTGGCCAAACCCAAAATATAGTTTATTTTCCTTTTTATTTTTGGTTTATATTCTAGATTTACTATTGCAATGCGAAAAATTAATGTTTAGTATATAACATTCTTACCATTCACGAAATTTGAGAGTTATTCAAACTTAGAGAAGTTTATGTTTTGGATAACATCGGGAAATAAGTCTTCGCACTTAAAAAGGTCTCTAAAACTGATTCTCATGTATAAGTGACTAAGTTCTTGATGCTAACAACTGATGGCATTTGACCCTCCTGCAAAGATAGTACTAGCCAAAAGAAAGGATAACAGAACCAGTATTTTCTTAAAAAGATCCGCTACAGGCATGTGTATCTTTAGTTCACTAAAATTGAATACTACCTGAAGGGGTACAACAGGTGTATAACCAAGGCACTCATTTGCCTTTGAGCAATTAAAAGTTCTACTGCAGGAAAGGAGTCTAACTCGAGAAGGAGTCAATTGTGGCACTTTCATCCCAAATGGGCCTAAAAGCTTATAAATTAGCTCCACCAGGTGTGCAATTGGCATTATAACAAAGGCAGGAATCTTTACTCTCGGCCTGCAAAGGGATCGATTAGTTCTAAGAAAGTGCAACAGAAAAAGGCAATTCTCCCTCTGTATGTAGCAGTGAGAAGAGAATACATAAACAAAGATGGCATTAGTTTCTTATCACTTCATGAGACAAGATACATTGGACGAGAAAAGTTGAGATGATGCTGCGCCAAAGTGGACAGTATAATTTACAACTTAATAAGGAAAAAGAAATAGGAATGGCATATAAAGAATAGATATATCAGATAGAGACTGGGAAGAACTAAATGGATTTAGGGAAATAAAGCAAGCGATTATAAGGAGTAAAAAAACTTTTGGGGTAGTTGAATGAGATAAAGAGGAAAGAAGCAGTGTCATCAGGAACTAATTTAAATCTGTTATCATAAAGCTGATCATACAAATCACCAACACTTTCTTTTCCCAGAATGAGAGAAGTTGAAGCAAACATAAAAGAGATAAGTTTACACAGAAATAACCTTTCAAGGAGAGGATGAAGGGTATGGTTGTGAAGATTATAATATATCTAAATCTTAAAATAAATTGATCATTTTCAGTAACTACACTTTGAAAACAGATAATAGAAATTTCGTTAATATCCAACAGGAAAAGCTTCAAACAAGCTAGAGAGTCAGAATTGTTAAGAGCACCTTTCATATCCAAGACCTTCTAGAACCTGTGAAACAAATTCCCAGAACTTGAAGGGCTCCATATTGGTTATAAAATATGCCTGCATAGTGCGCTTTGTTAGTACAACTACAAAATTGAGGTCCTAATCTAAACTGATGGTGAGTCAACTTTAGTGCATGCTAACTATCTAGTGAGTCATCTACAAAACATTAACTCTGAATTATCAACAGTTATCTCACCAAATTACGTTTCAAAGGATAAAGATTTTTTTTTTTTTAAAAAAAGGGCCACTAAGTAAAGCAGCATTTCAAGGAGAGCAACAGTTGATCTCGCCAACTAGGGAAAATGTCCACTTCTCTACAAGATCGAAAGAAAAACCGTTACCTGCCCTGAAGCTCTCTCTGACACCTCCCCTCCAGATGCTAGAGCTCGTTCAGCACATACATGAGCATGAGCCACATTTTCAACATAAGTGAAGTCATAGGCGTTGTTTCCATCTCCAATTATGAACTGAATATCATATCCAAAATATGATTAGTAAAAGAAAAATGATAGGTTTATACTCACGCTGTTGCAAATTTAACAGAATAAATTACTAGATAATAAGCTGAATTGAGGCAACTATTTGATCAAGAAGAAGAACCTGAAACATAGCACAGAGACATTTCGAGAAACAACTACTCTATCAATGGAGGACAACAACATATTAAAATTGACCAAGAAACTTAACTATTACCTTTGATTTACCTGCTCTTGCTGCAGCAACTAGAGATGGTACGAACAACCTATCGCCAGGGCCAAAAATGGTACTGGGTCTTATACAGCAAGTTAGAAGTCCATTCATTCCATTTGACTTAATAACCAAGGCCTCTCCCTCAGCTTTAGTAGCAGAATATGAATCATTGTGCTGAATTGTCAAAAAAGGCAAGCCTTAGCTTGCAGCAAAAATGGTAAGGAAGCACATATATTTAAGACAAAATGCAGAACATGCATAAGCATATAAAAAATGAACATTTACAGGTTTGTAGGCGAAAGATTGTTTAGCTCTGTGGATTATTTCCTAAAATGGGATTCATTTTTTATTTTTATGAAATTATTCACTGCATAAGAAAGCAGTGAGTCTTGACAGAATATGTTAGAGACTAAAAGGAGTCAACACCTGTGCTGCATAGGGCAATGATTCATCCCCATTGAAGATTGGATGAACTCCATCAGATACAACGCTTGGAGAACTCGTATAAATTAGTCTCTTTACTTTCAGCTCAACACAAACATCGATAACATTCTTTGTTCCTACAAGTAAATGTTAATATAAGAACAAAGGAAACTGAAAATCAAAAGGTAACGATGCAAAGTGGACCAAGTTACCTTGCACATTAACAGAATAGTGGAGCTTATAGTTATTAATGGATGAATTAGGAGCCGCCATGTGGAACACAACCTCCACGCCTTCTAAGGCTGTAGAGAGAGGAAAAGCCAACAAAATCATAAATCAATACAGTAAAGCGGACACGCATAATATAAGGATGCCAAATAAGCCGAATCATGAAACTCCTTGCTCAATGTTGAATTGATGATAGATACATGAATTTTTATGTATATCATTGGTGTTAGATTGAACAGGTTTTTGGTAGATGTCCACAATATTTGTGTATATAGATATATAATTAGAGAAGTTTCCCTAATAACTACGAAAAGTTTCCTAAAATATGAATTTTACAAGTTGAAATAAGTAAAATGTCATATAGTAGAAGACATCTCTACACCATTGTTCAATCTGATGAAAACTCTCCTCCCCCCTCTCTTAACCTCTATTTCCCTCCATGTAGCTTCCCGGACGTGGTCCATTACATGCCTCTCATCCACTTCATACATGCCATCTGGCTAGACACAAGCCCTTCTCTCTCTATTGAATGACTTGACCTGAGATTCTTGTTTCCCTTTTGAATTAAGGGGTGAGAAGTTTTATTTTCTTTTTTTTTTTTCCTGAACTGAAAGGGTGAGTGAGAAGTTCTCTGAATTTTCTTGTCTAGACATTGTATTTCTCACATCTCATTCTTCCAGGGAATTCAGTCATGTAGACTGATCCTATTTGTTGAAAATTTTGTATGCCAAGTGGAAATCACCAATTTCATTTCTCAAGAATTGAGGCAAAGAAATTAGGCTGTTATCACTTTAAAATAAAACTTACAAAACATTAACTATAGTTAGAAAATTGCAAAGTCCCACCCATTATTTCCACATAGTTTTCTACCATATTTCAACTATGAATACGATATATCAGGATAACTAGAGAGATATGAGTCAAGACTTGTAAGACATGATTCCTGAATATAACAGTAATTCCCTAGTATGAAAAATGTAAAGACTGGACATGGAATACCACATTCAAGAATCATAAAACAGGAGTGAACACACCCTTCCTATTACGAAATGAAACTCCTTGTTTATCTAGTCCAAATCTTTGATGAATTATCATAAAGCTACACCATATACCATGAAGCCCCCTATTTGCAATCAACTATAGAAAGGAACAAACCCTTAAACAATTAAAACCATGACATCATAATAGCTGCAGTAATCATGCATATAAATGAAAAACACACGATTAAAAGACAACCTTTGATCACTTGGGCCTTGTCACAGAGATTGGTGGACACATATTGGGCACGGCCAGAACGCAGAGCTTGGCCAAGAATTCCCTCATCTTCATGGGGCTCAAGCTCAATCTTAGAGCCCAAATCAGCAATTCGTACAAAGAACATTTCATATCTGATTAGCATTTCCACCAAATGGCGTGCTGCGAAACCCCTCCCACCCGTGACCACACACCATCTCTCCTCCACAGCCATCCTTTTAAAAACCAGCATAGACTTCATCAAATCAAAGAAATCTAGAAATACTCATAAAGTTGTAAAGTTTCTACTAAGATGAGACACTAGTAGATTGAAATTTTTCATTCTCTAGTAGTTCCCTATTATACTTCATGTGCATGTCTACAACATTCTCCATGGCAGACTGAAACAGCAAAATCAGAAAGTGTAATATTAATTTCCCTCTGTCACACTTTATTTTCTTAGTCGGCTAAATACCGCAGTATTGCCACAACAAACTCTATGTTGCAGAAGAGAGATAATGACAGGTGACAACATAAGAGAGGAAGAGAGAAGGACACAAGTTAAGTACAAGAACAAAGACAGCAAATATAGAGAGGAAGAGGATTGAACAGATAATGCAATCAATGTCATTGAACTTTAATTTAATAAGAAATATATTTTTGATAACAAAATGAAACACATATTACTTTGACACACACTATAATTTAACAAAATGAAAAAATATTTTTTTCTGCAATTACATTACTTTGATAAATAACACAAGACCAATAAGTAGCCCAAGCCCCTGTTTTTCTTTTTGTAAATCATAACATCTTAAATTTACAAGGCAAAACGGAACAGAATACAAACATTGATGCATGAAAAGCAAAGAGTGAGTTCCGTATTGGCTATTCTATAGAAAAAGATAAACTATAACAAGATAACAAGAATTATATACAGACTGAAACGAATAATGCTTCTGAAAAACAGATAATATGGGACAGATATCACAACCACATAGACAAGTCAACATTATGAAAGAATAAGACGTCCCCTTTTCATGAATAAAAGAGATAAGACGATAATATCTCCTGAATTTGACAACATATGGGGAATAAATTTACCTGTTTTCCTCTTCATAGAGGTCCGAAATTTCTATCTGTTTTTCTTCTCATAGACATCATATAGCCAAAAAATGTCCATTTAACAGAGTTCCAAAACATCTTTATTAGTTTTTTCTGCTCTCTCTCTCAATAAATATATATATATATATAAATACATGTATCTGTGCATATATCGAATGCATAAACAACAGATTAGTATAAATAGGCGTTAGATATAAACATTGAAAGTCAGATTCAACAAAATCTCAAAGAGTTCCAGATAATCTTCCATCACATACATAGTTCAGCTTACTGGAAATATCATAAAAGTCATTTTGAGTTAACAAAGGAATTATTTCACTTTGACAGTGTTTTTTTTTCCAGTTTAAACACAGAGGTAGTCAAGGGAATATAGTCAAGGGAGCCAGAGGCAGAAAGCAAGGAAAAAGGCTGATGGACCAAGATGGAGGTAGATACTGAAAGAATGCAGGAGAATAAAATCTTGTCAACAACGGATAGTGACAAAACAAATTCAGAATAAGAGTACGGACACTGAGATGATCAATGCCTACAGAAAGATGACATGCTACATTGGTTTTGGGCGGTTCCTCTGAAAGTAATCAATTTAATGAGATAATTGGAAATAAATCTTCTCAACCAAAAATACCATAGAAAAGACTGAACTCTTACTAGAAATGATTCTACTTTCTATAAGAGAATTCTTCGAGTGAGATTAGCGTTTGAAGTTTGAGACCAGAAGAAATCCAATATGCTCAGTAGTTCCTCCAACTTGGGCTTTTCACTAGGACATTATAATTCTTCAGAACTGGAACCACCAGCCAGCTACTTCCATTTTCAAGTAGCACTCTGATTCCAACCAAAACATAACAATAGAAGCAGCAAACCGACTCAAATAACCCATAAGTCCGCACATCACAATGAGCCCTCCATTCGATCAGGCTAATTAGGGCACAACCCAATCCCAAATCCAAAAGAAATGCACAGCAGTACAGGGAGACAGCGAAATCGTTACCCACTCACCTAATCGAAAAAGATGGACCAGCTGATGCGTGCTGCAGTGATACTGCTAGCTGCAGCCGTGCAGAGTGAACTCCGGCCTAGTGCCACTCAAAAGGAGGTGGGCTCGTGTCAATAATGGTTCCCTCGCCGTGCAAGGATCGGTCTGTATTGGGTGCCCGGCAACCTGCAAGCGGCAGAGAGTGAGAGAGAGAGAAAATGTGGGCGTGAGTAACGAAGAAGAAGAGGAAGTCGGATGATAGAGCGATCGAGATGGAGACAGGAAAGAGAGTGAGCGAGGGAGTGAGTGAGAGAGAGAGAGAGATCGATCCGATACCCCAGAGCACGTGAGGAATTGGTAAATAAGAAAAAGGGCAGGCCCTTGAATTCCCGATCTGCACCCTTTCTTGAGTTTTCAATGTCCGTTGTGCCGGCATAACAGCGAAGCGAGAAATGCACAAAAATACTATGCGTCAACAAAAAAATTCTTAAAAAGAAGTTTTCAAATTATTTTCACGTCACGAGTTTGTATATTAAAGATACGATCTCAATTTTGTAAATAAATCACATCTTGAAGATGTGATCTATAATATGCGATCTTTCAATAAATATAAGTTATTTATATTTGTTAAAATATCGTATCTTGAAAATGTGATTTTAGATTAAAATAAAATTTATATTTTAGTATTAAACATCCATTTTTCTGCAAATGAGATTTTTTATTTGTGAATAGAGCACATCTTGAAGATGCGACTTCTTTATAAAATTGAGATTACATCTTCAAGATGTGATCACCCAATCGTATATATGAAAATAATTTACAAACAATAGTTTTTAAGGATTTGTCTATTCATGCACAGTGTTTTTGCACCTTTCTCGCAGCGAAATTACACATGTGCCATGTTAGCAAATTTTTTAATGACGATAATTTAATCTCCTCGAGTCCCACATGCAGTCTACTATACCGGGATGATTTGTTCCGACACTCCGTAGGAGCATGTGCCCCCGAGTGGGAGTCGAATCTTCGACCTCAGCAGTATGTTTCTTGTCTCAGCTATGTAGGTGTTGCAGAGTCTTTCATAAAATTATGCCCCAGTTTAATTGTCGCATGAGATATTAACGGAGGGAAGTGAAACGAGGGTAATGAACGGAAAATATTTTGGAAAAAAAATTGTATGCTTATAAATTAATAATTAATAAATATATATCATTATTTTTATATTACTGATTCGAGTTCATTGTCAGAAAAAAATGTAAATTCTACGTATCATATAACACACAATCACATAAATACGACATGCATTTTCTCTGCATCACATATGCTAAGAAAGCTGATAATCCGGACGTAAAATCTTTAAAATTTCAACAAAATAAAAAATGAGCAATATGATTTTAGTACAAAAACTCGAAGTTTCTTATAGACCATCGAGCATCACATAATATCTCATTACTTTATTCATCCTTGGGTTATGACCAACAATACTTATATTCCCAAAAATTACATGTTAAAAAAATAAAAATATAAATTTTATTAATTTTGTACGGATAATCACATCATTTTAATTTAAATGAATTTTTTTATAAATTGTTTTATCTCATTCAACACAATTAGGATGAAAAGGAATTGCGTTTTGGAGGAGAATCATAATGAAAAATTCCTCTGTTCCCTTTATTCTCCATTAAAATTAGATAGCCAAATAAGTAGAAATTACTCGAACTTTCTTATAGACCATCGAGTATCACAAAACATATAATTACTTGATTCATCCTCGGGTTATGACCAACAATACTTATATTCCCAAAAATTACATGTTAGAAAATAAAAATATATTTTTTTATTAATTTTGTGCAGGATAATCAGATCATTTTAATTTAAATGAATTTTTTTTATAAATTATTTTATCTCATTCAACACAATTAGGATGAAAAGAAATTGCATTTTGAAGGAGGATCATAATGAAAAATTCCTTCCGTTCCCTTTATTCTTCATTAAAATCTATTCGTTTTCCCTCCATTCACCTTCATGTAAAATAAAGGAAGTCAAATTTTCTTTTTGAAGACTCATATATAATAGTCATTACACGGCTAACCTATTGCTCCTCCTGGAGCTCGATTTCTTTAACTTCCGAATTGGGGTTGAATGGAGCTAAAAGAATTAGATGACTGAATTATCCTCCCCTCTTTTGATAAGAAACTTACTTATCTCTTTTGATAAGAAACTGATACATATTGATAATATAATTAATTAACTAAAAATATTTCTACTTCATTCTCTTTCTTTTATAAGTACGTCCAAATAAGATTAAAATTTCTTATCCATTCCCTTACCTTCCTTAAACCCAGGGGTGGGTAATTTTGTCCCAACCCACGAGACTCGCCCTGCCCCACAACCTAACATCAAATTATGATTTACATATTTTTTAAATTAACTTAGATATGTTTTATGTGTATTTTTATCTTCATAAAATGAAAACTATTTACCTATAATATTATCTTCTATTATTATATGAGAGGGTAAAAATAGTTTTTCTCATTTTAAAGTTCTAAAATTACCCTTGATAAGTTAATAAAAAAATTATAAATTGGGTGAAATTGTAAAATCACTTTAAGAGTATAACTATCACTAATTGCTCTCTAATTTTCTTTTTCCAATTAAAGATTTTTTATTCATAATAATATATTATAGAAAAATTAAGTGGTATTAAAAATTAATATACGATTGCAAAATATACAAATTTGTATGAAATAAAAAAATACAACTTAAAAATCAACTACATATTTAATAATTCTGTGCGGAGCATGGGTTCGTGTCTAGTAAAATAGATGTTAACCCATGCTATGCATAATGCATGTGATCTAAATGAAACTGACTAAAAATATTGATTAATATATAATTTGGGAATATAACTATAATTAATTTTTTAGTAATAATGATTTACTAACACTTACACACTATATAGTATTAAAAGAAGAGTAAAAAATTGTAAGAATTAAAAATAAATATAAAAAGGATAAGAAATGCAGGGAAAGAGTGGAGAGTGGAGTAAGTGATGGGAGGAACAAGGTTGGAGAATGGATCAAAATTACTATTATATCCTTTTTTTTTAATTTATCTAGAAACTATTGATAATTCACCTTTTTTAAATTTATATTGTATTTTAAATTGTATTTCAACTTACCTTAGTCTTGAAACTCGGTCAACCGCACCCTGACCCGCCCGCCCTGTGGTGGGTGTTTCCTCCATAGTGATTGGTGTTACCTTATCCAATGTTCCCTCTAAACTTGGATAATTTGACCATGAATGTGCCCTACACTTTGGATGATAGAAAAGTGAGTTTCTCTTCATTTTCTATTTTAGATTATTGTGGAATTTTCTTGCCTTTGTTGTTACTTTAATTCAAGTGAAACTCAGTCAGTATGCTGTCTTTGTTTTGCTGTAATTGGATGGTATGTTTTTATCTTGTTCGTAGTACAACTGCAAATGAACAAGACAAAGTTGTGGATTAAATCTTCATTACAAAAACAACAACAATGGGATTCTTTATGTCGTCATGATTGGATTTGTGGTTCTCATCAACAATGAATCGAGCTCACAGTATTGAAGTACCCAAAATCTAATACGCAAGTTCATGTCACTCTTTAAGTATCTAAAAATAGACAAAACTATGAATAAGATTGATAACCTGATGCACATTAAGGAGCTGAACACGAGCTTAGGGCTGAATCTACAAGAGATCATTTGTCACTTCTAGATGGTCTGGTTATAAGACTTCCGGCAAAATGTTTCAACGGAGTGCTAAATGGACTAATTGAAAAGTCTTGTGCTGATTATGAAAAAGGAGAGACCAAAATAAGCCCAAGTGTAGATCAAGGCCTAACCCATGTGATCAGAATAATTCATCCATGACTCAACATTCCCATGACAGCTCAAAGACACAAAATAAATGGGGTGACTGAGATGAGAAGTTGTTAGGAGATCATTACATAAGTACGGGAAGTTGATTATTTTGGTTTGCTAAGTAGTTTCCATGTGAAATTCATGCATTAACACTCTTAAATGCTTGTTCCCATTATATAAGGGAGGGAGCCATGAATTTGTAAGGACTTTTACTCATTTTCAGATTTGAAAACATCCTTATGAGGCTTTTATACTCTCTTGACTCTTGAAAGAATTTCTAAACTTATCGAGTCTATCTCGTGGCATTCAAACAACTGAAACTTACTGCCTTCGTGTTGTGGCATTTCTTTCCTTCAAAGTCTTGGTTCGCTCTAGTTTTTGGTGAGGGTCAGGCTTGAACTCTTGTCTTCTTGTTCTCAGGGTTCTATCCATCACTGTTCCTGAATTTTATTGTTGTTGTCGGTGGGGTTCATGTCATAACTGATGTGAAAGTCCACATCAATCCTTGATTGCGTTCATATTCGTGTTCGTATGCGAGTGGTGTGGAGCTTGGATCGACTTTCCGACTCTCAAGTTAGAGAGGAAAATATAAGTAAAGGAGAGGAAGATGAGAATGAGATGTGTATTATATGTATGTATGCTCAGGATTATATATATAATATATATATCTATCTGTGAGAGATAGACCGTGGGAGAACAAAAGAAAGAATGGGGATCTGTCTTGTATTGACCGATCTCGTATCTTAATGTGATGAGATTGTACTGGTGTCCTATATGAGTGCGATTCTATAGGTCTAATGGATGATAAATTAATTATTTTATTTAACTCAAATTTGTGATTAATAATATAATTGTCGGTATTGATTGGTTCAAATAGGGTGTCTAGAGTTGGGTAGAATAACTATGTGTATATCAATAATATCAATAACTCGTGGGTCATTTGGAATTTTTGGCTTCTAGTGGAGCTTATGAATGAGTTGTTCCGCTACCGTTGGAAATGATTAGGCTTAAAAGTTGAAACTATTAACTAAGAATGTTAAGAATTATGTTATTTTATTTTCTTATTACTAATTCTATATTTTGATCATTTTTCTAAAAACACAGTTAAACCCTTTTAGTTATTCTTGAATCTATAAACTAGTGAACCCATCCCTTAAATGATTCCTGGTCCTATCCAATTTTAAAAACTATGGGTTATAATTTGCTCTAGAGGACAATGTCACATGCATTGATCTATTGCAATTAGTGCAATTTGATTGCTTTTTTCTATGAATAAATTAGGAGGGCGGCAATAGTAGCGATTAATTCACCTATTACGTGATGTTCGTGCTTTTATATTCAACCGCAAACATATATGGCACAAGTTCAAAAGTCCATGTTGACAATATTCAGAGCTGCACTTGAATTTATCATGTCGACTTTATTAAATCAAATGAAAATGAGTTTTATACCATCAAGTTCCAGTCCTTGGTGGCGCCTGTACTGTGTTGAACGTAGGATGTTGAATCACAAATTTGAGGAAAATAAGGGATCTTTCCCTGCTAGGGAACGAGCTGTGGTATAGAATGAAGACTTGCTAATTATGGAGTCCCATTAAGAAGCTGCGAAGGGATTGAAACCCAACCAGCAGTGAAAGAAAAGGTTGATGTTGCTGTCGACAACTGATAACTCTTTTGGGTGGGACTGAAATGAGGTGAATGTTAATCTAATCGGGTCCATTACCTCTTATTTTTTCATGATATTTGTACCATATCATATATAAAATCAGTTATTAAATTTTTTTTTTTATGACAGGCAGTTTAGTCTCTTCAAATTCCACAAGCACCCCACTATGGTACGGATAGTTGGCTCTCATAAGATCATATTCAAAACCTATAACTATTAAAATAAATTTATTATTTATATCATTTTACCTTAACAATTGAATTATTTTGATAATTTTCATGATTGTTATTATTTAGTTTTTTGTCATAATAAAAATATATATAATTTTAAATATATTTACATTATATTTAACTAATATTTATTACTAATTTTAAAATTATAATAATATTTAAACACAAAAAATTCATCAACTATAAATAATTATTATATCGAATGGAATTTTTTGAGTTAGAAATACAATAATTTAAGTTGTTAGTGAATTAAAATTCAAATAAAATATTACAAACGATTAAATTAACTGTACCAATCGATTAACAGCTTCCGATTCCAATTCCAAATAAGATGCTTATCGAAACCACCGAATTTCTTGATTTATTTTTCGGAAGCTACCTCATTTTCATGGAAATCTATAGATAGCCAATCATGATCACCGCCGGCTCCGAATCTTCCATGTAGACATATCCGCGGGTGTATCAATATCTGAACCTCATTTAACTCAAAATCGACAAATTCCGCCAAAATTTACTGAATGGGGACTGCGTGGATCCATCGAATTGAACGATCGTGGCAGATCCCCAGATCGTATTTGAGATGGCAAGCTCCATAGTTAAAATCCTTCCCGACATGAGCCGCGGTGAAGGACGGAAACACGATCTCATGGTTCATGAATACGATCACTGAAAAACTCCCCTTATCCTCCGACCAAAAAGAATCAAACAAGACAAGATTAAGGGGAGCAGCAGAAAGGACCCATGGAACCAGCAAAGCACAGGAAATCTACTTGATGTACGCATCATAGCGAGCCAAGAACCGATTGAAGACGGAGCACTGGCTTTCTGAGATGCGTTTCCACGTAAGGGATTCAATCTAAGGCCCCATTGGAGGGATCTTTCGATGAGAGGTTCAGTATATCGAAAGACGTAAAGCTGAAAAGACGAACCTGACACACTTTCGGGCTCGTCTTCTTCAGCCTGGGAACCGATGTTTTAGGGTTTCTTCTGCTTCCTCGTCGCTACTTTATATGTGTCGGAGTCGGACAGAGGAGGAGAGCTTTTAATTGATGTTAATTATTTTGCGATATTGCTCCCTGTAGTATGTACTTTTAGCAAAGTGATCCTCGTACTATGGAAGATGCTCTGCCCTGTGTTCGTGCACAATTATTATTTTTTTAATCGGTCGTGGACAATTAAATTAATGAAGCACAAATAGCCTAAATAACTAGCTACATATAAGCGAATTTCACTTTCTACTATGGATTCTATTTTTTTTTTATATAGAATGATCAATAATCTTCACTGTTTATTACCATCTATCATATTAGACATTTTCTGTTGAAAAATGTATATGTCGTTATTTTGAATCAAAATATCCATTTTATCCTCTGTACTTTTAAAATGCCCAAATTTTCCTTTTAAAATCTTATTTTTAACCTAAAAGTTGGGAGCAGTGGCAACCTCCTCTAAGATCGTAGGATTACCCCACCGCCCCAGTTTGACATACTTGTCTTGGATCGATATGGCAAAAATCAGTAAAATTGGAGGCGAGGGGCCTCATTTTCGATGCCCACCACAGACAATTACATCAATTTTCTTAAATTGATTCGATCTAACACAAGTCAAACAAACTCAGGGCGATAGGGCCTCAATTCTAGCGATAATCGCCAACTTAATTAGTTTATCTCATATAGATCCAAGACACATATTACAGGAATTGGGAAGGAGGGGGCCTTACTTTCATTTCCCGCCAACCTCAATGTTCTTGAATCAATTCTATTCAAGATATATCGACCAAATTGGGGTGGTAGGGGCTCTAATTCAAGTCCCAAGTGCACCTCACTCAGTCGATTTTTCTCTTTGTATTAGGAACATGGATTTACCGTATAATTCTTGATTTCATTGTATCATATATTAAAAGTCACTATTAAATATCGTAATTTTCTCAATCTATTACTTAGAATAATTTTATTTCCGTTTGTGATCCACAGTAAGCTTATATAGATTCGAGGATACATATTGAATATGATGAGAATAAATTGCCCCAATTCCCCGTCCTCATTTTGGTACTTCGGTCAATTTGATACACAAATAGGTCGAATTGAGAAGCAGTGAGACCTTGACTTAGGCTCCTACCACTCGATTCGTCCAATATCTGATATCTATTTGATATAAGAAAACTCGGTACAATTGGGGGCACTTCGAGCTGTAGTCGAAGTCCCCTACTTCTCTGATTTTTCAGTTGAATTATGAGGTTTAAAAGGAGAAAATTGACATTTTGTTAACGAAGGAAATGGAAAATGGACATTTCAATTCAATCTAATGATCGTTAATGGATCAGAAGTTCTTTTTAATGAAAAAATTCCGTATGGTAGACGATGATAATAAAAGAAAGCTGTTAATTGTTTTATACAACAAACGAAGTTTGGAAAAAACTGAAATTCAGTTAAATTTGGTACTTATTAGAGCTATTTGCCTTAATAAAAATGGAAATCTCAAATATGCTGTTGCCAACCTTTTGGGGATTTCTGGAGACAGTTTTTCTATATAAATTCATAGTTGTACTGTTACAAAAGTTAAGTAGCTCAGAAAATACGAAGCATTAGCATTTTATTATTTCATCATATATTTTCAAGTTTTACGCAAAATCACGGTATAACATTTAAAATATTATCACAAACTCTTCGAACTTAAGAAGGAATTAAGAAGGAAATTTGAAGTCAGACATTAACACCGCTAAGTTGATTGGCAATTCATGCCATGGCCATGATGCATCATCTGTATGGATCAAACATGTAAAAAGACTGTATTAACCATCATCACTACTCATCGCTCTCCTTAAATTATTTAATGAAATTAGAAAAAAATTGTAATCTCATCTCCTCCTCCCTCTTCTTCTTTCTTCTCCACTACCTTATGCTCTCATTACTACCCTACCACCTCACATACCCAGCCGCACCCCCTTTGGCTTCTCCTCCATCTCTAGCTTAATAACCTTTAGCAACTGTCATGCTTTGGCTAGAGAATGTTGGAAAAAGGGCATTGAGTCAATGAGAAATTGTTCTCATAAATTAAAGGAATTTGGATTTGGCTTAAGTCTATGCACTTAATTTGTATAATATGCATTAGATTTAGAGAAGCTTATCAAGAGGCCCACAAGAGCCCATGATGGATGGTGGATGGTGGAAATTCAATCTCACATTGATATGGATGATAACTTAAAAAAGTTTATAAGGTAAGAGTGGTTTTATGGTGAGTAACCTCTTTACCTATAATAGTCGACTCTCTCGTAGCTCCCAGCGTTTGCGCTGGAGGTGCAAATTACCGAGTTTTGCATTTTCGACATTTTTTAATTTCTTCAATAAACCGGCTTAGGATTCTTGTCTCTTCGGATTTCGGGCGGTTTAGGGCAACTAACATTGGATTAAAGGTTACATTAAGGCACAACAACCTCAATAAGGGCTCTTTATACTCGGTTTAGCCTTTTTAATGGCCAGTTCAATGCAATTAAGGGTAGGTTCGGACCTTTAATTCCCAATTCGATGCCATTTAAGCCACCAACCCTCTACCACCCTATAAATAGAGCCTTCGTCCATAGGTTCTAGCACACAAAACTCTAGCATTCGAGCACCCTCTTCTCCATCTCTGCATTCTGCATAGTTTTTCATTGGTTTCCAACTTCGGTTCCGGTTCGCCTTCCAGCTTTGAGTTTCGTGCAGCCTATAGCTCAGCGGTCATTATATCCTAGGAGATTGAACTTCACGCTTCCTCAGCACGACCAGAGGGGACAAATAATTCTTAAGGAAATTGTGACTGGCACAGACCTCCATGATCAGTAGAATTTTTCCTTTATTCGATTATTCAATTTGTATATTATTTATTTCATTCTTCTTCATTTTTCTACTACGGTCTTTCTAGCACGATTTCATGCCTATACAAAGAAATTGAAAAAGCATTTTATTTATAATATTCATCCTATAATTGTGGCCATCGAGATAATTATATTCTATTTCGAGTTACAAACTTAAGACTTACTTCGTCTATTTTTTTAATCTCAAATGGCTACTGATAGCAACCCAACCGTTGTTGCTACTACTGATGTTGCCATTGCTGTGGGTAGGGGCTTGGGCTCTACCCTAGCCGTGCACTCGGGATCTGTCCCGGACATGCCTCTAGGAGGCACAGCTTCCGTGCCTACTGGCCCTATACCAACTATGGTTCCTATGAACCACAATGAGAAGCCTGAGAAGTTCAATGAGTTGAACTTCAAAAGGTGGCAGCAGAAGATACTCTTCTACTTCTTGACCACCCTGAACCTTGGTCGATTCTTGACTGAGAAGGCTCCCAAGCTTCCTGAGGGATAAACAAATGTTCAGGCTACTCAAGCTGTTGATGCCTAGAACCACTTTGATTTCCTGTGAAAAAATCATGTTTTGAACGGTCTACACGATTCTCTATATAATGTGTATTGTACACTAAAGATGGTGAAGACATTGTGGGATTTCCTAGACTGCAAATATAGGACAGAGGATGCCGGCACAAATAAATTTGTCATCGGACTATTCCTCGACTATAAGATGGTGGATTCCAAAATGACGATCAGCCCTGTGCAAGAAATTCAGATAATCTTGCATGAAATTCATGCTGAAGGAATGGTTCTGAGTGAAACCTTTCAGGTGGTTGCAATAATAGAGAAGTTGTCATCTGCATGGAAGGACTTCAAGAACTATCTGAAGCACAAGCAATAGGAGTTGTCACTGGAGGATCTCATCGTTAGACTTTGTATTAAAGAAGACAAAAGGGGGTCCGAGAAGAACATTCCTCCTGTAGGTGCTATCAAGGCCAATGTGGTTGAGCATGGGCAAAAGCCCAAGAAGAACAAGGCCAAGACTGGGCTTAAAGTGGCTAGGCCCAAAGGTGGAGTTTCCAAGCCGAAATTCCAAGGAAAATGCTTCAACTGTGGCAAGAAGGGCCACAGGTATGCTAATTGCCGGTTTCTAAAGAAGTAGAAGCTTGAGGCCATTGTGGTTGATGCCCTAGCCCAGGACATCCCCGACATCAACCTTTCAGCTGTGATTTCACAAGTGAACCTGGTGGGGTCAAATCCAAAGGAGTGGTGGATTGACACTGGAGCCAACCGACACATATGATCCAACAGGGATCTCTTCACAACTTTTGAGCTGGTCAATAGAGAGAAACTTTACATAGGGAACTCGACCTCGTTTGAGGTTGAAGGGAAAGGCAAAGTGGTGCTGAAAATGACTTCCGGGAAGATGCTGATTCTCAACAACGTGCTTTACATCCTAAAGATTCGAAAGAATATGGTTTCTGGTTAACAAACATGAGTTTCATATGGTTTTTTGGTCATATAAAGTTATAATATCGAAATCCAGTATGTATGTACAAAAGGGGTTATGAATGTAATGGGCTTTTTGAGCTCAATGTATTGACTATCATCAATAAAGATAATGCCTCTTTATCTTATTTGACTGAGTCTTCCAATTTATGGCATGGTAGACTAGGACATGTTAATTTTGATTCAGTTTGAAAACTAATTAATATGGAACACATATTAACATTCTAGATTGATTATAAACACAAATGCAAGCTTTGTGTAGAAGTAAAATTAACGAGATCATCATTTCAAACTATTGAAAGAAATATCAAACCACTTGACCTAATTCATAGTGAAGTTTGTGACTTAAAGTTTGTACAAACAAGAGGTGGGTGGCAATAGGTATTTTATTACCTTTATCGATGATAGCACAAAGTAATACTATGTATATTTGCTTAAGAGCTAAGATGAAGCCTTAGGAGAATTTATTCTCTATAAGAATGAAGTTGAGAATCAACTCACCAAGAGGGGTTGGGCCGAGTGGTAAGCAGCTCGGTGCCGCTTAAGGAGGTCTCAAGTTCGAGACCTCACGTACGCAGCCACCCCCCTTGGGAGCCTCACCCGCCATTGCCAGGCGTGCGACCCGGGGCGACCAACGGATTAGTCAAGTATGGTTGGCTGAAAGATGCCATCTCACCACTGGTGGGGCCTGCTTGGATACCGTGGCTGGCGACCAAAAAAAAAAAGTTGAGAATCAACTCAATAAGAGAATTAAAAGAATAAGAAGTGATAGAGGCGGTGAATATGAAGCACCATTTGGTAACATTTGTGCACAACATGGAATAGTCCATGAAGTAATTGTGCGCTACTCACCTCAGTCAAACGGTGTTGCCGACTGAAAAAATCGCACGCTAAAAGAAATGATGAATGCAGTGCTTCTAAGTTCAGGGTTACCCGAAAATCTGTGGGGGGAAGCTATTGTAATAAGTAATTATCTTTTAAATAAGGTACCTTAAAAGAAAGAGGAACATATGCCATATGAATAATGGCATGGTAGGATACCATCCTACGAACACTTACAACTGTGGGGGAGTCTTGCAAATGTAGCAATTCTAGCACCTGAAAAGGCAAATAGTTCCTAAAATAGCGGATTGTGTTTTCATAGGCTATGTACATAACAGTAATGCACATCGATTTCTTGTGTATAAATCAAAGATTTATGACATACACAAGTATACGATAATTGAATCGAGGAAACACATCATTTTTCGAAGATATATTTCCGTATAGATCCAATGAAGGATCTAGTTCGTCGAAGTGAACCACTAAACCTATGGATGACAAAAATCATGAAATCAGATCATGGTTCTAATCATGAATTTGAGTCTAGGTGAAGCAAAAGGGCCAGAGTAGAAAAATCATTTGGAGATGATTTTATAACTTATCTGTTGGAAAAAGAATCACATATTTATGAAGAAGTTGTGGCTTCTTCAGAGAGACCTCTTTGGAAGGAGGCAATAAACAGTTAAATTGATTCTATTTTACAGAATCATACGTGGGATTTAGTCGATCTTCCTTCCTGTTATAAACCTTTAGCATCTAAGTGGATCTTTAAAAGGAAAATGAGAGAAGATGGATCTATAAATAAATACAAGGCTAGACTTGTTACCAAATGATACAAGTAAAATGAAGGCCTTGATTATTTTGATACTTATTCTCCTGTGACGAGAATAAATTCCATTAGGATAATAATTACAATTGCAACATTACATAATTTAGAGGTACATCAAATGAATGTGAAAACATCATTCCTAAATGGAGATTTAGATGAAGAAATGTACATGGAGCAACCTGAGGTGTTTCTGTCTCCAGAAACGGAAAAGAAAGTCTGCAAATTGGTAAAATCATTGTACGGCTTAAAGCAGACACCAAAATAATGGCATGAAAAATTTAATAATACAATGATTGCCAATGGCTACAAAACTAATGAGTGTGATAAATGTATTTACATAAAAGAGATGGAAAATAGTTACGTCATTTATGTTTATACGTAGATAACATACTCATTGTCTGTAGTGATGAGAAAATCATCAAATCTGCCAAGAACATGCTAAACGCAAGATTAGACATGAAAGATATGGGTCTTGTTGATGTGATCTAGGAATTAAAATCACAAGAATATAAGAAGGACTTATCTTAACTCAATCCCATTTTGTGGATAAAATTCTTGAGAAATTTAACAAGAATGATTCTAGTGTCGGTAGAACACCTTTAGATTCTCCATCTATAGAAGAATAGAGGAGAAAATATTTCATAGGTGGAATGCTCAAGAGTTATTGGTAGTTTGATGTATCTAATGAGTTGTACTAGACTAGATATTGCTTACACGGTCCGTAGGTTGAGTAGATATACGAGCAACTTGAGTGTCGACCATTGGAAGACAATAGTGAGACTATTACAGTACCTTAGATATACTCAGAATTATGAGTTGTATTTTATAAGATATCTAGCTGTACTTGAAAGGTACAGTGATGCAAATTGGATATCTGATATAAAAGATTTGAAGTCTATAAGTGAATATGTATTCACATTAGCGGGAGCAACCATGTCATGGAAGTCCTCAAAGCAAACAATTATTAGCTTTAGATAAATGTGGAGAAGAGGCTGAATGGCTACGTCATTTCCTTGAGGATATCCCGAAATGGAAAAAACTAGTGCCACCAATATGTATTCATTGTGATAGTTAATCTGTTATTGAAAGGTTACAAAGTTGAATGTATAATGGTAAGTCTAGACATATACGTCGTAGACACAATATCATTAAACAATTACTCTCAACTAGAATTATCGCAATTGACTATGTGAAGTCAAGGGATAATTTAGCGGATCTGCTAACCAAATGGTTAAATAGAGAACTAGTTGAGAAAATGCCAAAAGGAATAGACTTAAGCCCATGAAAGAAAAATGTTTTATGAAGGAAAACCCTACCTTGTTAATTGGAGATCCTAAGATCTAGGTTCAAACGGATAACCTACTCATAAAACTTGAAGAAATCACTGTGGAGCGATTATTCCTCAACCTGATCCTTGACGAGAAACAATGACATTATAAGGATGGGGTTAGCATTCTAGGTGCTATAAAGAGTAAACATAATACTCTTGAGATTATAAATCACCTATGTGAGAGAGAAGTGGGGCTGCTTCAAAGGAAAATAGAGGACTTGATTCTTTAGAAACTCTCACAGAACTAGGACAATGTTCATGGCCAAGCGAACACAACTATGAGAACTGAACAAGAGTAATGTGGACTCCTATGTAAGGTATATGGTCATTTACACAAGAAAGCAGGATAGTTTAAGGATATCGTATCTACTGGACAACTAGTAAAGCGAATATACCTTTATAAGGGAGGTTCAAAGGGTTACCCTACCTATCCTATGCAGGATCCACTTGTTAAAAATCACTACAGAGTCAAAATAAAACAATTTTCACTCATGTGGAGGATTGCTGGAAAAATGACATTGAGTGATTGATAAAATTTTCTCATAAATTGAAGGAATTTTGATTGGGCTTAAGTCCATGGACTTAATTTGTGTAATGTGGGTTGGGTTTAGAAAAGCTCATCAAGAGGCCCACAAGAGCCCATGGTGGATGGCGGGAATTCAATCCAACATTGATAAGGGATGACAACTTAAAAGCGTTTATAAGTTACAAGCGATTTTATGGTGAGTAACATCTTCAATTATAATATACGACTTTCATGTAGCTCTTGCGCTTGTGCAAGCCACCAACCCACCACCCTATAAATAGAGCCTTCACCCATAGGTTCCAACACACAAAACTTGAGCGTTCGAGCACCTCTTCTCCCTTTCTGCAGTCTGCATAATTTTCTGGTGGTTTCCAGGTTCGAATCTTGTTAACTCTCCAGCTTCGGGTTTTGTGCAGCCTCGCGCTCAACAGTCGTTTTGTCTTGGGAGATTGAAGTTCACGCTTCCTCAGCACGACCAGAGGAGACAAATAAGTTTTAAAAAAAGTGTGATCGTCACAGACCTCGAATATTAGTAAACTCATGGAACAAATGATTGAGTTCAAAGTGTTGAAATATCTCATCATAAGTCGAAACTCAAAGAATGAAAGAACTAAGAAATGAGTTAGAGATCATATTCAAGTTACGATGTGAATAACGATCAACGATCGATATCGTGGTTAGAAGTAAAAAATATTCTAGATAGAATTTTTGTGGATATTTCAAAAATTGTGTATATTGTTTTCCTATTTGAATAAGATTTCTCAGATCTCTTAGCCTATTTAACTAGAAAATATATTTAAGAGATATTGAGGAATATTTTTAGGAGTTTAAATAGGAAGAGGTCTTGTTTTCATAAATAAGGTCTTGTACGAGTTGTGAGAGTGTTTCTTGGTGCCACAAAAATGTGGGGTCTTGAGGGTTGGTGAAAGATTCTCGTATGTGTGATGTTTTTGACAAACTTTTTGATAACATGAAATGCGTGAGAATTTGAGAGATTGGATTAAGACTATTTTTTCATGGGTTTGTAATGGACTTGGAATTGGTGGTATCCCTAATACTATAATCCCCTATTTTGATTTAGTGAAATCTTCGTCTTTGCCCATGATTGTTTCCCTCTACTTTGAGAGTTTTTCAACATATATCCATTGTCAAATTTTTTGATTTCTTATTTCATCATCTCATTTGAGACATTTCAGGACCTAACAAGTGGTATCAAAGAGATGCTCATTCTAACAAGTTATATCAGAATCAGGTTTTGAAGATATCAAAACCAAGATTCAATGCAGTTGAAGGTGTTGGATGCTAAATTCGAGGTGGAGAAGTTCGAGGGGATCAACAACTTTGGAATGTGATAGTGAAAGATGATGGCTTTTCTAGTCCTTCATAGCTTGGAAGGAGCACTAGAAGGAGAAGTTTGATGACCTTGGTAGCGACAGAAGATCTCAGGCTTAGATGATGAATGTATCTAGGGAGGCTATGTATTGTTGGTAAGACCTCAAAATCTATCATGAATAAACTTGTGTTCTTTGATAAATGTGTTGTGGCTGGGCAGTTTAATGATAGGACCTAGGAGAAGATGGAGACATTTTGAAGAAAAGTGTAGTTGATGAAAACTTCCAAAACCTCACTTGCAAAGGAAGGAATTGGCAAGTCAAGTACACCCACAGAGAGATGACAAGTTTTATGGGAGAGAGCATGTTCAAGTTATGAAGCCTGCTTTTAGCTCTTTAGATTCAATTGCATAAATTGATGACATTATATTATTATACTCAGGCTAACTTACACATAACTGCCAACCCCATATTTCATAATCTCCTATCAATATGTTTGGTGGCCGGTCAATTAAGAAGTATGAAAAATGAAAATAATATAAAAAGTGCAATCAATTAACATTTAAAGAAAGATAAAAAATTAAGGAATTGTAAAGAGTTTTCATTGCTCACCCTCGAAAACCAATGTTTTAGTTCACAACGAAATTAAAAAGAAATACTAGTATCATCAAATACATTGTGACTTAAAAAGAAAGAGGTAAGGAAGACATAACTATTGGATGATTCGAAGCCGATCTCTCGATCATCGAATAGTTCTTGAAACGTGTTGATCCTCTTCTTCACTTGAAGTCGTAAATAATCCAATGTCTCTTGACAATAATATGATGAAAGAATACTGGTATGAAAGATGTCTTTGGGTGCTGCTCGGGTCAAGAATTTGTAATAATAAAATTAAATATTATCTCTCTCCCTAAATATTTTTCGAAGGTTATCTATCCTCAAAATGTTCTAACAAGATATTCTTTTTTCCATGGAGTGAATTGAGTGATATTTATGGTTTGGACATCCAAATATCTCATAATATCTTCCATCTTGAGTTTTGAAATTTACAAGAAACCAAATATTTGGTTAATATTGTGAAATCTTTTGAGTCAAAGAGGAGTCGTGACTCATTGACCTATTTGCTCTAGAATTATATGGCTGCGACTCATTGCCTCTTGTACTCTCGCATAAAGGGTCACAACCTTTTTTCCCCTATTTTCCACCTTTCCAACTTTGTTTCATGGGTTGGAATCCATCTTTTCAATCTGATTGATCCTTCATTATATACCTGTTGCGAAAATAATACTGCAGATAAGTATATGTATCGCAATCAAGTAATAAATAATGAGGAAAGTATCATTCCCATGAGGACTCATTCCAATCTATTACTAAGCACTAAAATTGACATGATTGTATGCAAGCCAACTCAATCGAATAATGGAAGTAGAAAGTAAATAGAAAAACTAGAATCAATCAATTAAAATGCTCCCAGGGTTCACAACTTCCCCTGCTCTAGTCTCAGGCCAAGCCCTTCTCTCATGCAATTAATTCTATCGTATTATTAACTTAGGATTCTAGGGTTTCCCCACTATTTTGTTACGCATCTCTCAATGTCGTAAGGGTGTACCTAAGTGAAAGACACTGAATCACTCTATCTCTCGAGGATTAGTGTTGACAGGCCTGTTAAACCAAACCTGATTGGCTACTAGGGTGCTCACTATTTCTCAATGTGCTCACACAAATAACTTGACCTCTTGGCATAAGTTAACCTGGACTATGTACTCACTAGCGTGATTTCAATTCCCTCACTTGAGGCTCCTCTAATTCTCAAATTCATTCTCATGGGTGATTAAGCCAAAATAAAGCATGAAGAACATGATATACATAAATAATACCTAGAAGGCATACCTCAATAAAATCATACACATAAGAGAAAATAAATTTACTCAAGACATTGAAACGGGTTTCATTGATCCCCCTAGGAATCTAGGGGTTTAGTTCAATATAATGAAAGAAAATACAAGAGTTGGAAGAGAAGGCAAAATCTTGAAAACAAGAGGGAAAGGGATAGAAGGAACTCTAGATAGGGGTGAAGTCGAATCTCTTGATCATGCCTCCACAATCTATAAGCACAATCCTCCTTCATCCTCCAAGTTGCTACCTTTCTTCGCTCTTGAAACACTAGTAAAATATGTGGATAATGGTGCAGAAGTTCTCTCCCACTTTGCTGATGTGATCCCCTATATATAGTGAGGGAGATAAAATCTATCAAGATATATTCGATTTTCAAATATTTTCCTAAAGATTTGTAGCCAAATATTTGAGATCTTTCACCACTTTCTTCTTTAATTTCAAACATTAATTGCTGAAATATATGTGGAAATACTTCTGGAAGCTTGTCTAAGTCGTTTAGATCAAGAATGGGCAATTTCCTATTTTGAAATCGCGTATTGCTCGTGTGTCGCTCAGTGGATCGGGGTCTATGGACCGCAGTCTAAGTCCCTTCTTGTCTGATCTCTCTATAGACCGTGGTCCAAGTCCTCTGTTCTTGTTAGCTCTCCATAGATCGATGTTGCTCTGCTTTGTGCATAGTTTCCTCTCTTTGACCATAAGTTCCTTGTTTTAGCTCTGATTTGTGATCCATTTGATGCGTTGGAATCCTGACTCGACTTTCCAATGATATGCTATTTGCCATAATATGAGAAATATCCTCTAAAATTTGCTACATCAAATGTTGGATCCTTGTGCAAGCTAAGTCTTCATCTTTCTGCACAGCTTCTTTCCATTCCTTGCACATTAAATGACTCCTAGTAGTATCTGATCCACATGTAGAGTTCTAAAAACTATTATTTATAATAATTGAACCCCAAGAATTAAAAGATATGCAATTTACCTCTAAATATGTGGAAAGTAGCCTAAAACTCAAGAACCTAGGTCGGGAATGGACAAATAAATCATACAAATAATAATAATAAAAATACCTGCATCAAAAAAAAGTCCACAATTCTTGGAAGAAAATCTGAAATAATTAATCCTAACTTGTTTCACTCAATTAAGGAGAAACCAATCAATCATACATCAAAATCATATAAAACTTGATAAATTTAGTCGAATCAATGCCCAAAAACATGTTCAAATTAGTATATTCAAATTAGTACATTCATGTAATTAATTGTATAGATCGAAATCAAGGACCTCACCACCCCTAATTCAGTCAATTTATTTCAAATCAGGTCAGTATGAGAAAAATTAATACAATTGGGGGTGGTGAGAACCATAATAAGTTTCATACAAACCTCCAATTTTTTTGACTTTTCTCATATCAATCCAAGACAAGTGCATTGAATTGGGGCAGTGGGTTCTCGGCTCTAATCCCATTGCCATAGAGGAAGGGCCTGTCGCTTATGGCTTTTCCATTGGAAATAAGATTTTAAGAGAAATAATGCTTGGTTAAAACATTCATATAATTAGCACTACTACCCCTAATTGTTGCAATTTTCTCGGATAGATTCAATTAGAAACAAATTGGCTCAGTTGGGGATAGTGGACCTCAATTTTGATTCGGCTCCCTCCACACCCAATTGTATTGGTTTTTAAAAGTAATTCGATCTGACACAAATTGATTGAATTAAGGGTGACGTGCGCCTCAATTACAGTGAGAATCTTTAACTCGATAAGTTTATCTCATATAATCCAAAAATTAAATCAAGCGAATTGGGGATGGTGGAGGCCTCAATTGCATACCTTGCCACCCTCAAAGTTACCAATTTTTCTCGGATCAATTTGATTTGAGATGAGTCAACCAAGTTGGTGTGATATGGGCCCCGACTAGTGTTCCCACCGCTCTTGACTCAGTCGATTTGTATTTTTGACTGATCCGGGACACAAATAGGTTGAATTGGGATGTTCTGGGCCTTAACTTAAACTTGCAATTCAACTCATTTATTTAAGATTGAATTAATCTAAGACAAGTCGGCATGTACCATTGGGGTATTAAAGAAGGGGTGGAAAAAGGATATTTTAACTCAATATTATCAATTTAATGATCATTAGTGGAGTTGACATTCCATTTCATGGAAAACGCCTTATCTGGTAGACAATGATAATAAGTAAAAAGTATTAGCCGTTATATACAAGAAACAAGTTTATATTTGTTGGGGTCAAGATTGCTTTAATATCACTTGTTAGGTTTCGAGATGAAAAAATCCTCCAAGATGGAAAAATCCTCAACCTAGATGGAAAAATAACCATGAGAAAAATTAGTGGATTCCACTAAATTAAAATATGAGATTGTAGCCATCTCAGATACCACCAAATCCCAAACCCCACTACAAATCCTGCTTAGATAAAAAGTTTTAAAACTAATCTCTCAAACTTTCACACCCTCATGTTCTTTAGAAGTTTATTAAAAAAATCACACATCAGAATCTCTCAAGGCCACAAGGCCCCTGGGTTTTTGCAGTGCCGAAACATTTTCTCAATTCGTACAAAATCCTATTTATAATACAAGACTACTCCTATATGCATCCTAAAAATATTCTCTACATATATTTTCTAAGTAAATAGATTAAAAAATTCAAAGAATAATATTTAAACAAGTAAAGATTATTTCGTGTTTTCAACTGCGATCTTGAGTGCTGATCATTGTTTGCACTTTTCTCATATCTTAAATCTGATCTCCAACTAGTTTTTCAAGTCTTCTGATTTTTGAGTTATGGGTTATTGCTAGACATCCCAACAAATCTCCACCATGGCTTGCATATGTCAAGTACCTGCTCGATTACTTCACTCGAACCTAGTCATAGGCTCCACCTCTTCATGCATATGCTACTCAAGCCTAAAACACCCTTAGACTTATTTGAGGTGTCAGGTTTCGTCAATAATCCTACAGGGTTTTAGCTAACTATTCAGTAAGCCAGCTTTGATACTGCTTTAACATTCTCCAAAGATAACTACCCCTTGAAGCTCGATTCTTTCAAGCGATCTTGACTACTTTCTTTGCCTATCCAGAGCATGCTAGCTCTCTCTTATAGGGGTTGTTGACTCTACATGGGCCTCCTTGACTTATCAGTTCCTAGCTTCGTAGCATGAGTTTTAGGACATTTGCTTAACTCAACTTAGGTGTCTCCACCTTCTCTTGGATCTTGTTTTTAAGCTGTTGGAAAATAACATCTTTATCAAAGTACATGTACTTATTCACGAGCAATTTTGAGGTCTTACTAATAGTGCACAACGTCTTGCACACTATCATCCTTTTGCATCCGAGATCATTCACTACTATCAAGGTTCACCAAACTCTCCTTCTAGTGCTCCTCACACGTTGTGCAAAACCAACAAAGCCTTCTTCTTTATATGTGACAATCCAAACCCATCAAGCATTGACACCTTTTGGGGATTTCTAGAGATAGTTTTTCTATATAATTTTTTCCTTGTATTACTCCAAAAGGTAAGCGGCCAATAAAAGCACATATTATAATGATTTCACCTTTTTATCTTAACCTTTTCAAGTTATTATTATGAATTATAAGTTTTATATCACATTTAATATGTCATTCTTTAGGCCATCAAAATTTGAAGTAACATATGAACACTCCTAAGTTGACTAGTAGTGCATGACATGGCCATGACACATTATCTATATGGATCGAACATGTTAATACAGACCGTGACAATGATGTGATGAAAATCAATATTAGGTATCATGTGAACTTCACCAACTTGTGATAGAATCTATACACGAATAAGGTCTCAAACAACATGCTTTGTTAAGTTCAAATGGTAAATTGTGACCTGCCAACCCGTTACATGTAGAGAGGTAATAATCTTAATACAATGAAGATGCAACAATCAACTGTGAAAGAGTTAATTGATAAGTCGACAATGAACGTCATAGAAAACTTCGATAACTTTGATTAGTTCTTCAAAGAGTTAAAGAAAATGAAATATCTTGCTTTATTAGTGAATAATTTCATGTGAGTACTGGCCTTTATGCCTCCAAGTGCAACAGCCCAGTGGCAAACGTCTTGAGTAAACTCTAAGAGTGCCCGGGTTTGAAACGCCTTGGAGGTCGGCATCCAGGGTTTAATGTGGGGCCTCGGGCTGTAAATGCACCCTCCGGTGGATTAGTCGATTGCCACAGCACCAGACACCATCGATATAAAAAAAAAAGTGCTAGCCTTTATGTAAGCTAATTTGAAAGATTTATATGTTAGTTGGTTTCCTAATTAACCCCATGAAATAGGAAAATAATAAGAAAGAAAATATAAATGTTATCTGAAGAAAAACTTCAAACATCTTCATAACTAAATAATAAGAAAAGTAATATATTATACTTGTTAAGAGGAAAGAAATATATTATAGTAGATAACTTAAATATATCATCAATACTCCTCTTGTCCTTTAGCTTCTCTTAACTTTCTTTCTTAATACTTACCCTCTTAATGTATAGCCAAAATATATAGCCTTCAATAAAGTAACTTGGAAAATATGGACCTATTTTGCTTGTTTATCACTTGTATGCATGTCCATGCCCTCTTCTTTAATTGTTTTAATAAAATTGCTAATTTTCATTTTCAAACTCTTTGCTCGACTTCTTGTCATTGGACCGGGAACCTCCACAACTTCCTTACCCTTGTTCACATCACATGCAAAAAGACTATGTCAACCCTCATCACACTTCTCTAATTGTTAAATGAAATTAGAACAAACTAGTAATTCCATGTTCTTCTCCCTCTTTTTCTTTCTTCTCTATTACTCCCTTACCACCTCGCCTACCTAGCCACAGACCTTTGAGTTGTCCTCTATCTTCAGCTTAATAACCTTCGGCAACTATGATAATTTGGCTGAGAGAAGTAGGAAATCTATTAATATAGACTGTGTAACCTCAAGCTTCACTTTAATTTCTCTTAAGGCATGCTTGGTTTAATAGAAAAGTTATTCTGCAAAATAACTGTTCCTCACTGAATAGCTATTCCAACATTTGATTTGCCAGTTTTGTACAAATAGAATAACTAGAATGGGAATAAAAGAGGAATAGGGGAGGTTATAATAATCCTTACAGAATTTATTAGGAATAGGAAATGCTTATGTGGAATAAACATTAAAATATCTAAAATGCCCTTCAATTTGTTTATTTGTACTCATAAAACCTAAAAAGCCATGAAAATAACTGTTCTTCTAAAACCCTAACCTCACCTTCTCACCTTTATCATGATCTCTATTGCCTCCTTGTAGTGAGTCTCCTTTTCATCACGTGGCTTGGTTGCTCAAGACAAATCATCCGTTGTTGTCATCAAGCTTTGTCATTGTCGTTAAGCTCTACGGCCGTTGTCATCGTCAAGCTCCCTAGTTGTCATCAACACCTAGATTGAACCCAATCCTATTTCAGTTTGTGGAGCTCCATTGTTTGCTTTCTCTGCTCCCATCACCTTTAGCATGCTTTCTCTGCTCTTGTCACTTTCATCTATCTAGGTACAGACTCTATTAATTCATTCTCAAATTTCAAAGGACAGTTTCAAGTGCTACTATTGATCTAATTTGTTTATTTGGTTGCTAATTTCATCTATTTTGCATAAATAGAAGCTATTTGTATCGATTTGTTTGTCTGGCCGCTAACCTGTATTTGCCCAAATGCAAGCTACCCATATCAATTTATGTGCTTGGCTGCTAATTTCATCTGTGTTTGCCTAAATGCAAGTTGTCTATAGTAATTTATTTGTCTGGATGCTAACTCCATCTATGTTTGCTCAAACGCAAGCTGCATGTGTCGATTTATTTGTTTTACTGCTAATATGTGTTTATGCAAGGTATTTGTATCATTTTATTTGTCCAACTAATAATTTCATTCATGTTTGCCCAAAATGCAAGTTGTCTATATCGATTTATTTGTTTGACATTTATTTCATCTGTGTTTGCCCAAATGTAAGCTGTTTATATTAATTTATTTTTCTAGCAGCTAATTTCATCTGTGTTTGCCCAAATGCAAGTTGTTTGTGTCGATTTATTTGTCTACCTGCTAATCTATGATTGTCCAAATGCAAGCTATGTACATCAATTTATTTGTCTGGCCATTAATTTCATCTATGTTTGCTTAAAATACAAGCTGTCTGTATCAATTTGTTTGTTTGGCTGCTAATTTCATTTTTGTTTGCCCAAATGCAAGCTGTATAAATTGATTTGTTTGTTCGGCCACTAATTTCATATGTGTTTGCCCATGCAAGCTATTAAATAGATTTGTTTGTCCGGCTATTAATTTAATTTGTACTTGCCCAATGCAAGCTATCTGTCTCAATTTATTTATCTGCTGGCTAATTTCATCTTTGTGTACCCAAATGAAAGTTGTCTATATCAGTTTGTTTATTTTGCTGTAGATTTAATCAATCTTTGCAAATGCAAGCTGTCCATATCAATTTGTTTATTATGTCGCTAATTTAATCAATCTTTGTAAGAATTAACATAACAAGATGAAGTTGTTTATACATTATCTCAATGGAAAATTAACAATGACATAATGTATTTGAAAGGTCAGAGATGCTAATGATGTTTGGCAGATGTAGTCAATCAATTTGTGGTAATTGCTTCCATGGCAATTACACTTTGACATATTTTATTATTTGTTTCTTTATCCTTTTATTATGAAGAACTGACACACACTACTTATTTAATGGATATTGTCATGATTATCCATACTTCTAAATTGTATGCTTACGTTAATGATCTTTGCAATCGTGGATCCATTGAGTTTGAGGTGATAGAACGGTGAGGTTTGTTGTTATAGCAATGTGGATTCAAATTTGTGCTATTATAAGAACTTTGATGATCCTAATATCAGAAACAGTTATAACAGGTAGCACTAGGTCAACTATTATATCTTATGACTTAAGTTATTATAAGAACAAGGATTATCTTAGGAGGTCGTTCATGCGGATGATATTACTTGTATTGAACAATTTAGAATAAATAGAAATGCATTCTTCAATTTATGTCATATGCTTCAAGAGATTGGAGGCTTGAAAGTAACGAGAAATATGGATGTTGATAAGCAAGTAGCTATGTTCTTGCATGTTTTGGCTCATCATTTAAAAAATAGTCATTAAGCATTGTTTCGGGACTTGGGAGATTTGGGGAAATTGTTAGTCAATACTTCCGCAATTGTCTCAAAGCAACCCTGCGTCTGACTTATCATTTATACAAGAAATCATGACCTATTACTATCAACTGTGAAGAGTCGAGTTGGAAGGGTTTTCAAGTAGTTTGAGTAATTATATTTTATATGATAGGCTTGAGAAGTAGTCCATATATCAGTCATTGTGGTTTTTGCTTGTAGAATTGTTTGGGTGCTCTAGATGGGACTTATATTTAAAAAAAAGTGTCATTTACTAACAAAGTTAGATATAGAACTCAAAAAAGTAAAATAACAATAAATGTACTAGGTGCACGTACCCAGACATGTAGTTTACATATGTTCTTCTTGGTTGGGAGGGTTTTGATGCTAATAGAAGAGTGCTTAGAGATGCTTTGAATAAGGAACATGGACTTAGGGTGCCTAGCGATGAATAGTAATTCTTTGAATGTTTTCACAATAAGAAGGCAACATACAGAGTATATTGAATGACCTTTCTTTATGTAACTATAGGTTGTTACTATCTAATAGATGTCGGTTATATAAATTCTGATAACTTTTTGGTACCTCTTAGATGTCAACAATATCACTTGAACAAGTGGCATCAAGGACATCAACAAGAAATGTTGAAGAGCTTTTCAATTTAAGACATGCATCCGTCCATAATGTTATTGAGAAATATTTTGGCTTGCTTAACAAATGATCAGCTATTCTTAGGAGCCTACCATTTTATCATGTTAGAGTACACAATCGAGTCATCATTACTTGTTGTTTGCTTCACATTTTTATTTGGAGAGAGATGACTATTTATCCCATGGAGTAGCTTGTGACTGAGGTAGATGGAGATTTTCACAGTCAAGATGCAATTGGCAGATGATACGTTTAATGAATGGAGGTCTCAAGTACTTGCCAATTACTTATAAGTTGCAAGGCTTACTGTTAACTCTCTGTATGGCGTTTTTCACGCAATTGTTATAGCTTTCTATTGATGATGTAGATGTATTGTTTTAATTAAAATATCCTTTAATTGGGTTGGAGATCATTAATGATATCTTGTCCTTTTTTTTCCTTTCTTATCATATAGCTTTAAATTTTTGAGATCTACTTGATGAGCCTATTTCTTATTCAAATGAATTTTAATGATTGCATATCCATTTTAAGGTTGTTCAAATGCATTCTCCTTGCAAAAATCGCAAGAGGCTGAACTTCTGTTAACTTATAAGTTAGTATGGCAAGTAAGAGAAGGCGGACTTTAAATGTTGGCCTTGTTTCTTGTGTAGCTAAGTTGAGAAATTTAGGTTCATTCAATGTAGACACCAATTTCAAATCCCATTGCTTACTCGAACTAGAGAAAATGATAGTTTTGAAGTTACCGAATTGTGGGTTAATGGCAAAATCCCATGTCGAATCTTGATTAAAGGCTTTGAGAAAAAGTGGAGTATGCATATGATATGACGTACGGCTCTTATACATCTAGTTTCGGATGGGTTCGGATGGGACGATGCATTGAAGATGGTGAAAGTAGAGAATGTTGTTTGGGATGCTTACATTGTGGCATATACATATTATTAACAATAGCTATATTTTTCGTATACGACTGTTGAAAAATAAAAGTTAATGTTGTTGAGTATTTCTTTTAGCTAAATCAATCTCCGATTGCACCACTGTGCAAGCACAGGATGCGGGCCTGATTCGTGTAATATGGTCAAGAAACCTACTTTATGCAAGAGCAATATTCTCTTATAAACGCTTCCAACTTCCCTTCCCTCATCAATATGGGATAGATTTCTTTCTATTCTCCACAAGGGCTTTATAGGCCTGCATATATGTGAGCTTCAGTTTGGATTCATTTAATTTTTTACACAATAAACATATGATTTTTCATTTAGTTTGGATTCATTCTAAGCCAATTAATTTCCCTTTAGTTTAATGGATCCAATTTCTCATTCACATCTTATTTTTCCCACATTCTCAGTAGATGACTCTTAATTGAAAAATTTACAAACACATCATCGAGGACCATATGCGAAGAACAGACGATGTGAAGTGGCGTGGACAGTAAGAACTGAGCAATGATAACTTACAACTAGCGTTTAAGGAGAGTACACTTTGTCCATTAAGCACAAGAAGAAAGGAAAAGCATCAAAACAATCCCAATACGATGAGTTTAGCTCCTCTCTTAAAAACCTTCCATCCTCTGTGGAACAGGGCTTTTGATGACTTCAAGTATTTGTACAACTTCCGCCATTGAAGGCCTGCTGGAAGGTACCTGAGAAGTACACACAAGGGCGAGCTTCAAGATGGGCAGCACCTCCTCCTCCGGGTACTCGGCCATACTTGGGTCGACACAGTCCAGCACGTTCCCTTGCTCGAGCAGAACCCGGACGTGGTCACTCAGAATCATGACATTGTCCTCGCCGTATTCCACCGGCCTCCTTCCCGTCACAAGCTCGAGGATCAGGATCCCGAACCCATAGACATCGCACTTCTCGTTAACCCTCAGGCTCTGGCAGGCCAGCTCCGGTGCAACGTAACCTGGGGCGTTCTGGAACCGGTTGCTCATCACGTGCCGGTCGAGCTTCGTCAGGAGCCTGGCTAACCCAAAGTCTGAGATCTTGGGATTGAAATTCTCGTCCAGCAGGATGTTGCTTGGCTTAAGGTTGTAGTGAATGATCGGTGGCCGGAATGAGTGGTGGAGGTGGGAAAGTCCCTTGGCAGTCCCGAGAATCACCTTGAACCGGAGCTGCCAAGGAAGCGGCGGCGTAGAAGGAAGCCTTTCATGAAGTTTTGATTGCAAGCTTCCATCTGGCGCGTATTCCGTGACCAGTAGTTGCAGCTGCGGAGTCCAATAGTACCCTTTTAGGGAAATCAAATTCGGGTGCCTCGCCTTTCCCAGGACTCTGACTTCCCGGTCGAAGTCCTCCTGGTACTGTGTTATGGTCGATGTTATGAGCTTCTTGATCGCCACGATCCTTCCCTGCAGTCCCAGTGGGACCTTGTACACTGTCCCGAAGACACCCTCCCCGACCTCAGATGCCTTGTTTAGCAGAGACTGAGGATTGCTAATGCTCTCGTGGGAAGCTGCCTTTGAGTCGAACAATATGAGCCTCCCCGAGGCAAGGTTTCCCGACCGGGAGGAGCTCGAGCACATGCTTTCTAGAGCAGCTTCGACGAAGGCTAGCCTTCTTCGAGCGGAAGCGTTTAGAACAGTTATCAATATCACTCCACAACCAATCAGGAGAGCAGCAGAAATAGCGATGATCGCCGATATGCTCAGGAACATGCGATGGTGCGAGGAGGAAGAGTTCGACCGCCTGTTCCGGTTCTCGGGGCCGTCTACTTGGTTTCCGTAAGCATATGGGTCGAGGACCAGTGGCTTCGGGACATTCATCTGGCAAGGCCCTGATAGCAATGGGGAACATATCCCGAGATTTCCCTGCAGGGAACTTTCGTCTAAGCTCGGGAAAATTCCCCCGGCAGGCAGCCTCCCGATGAGTCGATTGTAGGAGATGTTCACTGCAAGGAGATTTTCAAGCTCGCCGAGCAACTGGGGTACCTCGCCGCTTAGCTCATTGAACTCCAGTTTGAGGATCTTGAGGTTGCTCAGCATTGAAACAGAGCCTGGTATAGGACCAGTCAAGTTATTGTGGGACAAACTCCTGCAATTCATACGTAGAGGATTACACATCACATTTTGTCCAGGAAATTGATGAAGAAAACCAGCGTCGAAGGCACTAATACAATGTGCTGTACTATCCAGTATACAAAAACTTAATATATCTTAATTAATTCAAATTCGAGTCCAACTGACTCACTAAGAGATAAAATTCTTTTAATCATGAATTTCTTTCGTTCACAACACACGAATCTGAGATTTCATTCAGGTATAATGTGGTATTTAATTTTGAGAAAATTTCTCCTAAGATATCACCTTTTTATCTCCAGGAAGAAAACAATGCAAATGGAAAGCAGGACACTTACAGCAAGTAGAGGGAAGAGCAGTTTCCTATCTCTTCAGGAATTGAGCCGGTGAATGAGTTCCCATCCAACTGTAGAATTTCTATGCTTCCAGAATCGCATATATCCCCGGCAATCGGACCATACAAGCCATTGTTCCGAAGATCCAGGACGGTGAGGTTCTGAAAGTATCCGAACTCAGGAGGCATCTTCGAGTGCAGTGTGTTCCATGATAGGTTCAAATACCTCAGGTTCGAAAACAGGCCCATCTCTGCCGGAATATTTCCAGACAAATTGTTCACTGACAAATCCAGAACTTGAAGAGACTGGTAGAGCTTGCTCGAGCCCGGAGGGATCGATCCAATCAGACCATTGTGTGAAAAATCGACTTCCTCCAATCCCAGGCTGAACAGATCTTCTGGTATGTTACCGGTTAGACTATTTCTTCTCAACCTGATCACCGACAATCTCGAACAGGAAGCTAGAGAGCTTGGAATGCTTCCGGTTATTCCGTTTTCGGATATGCTTAGAAGCTTGAGCGATTGGAGGTTACCGATTGATGAGGCGAGGCTTCCTGACAACCGGTTTCTGGAGAAGTCTACGGTTTCGAGACTGCTCATATTGCCAATCCACTCGGGGAGATCCCCAGCTAGCATGTTACCGGAGAGGCTAAGAGAAGTGAGAAAGTTCAACCTCTGGAGGGACTCCGGCAGCCCTCCGGTGAAGAGATTGTTGCTGAAATCCAGGACGCTCAAGTGCGGGCACAGCCCGAGATCGGCCGGTAAAGGGCCGGAGAACTGGTTGTCCCTAATAACCAACCGCTTCAAGTTGTGAAGGGCCAGGACACCGATTGGCACAGACCCAGAGAGCCGGTTGTTCGCAAGATCCAATACCCGGAGCCTCTGCATTGCCCAAAAACCAGTGGCAAAATTCGGGGTGCCTGTGAACCGATTGTTCGAGAGGGCGAGCGTATTCAGAAGGAAGCATGAAGATAACGTGGTCGGGATCGGGCCATCGAGCATGTTACCAGCTAAGGAAAGGTACCGAAGCGCGGAGCAACTAGTGAAGAAGTCATCCGGGAGGGGACCGGAGAATGAGTTCCCGGAGAGGTCGAGGAACGCAATGGAGCTCATGTTGACAAGATAGCTCGGGATCTGGCCGTAGAGGCCATTTTTGCTGAGGTTGAGCCTTTGGAGGCTGTTGGGGAAAGTGAGACTGGGGCTGAGGCTGGTTCCAGTGAAGTTGTTGCCAGAAATTGAGAGGACCTTCAAGTGCTGGAGCTTCTCGAGGCCACGGCCGATCTTGCCGGATAGGCCGAGCCAATCAAGGGAGAGCTCGGAGACCCTGGAGGTGGAGGGGTCGCACTGCACGAACCGCCATGAGCAGGGCGAGTCGTCGTCCTCGGACCAGGACTCGAGGGATGAGGAGGGGTCCACGAGGTCGGACTTGAAGACAATGAGGCCGAGGACGTCGTCATTTATCTGGATAGGGATTGCCATGCAGGAAGACATGAAGCACAGGAGGAGTAACGAGTGCAGAAGCAAAGACATGGAACGACAACGACAACGATAACTACTCATCTCCTCCATCACCGTCTCCTTCCTCTCCCTCACCATGGACTCAGCTCAGCTCTTCAGGTATGGAAGTAAGTAACTGGTATGTCGTAACCTAGCAGCTATGGAAGTAGTGTCGTTTGATGAGAAGGTGGAGAAGTCTCCATTGTCTCTCTTTTTCGCAGCGTGTGATCTGGGCTATGGAGCAGTTGGGTAGTTGTTGATAGCAAGAGAGATAGAGAGATAGATACTGTAATTCACGAGAGAGAGAGAGAGAGATTGAGGGAGAGAGTGGGTTTTGTAGGGAAAGGCCCGTGATTCTTTGTCTGAAGGAAGGTGGTGGTGGGGCATCATTTTGTCATTTGTTTCATGTGTCGTGTGCTATATTCTTTAGGAAAAGTCTTCTTTTGCGAGGACTATATTATAAGATAGTATTTATATAATATTATAAATTAATAAAATTTAATTATTTTAAATTTTTTTATAGCACACGATTTATGAAACAAATAAAAAGTAATTTTAAAAATAAATAAAGTTTGTTAACTTATAATATCATATAAGGACTATTATATGTTACTCGTTACGAAAAGACTTTCTCATTATTTAGACGTCATGTTTTTTCTTCGGTGGCTTCAATCGACGGTTAACTTTCTTTCTTCATTTTTCCACTACAATATTAACAACTTGACATCTACCCTTTGTCCCCAAAACAAATACTTGTGATTCTTTTGGTGATTCCCATGAAAGTGAATCGTCTCTCTCTTTATATTCTTCTAGCTGCAAGAATCTCTTCATTCTTATAGGACACATATGTACAGTTTCATGAGACAATGCTTTTTATCGTTATATGATTAACTTTCCTTTCGTTGAATAATTACTAGTAGCAGTAATAGTAATCCAATATCCAGCTATAAACTTTCATATTCTACTGTAAAAATATTGGACGAAATAAACACTAAATACTAATGTAGTCAAAGAAACCACTGTCATCTAATCTCATATCTAAAAAGTACACTTATAACAGCTTTTTTTATAAGTATGTAGAAGGAACTCGAATATGTGTCTAGAACTCACTATATTACATATGAGTGAGTTTTGAATTGTTAGACCACTATCAATAACTATTACGAGTTTGGACAACTAGACTTTTACTTGCAGTGCTTACCTACTACAAGCAATTCATGCTTAAGAGTATTCACATACCATGATCTTGAAAAATATAATAATTAACAATATGTAGAGCTTGTTTTTTTTTTTTTTAATTTTAATCTCATTTTTATTAGAAAAATATAAGACAACGGTATTTACGACCTGGTCATCCCATTACGTAATATTCGACCTTTCGTATTTAATGGTAAAATTTCAGATAGCATGAACAATAAGTACTAATACTGGTTCTGTCAACTTAATGCTACCAAAGAGAGCTTCTCCTGACAATATTACTTAGAGTTAGACCTGAACATGTGATCACCGTCCCGCCAAATCGCATGGAAATGAGATTTGAATTAATAATAGATCACCATTTATGATGGTTTTTATTTTTATTTTAATCGCCTGGCTTTTGTTTAATCGCAACCTTTTGATATTAGTTTTACTTACCCCCTTTGCATCATGAAGAATTGCCACTTGATGAACAATATATATATATATATATATGGACACATGAATTGCCATCTCTATCTGATGGGACAAAACATACACACTTGTTTTGACCTAAACGACATGTAGAATTGGAAGGCCCATAACTATAAGAATGTGAAAAATGAAACAATAATCTTTTCAAAACCAGATGTCGAAATCAGTAGTCCATTCTGAAGCCAACACATATACAATCGATGGATTAATATTTATAGATGGATATGGATTAGTATTCATTCCACAAGCATAGCTCACAAGCACCCCCAATAAATTTCAACTAATATTTAGCTCATATTCAACTAAAAAATTTAAATTGATAAATAATGCTACTCAACGCTTATATTCCAAAATTTTCTTAATAATTTTTCAAAATGTAGTTGTAACCATCAAGAGGGGAAAAGCGGACATTTGCAAGAACTGCATTCAATCGTATCATTTAATCGATGAAGAAGCAGTCACGAGTTTCCATTGTTAGTAGAGTGGTGCGAGCACGGAATGTTCAGGAACCCTCTCCCCGAAGCCAATGTTCCAAATTAGTCTAAAGTCGTATTTCTTATCGGCAAAACTTTCCTCCCTTTTAGGTATGTACATGCTCCTTGAAGAAACACTAACCGAGCCAATCACATCGCCTATACATTAAAATTATATTATATGTGGTAGATTAGCTTGCCTTGAATCGGAATGATAAGTGATTCTGTCCACTGTGTAACGTATTTTACAGGTCCATTCATTCCATGTTTTCCCCCTTTTATCCAAAGCCAACCAAATCATGGAATGACAGTATACGTTGAGAGGGAAGAAGAGCAAGACAGGTAATCGAACATGGCTTTCTGACAATATTCCAATCCGCCGTAGATACCAACGAGTCCTCTCTCTCTCTCTCTCTCTGTTTTTATTTTGTCGGAGCTTTACGGTCCTGTCCCAGTCCTCGCTGTACACGAATTTGTCGCATGCTTCAGCCTCCTCTCCATGTCCCATTCCTGGACCCTTCCTCACTTTCCCAATTAGCCACTCACTTTCAAACTTCACTTCATTAAATTAAAAGAGTTATCATATAAACAATCGGCTCCATTTTAATTTCCATGCATCCTTTTCCTGGTGTCCTTACAGTTAATATTGTCTTGATTTGCCCCACGATTAACAGTAGTAATGTCTTCAAGTATTATGAATGTTAAAAAAACCTATATTTCTAGCCCTTATTAATTGACCTGACTTGAAAATTGGTTAGTCAGCAAGAGCATATTGCATCAAATATCAAGTAGTGCATGAAAATACAAAGAAGTTTACCAAAAAATAGACCATGATCTCCATTTGGCTTGATGACCTACGTATTAGCAGGATGGCTTTTAGAGGTTTCCTGCATACTATTGATGGACAGGAAAGTCCTATATGTAATGGTGCATGGCATGTTAGTGCTTTCATGTAAAATTAAGTGATTTTTAAGAATTTTTTTATAAAACCTTCAAAAAATATAAAAATGACTTAATTCTATTAGTTAGTACTACTGTGTAAGCATTGATATGTGTTATATGTATTGGCATTGGTACATACAAGGCTTTCTCATTGATGGAGGATGCATGAAATGAACATTTTGATGCAGGGGGTCTGCCAATTTGGCTGGTACGTTCGATGAAATGCATATGTAATTTGAAATATGCTATGCTTCAAATTATGGTAGCAGAATCCGAGAGCATGACTCGGGCCAAGTTGAAACTCGGATGAAATCTGGGGGTGGAGCATTGAATTATCTAGGGAATTGAGAAAGATGAATTCAATACAGATGGTACCGTTTTTGACTTGAGACTATTGAGAGGTTCTGAGTTCGATACCACCGGAGGACTCATCATCCCTCTTTATTCCCTATTAATCTATCTTTTCGTAGATCTTTGTGTCTTCATTATATATCAAAAAAATAATCAAATAAATAAATAGATAGGTACCCAATTTCTCGATATTTGTATCGACCGCTAAATAACGAAAGAACGCGGTTTGTCAACTTGCACGTATCACTTATGGAATATCAGTCCGTGACCCGTTTTCAAAATTTGCATCACTTTTTATATATATAAATATATCCACACACAAACACACGCATGTTTCTGTATATAGTTATGTATATATGTGTATATATATATATATATATATATTCCATTGTGCAAAGGAAGTATATAAATCTAGAATGAGGTAAAGGGAATAAAATGTATATGGAAAGTCTCACTGATAAGATTGAATTCGAGACTTTTATATCACAGAGTGAGAACAGTACTACTGCATAAAGATTTCTTTCTTTGTATAGTTATATATTTATGCTGACGCTTTTTTGACTTTCTCTGAGGAACCTTTTCTAAGCTTTATAGGCCAAGCTTTTGCTTGCTCATCAGGTGCTATAGCATTCATTAATTATGCTTACCATGGAGCCCACGGTTTATAACATAAATTATGCAATGGCCATATGTTCTGTTTAGCCCTAGGTGCATTTTAAATCTGCAATGTCCCAGCACCATGTGATTGCACATATTTAGCTAGGAATCTCTACTGTTAAAGCATTAGATCGATGTTTCTTCTTGTATTAATCCTACCCAGCCATCGCTCGACAGAAATACTAGGAAAGTGTCCTGTAATGCAATCGCATGTCGATATGATTGGTGTAATCTCGAATAATCTTTTATTTATAAAAAAATATTGAAATATTTATTATTCATCATAAGCTATATATTTAATTACTTATGATAATACTCATAAAATAAATTATTAAGTTTAGTATCATGATAAGGACATGTCAACTCAACGGTATATAAAATTTCACAAACCCTAATTTAAAATTATTCTTAGTCATATGATCACTAAGTAAGGAATTAGTGATGTTGTAAGGCTAGTCCGCTTGTTACACTTGCTCATCCTTTGGATGAGGAGCATTACTGTAGCCCCACGAGATCTTGGCCTCGAAACTACCCCTTGCATGGTGGCTGTTGTCATCGCACGGTGAGGTTATGCCTCAGGGTTGCCCTTTGAATGAGGGATATTGTCATCGCGCTACAAGACTTTACATTGAGGCTACCCCTTGTATGACGGGTCTAATGCATTGTGTTAGATCCCACATCGGCCATATAAGAAAATAATAATGGGTTTATATAATAATTGGGTACTAATACCTGGTAACTTAGGTTTTGGGTAGAAATGGGCTCAATATTCTTATAGATTCATTATCAATAATATAACATATAAGCGCTTAACTACATGGCAATCTCTGACGTAAATCCGGACTTGACTTCAGTAGTCCCCTCACGACATAAGCCCACAACCCGGCAGTCCCCTCTTGACCCCAACCCCCTACTTCATCTTGTGGTGGTTGTTCGAGCCCCACGATTACGGTCTGCTCGCAATAACATAGAGCACATAATTATACGGATATTATAAGTAATAGAGGGTGATTATAAGGTGTATTTTCACGAGAACTTAAGAATCATCAACTCCCTGCGTACTGGACTCGTAGTAGTAATTTCAAGGCAAACTAAATCGAAATCAACAAAAATAATAAAGAATTTAATTATTAAAGCGAACAACATGAAGAATGCAAGGTATTAATCAATCAATCAGAACTCATTAAATTCGCAAATTAGGGATCATTAAGTCTACTAGAAAGGAAATGATAGGAAATAGAATAAATAGGAAAAGGAATAAGTGGGAATAGAAATTAAGTTTTTATTAGGACAATTTTGTTTGATTGGAGGAAATTGAAGGGAAGTAAAAAATTTAAAATTGATACACTACAAGAAAATTGTCTTTTACTGATACAAAAGTCGGAAGGTAAGCGGTCAAAAGAGTGTCGGAAATCATGAATATTGCCATAATTATCAACTAAAGAAGTATTGACGGAAAAGTGCTTGCCGAAAGTAATTATGGAGCAAATATCGACAAAAAGTGCAAACAGAGGTTAGCGACCAATATTTGCACTGCTACTTTGTTGAAAGTTTGTTTTGAGTATCGACTAATATGTGGTCGCTAGTTGATCGAAAGTTATCAACAAATGGATCCTTGTCACTAGTTTGTCAACAAGTAAACCGCTAATTCGTCAAAAGATATTGAACAAAAAGACTGGTTGCTAAATGATAAAATATTGTCGACAAGTTGTTGGTCACTAATTCATTGAAAGTTATCAATAAAATTGGTTGCTAATTGGTTAAAAGTTATTGACGAGCTACTGGTCACTAATTCATAGAAAGTTATCGATAAAAAGGTTGGTCACTAATTCATCGAAAAATAAGTTATCAACAAGCTATTGCTCGCTAATTCGTCAAAGGTTATCAACAAGCTGCTGGTCGCTAATTCATAAAAAATTATCGATGATGGCTCGCTAATTCGTCGAAAGTTATCGAGAAATTTAAATGCATTGACTACTTTTAGGTAATTATATCGACTGTGATTTTCCTATAAAATATACCGAAGATGTATAAACCATAAATGTTGTTGATATATAGATTGATTTGAAACAATAAACCGAGATGCCTACAAATCCTTACTGACAAATTTTTATCAATAAAGGAGTGTCAATAAAAGAGAGATATACTGAAGCATGTCATTGATATGATATGAATTTAGAAGTGCATATTACAAAGATATATTCAATGCGTCTTGTATATGAAGATGACTACACATCACAATGGTAGAAGTAGCAGAAGCTCCATTCTCAGGTCTTCGAGTTCAGCAATTAACTCGAGCTAAATGCTATATGAAAAAGGTCAAGAGGATCACAGACACAAATTGCAACTCGTAAATATGATGATGCCATGCTCGGGGCTAGATGTGATGGTCTTTTGATGATGCTCAGGCTCGAGAGAAGGAAGAGAGGGAGGCAACAACATTGTGGAAGGCTCCCCATAGGTACAAGAAGAAGGCTCCAATGGTTACAGTGATACGGGGAAAGGTGAGAAGAAGTTTGACGATGGCCGAAGCTATCTTGGGTAGGCGTCGAGGAGGATGGAGGTAGTTATGTGGGTTTTTTTCTGCCTCTCTCTCCCCCGTTTGGTGAAGATAAGTGAAGGTTTTCTATAGGGGAGTTCATGCAATTTAAAAAAGAATAGAAAGAAATGAAAAAGAAACAGACAAGGAGACAAGCAAGAGAAGTGGAGCGGCGGCACAGCAGGTCATGGACGATCGGCTTCATAGGCAGTGTGCAATGTATTACTTTTATTTTTGTATGCGTATCCAAACAAATCTGTCATGGCAAGTGCATGATAAAGTATGTTGTTCGGTAATTCATCGGAAATTTAGGGAAGGAATAAAATGAGAAACTAGTAAATTAGTGATAAATGGTTTGGTTGGTAAGTAATAAAATATTGGTCGGTATTTCGTCAAAAATTTAGGGAAGAATTAAAATAAGTAACAGATTATCAATAAATTAGTGATAAATGGTGTTGGTTGATAAGTAGTAAAATGTTGGTTAGTGAGTAATAAAATTTGTTTCTTTTAATATTTATTTGTAAAATTTTTGCCTGACCAATAGTTGCATAAAATGAGGATAAAACATATATTTGTTAAATAATTTCATTGATATGATAATTTGGAAATACATATTTAAAAGAGATAAATCGGTAAAAAATTATTATATCATGACTAAATACTTACACTAATCTTTAGCCTCGGTATTAGGTATATATTGTCATCATTGGAGGATGCATTATGTTGGAAGAGTTCATTCTTTGAGAGTAGTAAACAATTTGCGAGCACGTTGAGATGGACCATGTTGAGATCGATTGTTATGCAAGCGATGATCATAAGAATTTTCACGAATGGTACTAAGTATTGACTGCATCATCTCTTGTTGTACTCATTGATGTTCTTGTCGATCGACTTCCTCTTGTCGACTATACTCTTCGTCCAACAATGCCACATGTTGACGTATATCCTCTATCACCTGATGCTAGCCACTTGATGAACCAGCTTGGCAGTAGTAGTGGGCTTCTATATTGGATGGAATTACATAAGTCATCTCGTAAATGTGACCAGCACGGTTCTTGCTAGCTGCATTCTCCCATATCTGGGCCTCCACATCCAATGTTAAAGATTCTTATAAATTTTAGCTTAAATATTGGACTACTGCTGCATCATAATTTTCCTAAATATAATACAATATATTCATAATATATAATAAGTTCACACTGTCCGCATAAAATTAAGTATGCACTAAATATTATACTTAGTTCAAAAAGTGTATATGACATACTTGAGTAATACATGATCAATCGTCTACCCATGTCTTGCACGCCTTTTTCAAATGGAATCTCTTAAATATCTTTGTATGTGTTGGATTCTTCGCAATTTCTTCTCCTACAGTTATTGAGAATTTATTTTAGTCATATAAATAATAAAATACAAATAAAACATAATTAATCGATAGGTATAAATGATATGGTAGCTTAACAGTTACTTATCATAAAAGACTAAAATGACCTTAAATGTAAATAATTTTTAAAAATGACTTTTTAAAGGAAGACTAAAGTTGAAAATTTAAGGAATGATTAGGACAATGTTGCCATTCTATTTCTATTCCTTTTAAACAATAGCTATTTCTTATGAGGAGAAGAGAATACACATTTTCTCTCTATTTTAGATGCACCTAGAATAGATATTCCTAATATGCTAATCAAAAGTTAGAATAGCTCTACTTCAGGAAGAATAGATGCTCCAAGGAATAGGTAATCCGGTGAACCAAATATGCTGTAAATCTAATTCCTCTTCCTAATTCGATCTGTTCATTGGTCGATTATGTTATTATTGTGGAATGTTATAATCTCTTTTCACACCTCTCAATACAACAACAATATTTTCTTTCAAAATACTAACATACTCTATCTCTAAATTATTAGTGCAAGAAAACCGTTTACAACCTAACTTTAATTGGATACCTAGGGTGACTATCTGATCTATCAATGCTTGTCACAGCTATAAGCTCATTATATTTAAGTTCAAATACCTTAATCAAGGATTTCATAATGAACAACCTTGAATCTATATGATCTTTTCCTCGTATACTCAAGGTAATGGATTCCATATTGAACGATCACCTTCCTCCACAGATTAACTAGAGCCACCAAAAACAAAGTGTCCTTACTTAGCACAAGCATATAAGTAGTGACAAATTTTGACCACGTATGAATTAGGTAACCATGAATTTACGAATCATATGCACCGGTATGATCTAGATGATTATTCAATGACTTGAGTGAATTATCATGTGAATGTGGTCCACACGTCACATTTGACCTATGTATCTCACAAGCGTTTACATGTGTCTTGATATTAGATATCATATAAGATGAGACCCATTACTTCATCTCCATTAGTATCTCATACTAGTCATGGTTACAACAAAAAAAGGTAATGATCTTTTGGACTAATGAAACTTGATTAAAACTCCTATGATCGTGAACAGTTTTAAAAAACTTGTACAAGACAATTCCGTGACTCATATTCTCGACTCTTGAGAAACAAAGACTCTAACAAGTATTTTATGAGTTTATTCAAATAAAAGTACAAGTTATATTGAGATGATAAGAAGAAATATTAGTATACTCCCGATCCAGCCAATATCTTTGGGTTTACCCTATCTTATGCATTTTTTTAGTTAGTGTATGGGGCGATGGGGATAAGTTGTGCAAAAATCCGTATATCCCGTGATAACAAAAAAATAAATGTATGACTTGTAGTTCAATAATCCAATGTCCTCAAAGTCTAAGCACAAAAAAGTACACTTCTAGCTAACTTTAACACAAATACATAGAAGGAATTCGAATTTTTAGAATTTTCAATTAACGAAAACACATGGACAAAACTTTTTGCTTTTCTAGCAAAAAAAAATCAAAATACACGAGAGTGAATTCTGAATTATTAAATCATCAATCATGTTCCCGGACCAACCGCTCTCGTGTACAAATTCCCAATGCAATGGCAACCAGCTGGTCCTTTGGGTTTGACTGTAGCATTACTTATAATTTGAATTCCAACCACAAACCATCTTTCTTTCCTCTATCTTTTTAATCGTCTGGGTAGGAGTGACTGACGAAGTAAATATTATAGTGTAAAAATTTAAAAAGTAACGTCGAACGGGACGCGGTCCCCGAATTCTTCACGATTAACTAAAGCAGTGATGCCCTCTGGGGATAACATAAAGACAGGCAGGCGCTTCCGTGCATTCTCCATCTTGCAAATCCAAAGTGCCATTCACTTTGATGTTTGATCCCTACCCAATTTTCGAAAAATTCATAAATAATATAATGGTAAATAAATATTTAATATATAAATAAATATAATTAAAAATATTTTAAATGAATAAAAAAATAATATAATAATTATTAATAATATAATAAATATTTATTAATAAAATTTACAAATAATATTATAGGTTGGACTCACCCATCAACCTATTCTAATTCCCATATTTGGTCCATGCCCGACAGGATATTCTGTCCTCGTACTCATTTCTCTGCAGGAATTTATTGAAGTTCGGCCAGCGTCAACGCGTTTCATCGATCCACGCGTAAGTTAATTATATGTTTTGTATTTTGTAAACTACTAGGGTGCCCACTTATACTAACATCATAAAAGGTAATTATTTCATACTCAAATGCTGTCCTTTCCACCTCGAGTTAAATATGTCATACTCAATAAGAGAATTTGATATCAGTACTGTATTCAATCTGAAATTAAAAGATTTTAAATTTAATTTTTATTAGTAAAACTCATCATATATTTTATCATATATATTTCTATTCATCTCTAAGCTTATGTGTATTATACATTTATACGTTAATAAAAATATGTTTGTGCTCTGGCTTGTATATCACTGCGGGGCTCAAACTCATGAACTTTATGTGAGGGGACATCAATAGTTAACCTAATAAGAGAGTATCGATTTAGAAATCTGAATAGTAATATTCAACTTATTTATAAACTTGTAGCACTCCTTTTATATAAATGATGTGTGGAACTCATTCTTTTCAGATTTGAATCACTGGTGTGTAGAAAACTAACGAACTTTAATTAATCAAGTTCCAGTCGCGGAAGCCTAGTAGGGGTTAAGGTGGACTCATCCTGTAAACACAATGATTTCTACTCATTGTTGACTCTGCATCAATCCATCGACTTCCACTTCCTGTTTCACTAAATAAGTGATCTACACCTTTTTTATATCCCGTCGGTACGGTGGTAAACATCCATTTTATATGCATCTAACTAAGCAATAAGAGCTGTTTCATATCTCGTCGGTATAACGATTTGAGCATATCTCCAAATGCTTAATTTTATTTAGGTGGAGGAGTGTGATGAGAAGGTAGAGAAAATGTATTGACCTGAAGGCATGACCCATGGGAGTAAAATGATAATTTTTCTTGAAATGACTCGAGATTACAATAGTGATCCTAGCTAGCTATTTATAGAACAAGGGATAGTGAAAGCATAATAACAAACTAATACAATACACAAATATGATATAAAATAAAACTGATATATTCTAATATTTAAATTATCTTATTTATCCAATACCTAAAATGTTATTTTCTAATAATAATAAAATTTCCTACAGAAAAAATTATATCTCTTACCGAAAAAATGACAATAAACTTAAATATGCAAGATAGAAGTTGAAAAAATTATTAGAGAGAAACTTGGAATTACATGCCAACAAAACAATTCTATATCTTATCTTATCCTCGTAAGTTAAAAGAGAGCTAGTGGTTAGGTTGTAGTTCTAACAGGCAGGTTGTTTAGGGTTCAAGTCTCCTCATGCACAACATTTTTCCTTTTTCTTTCCTTGAGTAGTTTTTAGATAAAATAATAGCATATTTAGTTTTTTTTTATCTTGAGTAGTTTTAAATCCTTATTATTATTTGTTTACAATTTTAAATATTTATATAGTTAACTTATTTATTAATATGACATAAAAATTATCTTATCCTTATAAGTTAAAAGAGAGTTATAAGAACTCTAGGGGACATATGTCCCAACTTCCTTTTCCCTATACATATATTTCACTCGGCATTGATCAAAAGCTGCAATCTGGCTTAGTGGTTATGCTGTAGTGCTGACGGGTGGGTGGTTTAGGGATCAATTCTCCTCATGTTTTTTTTTTCGTCAAGTATTTTAAGATAAAACAATAATATATATTTTTTATCTTGAGTAATTTTAAATCCTTATTACTATTTGTTTACAATTTTAAAAATTTATATAAAATAGAGTTTAGTTAACTTATTTATTAATATGGCATAAAAATTATTCACTATATATTTTTCTATAATTACATTTTTTTTTTCTTGAATAGTTTTAAGATAAAACTATAATATATTTAGTTTTTGTTTATCTTAAATAGTTTTAAGATAAAATAATAATATCATTATTATCTTGAGTAGTTTTAAATCCTTATTATTATTTGTTTACAATTTTAAATATTTATATAAAATAGAGTTTAGTTAACTTATTTATTAATATGGCATAAAAATTATTTATAAAAGAATCGTGTCACAATTTTTGCACTATATATTTTTCTCTAATTACACTAGTTCGTATATAATGTGTGAATTTATTAATATAAATAAATCATAGAATATATTATTGAAAATAAACAAATATCATCAATAAATATATGTCAATATTTATCTAAAAATATATAAAATATATGAATATATAATTTATCATTGACAATTTATATTTGAGTATAAGCATATAATTTATGCATTTTATTTTTATTTCGGATTTGATCCTATTGGAATATCGAGAGAGTAAACTTTATTTATTTAAGAGAATCGAAACCCCATTTAAGGGAAGTGGAATGAAATTATTTACTAACAAAAAGGAATTAGTATTTCGAATTCTCTTCCCCGTGTTATCTCTATATAAAACAGACGATCTCTTAACATAATTGACTAGACTTGAATACAATAGACCATTAATATATTGCTTATGGGAAAGAGATAAATATTATTTTATGTCCTAATTTTTAATGTATATTATTTCTATACTGGTAGATAAAAATCGTAAAACATTCACTTTTTAAACATACAAATAAAACATATCTCTTTCTAAATAAATGACTTTTTTTTTTTGCAAAAGAGAGATTTGATTGTGAGTTGAACACAATAATATCTCTAATCATTTTTATACTTTAATATAATCCATTCACTTCCTTATAAAAGATACTGTTATATTTATTATTTTAATTCGCAATGTAACACGAGCTTGTAAGCTAGTTTTTTTTTTAATGACAGGGTTTAAATAAGATGATATAAAAGTCAATTAGCCCCCGGTAGGATAGCACGACATGTTTGTTTCAATCTGGCGCCAACCTCCAACAATGTAGTGGTAAAATGTACTGCCGACTTAAGTTGATGAAATGATAAAATATCTGTTTCTCATACAAAGATTTTTGAATTCGTATTTAATGATGGTAAAATATGTAACTTGGAGAATTTCACCTTGATTTAACTTGAATTTGAATTGGTAAAAACTTATTAGATTTTTAAATATTCTGTGGTATGTAAAAAAATTGTACTCCAAAATTATTCCTCTTTGGCATTACTTGCAACATGATTCTAACTCTATCAGACAAATAAGTATGTTGTGTGATGCTACCACCGCGTGGCAATGATGAAGTTGTGATACCGCCCAGTAAAATTTCATTATTTTTAGGATATTTTTATATAACTTAAAAATAAAAAATCCTGAGAATACATAATTTTTATTAGTTGTTATCATCATATTAGCATTACTACACAATGACAGGTTTCATAAAATATTTCACCTATTATACGGCCCTTGCAACTAAGTACTAAATATTCCTATTTCAATTTAAACATACTTTAATTATATAATACATGGGAGAAACTCTCTCTTTGATACCCTTTTCAGCTTTCTAGAATACTATTGGCATAAGAAATTCAATTTCTCTCATTTTCTCTCTACTAGTTTCATTATAACTCATTTTTTTTTATTAATGTTCAATTTTTCTTAAATTTATTACTTATTCTTAAAAAAACTTATAAAAAATTGCAAACTCCAAAATTAATTGTAATTAAAATTTTATTTTATCATTCATTATATAGTCCCTTATGTAATCAAATTTATTAGTGCAAAATTCATGCATGGTATGGGTATACGTCTAATATATAGTACATGATACAACATTATATATTCACTTAAATATATGATACGACATTACTTTTTTTTGATAGGTTGATATGAAATTAGTTAGAATCATTGAATTGATGTTCAAGTACTAGCTTACACGAAAATCTTATGAACAGGGTAGTATATTTTATGGTAAATGACACTTTTTTGTTATGTTAATGGGATAATTTAGCAACCCTCCTCCTCTCTCTTTTTTGAATAGCACCACTTTATATGGAGTTTCAAAAATAGCACCATTTTATGATAAAAGTCATTTCTGTACTCCGTTATTTCATCCCCTTTCTACTCAGCAGCTCATGGCCAGCGACACCTCACGGCTAGGAGCGAACCAACAGTGACGACAAGCAGCAACTCATGGTCGAGAGCAGACTAGCGGGCATCAGGCGGTTGGTGACTCGCAGCACTTCACGACCGGGAGCAAACCTGTAATAGCACCTCACAGCCAAGAGCAGAGCAGCGAGCAATCGACGATTGGCGATGGACTTCGAGCGTCGGGCAGTCGGCGACAGGCATTGGTCGGTAGGCAACGGGTGACGGTGCGTCAGGCAACAGGTGACGGTGCGTCAGGCGACGGGGCTGTAGTTCGGTAGGAGGAAGAAGAGGCGGGGCAGGAGCTGCAGAAGAAGAGGAAGGGGCTGGGAAGGAAAGAAGAGAGGGAGATTAGGGTTGAAAAAGAGAGGGTATTTAAGGTATTATAAAAAATTTAGTAATATGAATATATATACTAGTGCTAATTTTTAAAAGTGTTATAAAGTGATGCTAGTTATAAAACTCATTCTTTTATTGGTTCTAGAAAAATTTTCACATCTTTTTTATTTTCAACCTTTTCACGTTTTTATTATTTTTAATATAAATATATTTTTTTTAACATTCGCATTCTCAATATTTCGAATTTTTCCCACATCTTTCTACTGTTACTTATTTTCATTCAAAAAACACTTTTCATCCAAAAAATAAATTTTGACACAAATATTTTATAAAAATAAAAAATAGAAAAAATTAAACAGAAAATGAGGAGTACAGCGGGGTCTTCCCTAATTAGGAACGTATTTGTGACAAAAAAGTGTCTCCTCTAAAATTAGGACTCATTCTTGCTCAAAATGAATCATAATTTTGTGATAATAGTAGCTACTAATCATTTTTCAATTGGAATGTATCCTAATTTCGGAGGAATGTGGCCATGGGCAAAGCTATACTGATTTTTTTCCTTTTCGCTTACTTTTTCTTTATTTTCTTTTTTTTTGAAAATATTTTTTAAAACATTATTTGTTAGATAAAATATGCTTTTTTTAAACAAAATATAAAAGTACAAAAAGTTAAAAATCAAAAGTGTTTTCATTTTCCTATTTTTTAAGGTATTGTTGGAAAACGTTTTGAAAATAAATTTCCTAATAAGCCCAGGTTAAGAGATGCGGGAACTGGCAAGGCCATCCCAGGGATCTTAGAAGCAAAACTTTAGAATCAACGATTTTTCATGATTTGTAAGATTCAAGTTCAAAATTTGTTTAAAATGAAGAGATTTTAAACTTAATTTGTAAGAGGATAATTTTTATAGAAAAGGTAGAAAGGCAGACGGTTCAGGCTCGGGACTGGGGAAACAGTATCTCCATCACAGATTTAGCATAATCTTCCAGATAGAGAAGACAGTGCTGATGGTGGGGAATGGAATCCGATGTTGTAGCTCAGTGTCGAGGACGAGTGAGACATCGAGGTACTCCTACCTGCAAAGCTAGACACCACCGACATCGCACGGTATTTTTGAAAGGGGCTTCATGGCTATCAGTTGAATTATATTTACTACGGGAAAGAATTTCATGGTGAGTTCACATTAATAAGTGGGGTGCAAAAAAAAAAAAAAAAAAAAGAGAGAAGGTTCGGAGAGAACAGAACTGAAGCCGAACCGGTTCTCCCTGGAACCTGTTTTGCTTTGGTGTGATTTTTTTAATGAAAAGCAATTCGGGTAACTTGTCAGTTTTATTGGTGTGATTAACCGGTTTGAATCAAAGAGGAATAATTTTAATAATATAATAATACAAAAATACAATTTCAAAACCCATTTGATACAGTTTGAACCAATTTCACTGTTTTAAAACCAGTTCGATTCAGTTCAACCAATTTTAAACCAGACCAAACCGTTTTACAATTTAATTTAGTTCCAACAAGCTTTAGATCTAACTATTTTAAAAAAAAAATTGTTCAAATCAATTAGCCGAATTGGCTTAAACCAATCCGATTTTTTCCACACTAATCGATTATAGTTTATACTTACTATGCCGAACCAAATCAAATTTTTTAGTTCGGTTCGAAACCGGTTTGGGAGCTGAGTATGTTTTTGCACACTCCTATTATTAAAAGGGAATGTAACCAGACCATGGATGATGAGATTTTGTGGTCATTTTCTATTTAAGGGAAGTAGATCTAAAAGCTTGGTCTCTGGAAAATAGAAGGAAATATCAATTACATTAAAAAAAAAAAAAAAAGCTCCAACACTGATTCACCCCTTGCCCTAAAATCAAACTCAATCTTTAATAGAAGTTTATTACATCCCTTTATTTTCCATTTTGTCATATTCCTCGGAGAATCGGGCAAAGATGCTGTCCATTCCTGGACAAACATTTAAAAAATTGTAACTTTCAAACTATTTCCCTGAATATTATTTTAAAAATATCTTTTAAACATGTACTTCTAGTTTTGTATAAAAAGAGTATTTTAAAAATGTATTTTCAGTTTTGCAAAATGTATTTTCTATACAAAATTGAAAGTACACATTTAAAATATGCTTTTAAAGTAATATTCATGGAAATAATTTAAAAATTTTATCAATTTTTAAAATTTCTTATGGGGAGAACTTTTTTTGGCCCAATTCTCTTGTTCTTGGTACTTTCCTCACCCAAAAAAAAAAAAAAAAGAGTACATCCATGGAAAGTTAGCTGGGTGGAATCGGACCCAGTTAAGAACCGAGGACCACATGGATTGGGTGGGGACGACTTGAGAAACAATGAAAGAAGGAAAGGGGCAAGTCGCTCATCAGCTCACAAGATCCAAGCCCCGTTCACGAGGGACTTGCCCGCATCAGGAGGGCAACCCCTAAGGGAAAGCCATCCCAAGTCCCTTCCGATTCGATGGTAAAATGTCAATATTACTCAAATCAAAATTTCAAAATTTTAAATTCAATTCTTATTAATAGCATCTACCATATCCTTGCTTTTCTGATTTCAAACACCGATGTAATCTTCCCTCGTACCAGACATCTGTAAAACAAGGCACAAGGAAAACAAAGGACAAAATCCACTAAAATCCGGTTCTGTTGAAGAATGCGGAAACCCTTATTCAAGGACTACCATTCCCCTAGTAAGCCTTAAATAGTTACTAAACCCCTCCAATTCCGGAAAAATGTTTAAAGCATATAGTATTATTAGACAACACCCACAATTAGGGATCGATGATCGAGTCTAGGTATTTTATATTTTTTATGATACTCGGACCCTGCCCTGTTTAAAACCGATTCCTGAAATTTGGAACCGGAGCCTACCCCGTTGGTTTTAAGAGCCGGACCCAATTCGGAACCTACATTATGCTACCGGTTCTGGGTATCTGTATGGAATCTACTCTTCAGTTGTGATAAAATTTGATAAGCACGCAAGGCAAACACACAAATATATGTATCGCTCAAGTAATATAGTGAATGAGTAAGAGATCGTTCCCATGATGACCTAGTTCAATCAAAACTAAACAATAAACTAAACAACTAAAGCAAGCTAGACAATTCGAAATTGGATGAGAAATTCAAGAAAAACAATTAAAATAAGTTGAAAGCAATAGAGAAATCAATCAACAATAATGATCTAGGGCTCACAACTTCCCTCAATCCTATTTCGAAATCCCAACCTAATTTCTATATGCAATTAACTGTAATACTACTATCCTAGGATTTTGTGTCTTCTTACCTACCTTTCAACTTAACAAGAATGTGTCTTTAGGACGATACTAATCACTTTATTTCTAGGCAATTAATATTAAGAAGCCCATTGAGTTCAAACCCTAATTTGGATACCTAGAGTGATCGGCTAATCTTTCGATACTTCTCATAAATAATCCGGACCTATCGGCGTGAACTATCCTAAATTATAGTATCTCTAGCATGATTATGACTTTGTCTCTTGAGTTCATCGAATCTCCTAATCGATATAATTGGTGGCCAGTCGATTAGAAAGCATTAAAGATGAGAATATAAGTAATACGGATGTAATCAATCACATATAAAAGAAAAGGAAAGAATTTAGAGAATAGAAAAGAGTTTCATTACTTGCAACAGGAAAAAGGGAATTAGTTCATAATGAAATTAAAAGAAAATACCAAGAAAAGATTCAAATACATCACGACTAAGAAAAGCAAAGAAAGAAAAACTCTGGAATGGTTTGAAGCCGATCTCTTGATCCCCGAAGTCCTCTAGAAGCACGTCAATCCTCTTCCTCCCTTGAAGTCATGAGTGACTCGATTTCTTCTTTGGCAGAAAAACGAATGCGTAAAAACTAGTATGAAAGATTGTCGGTGTCCCCGTATAATGCTAGGCCGAGACTTTATAAGGATAGAGAATAAAAATTCTATCTTGCCTAAAAATATTTCCCAAATATCTCTATCCTAAAAATATTTTGACAAGATATTGTGTTTCCCTTCGTAAGTCAAGTGAAATCTACTCTTTTGTGTCCAATATCTCAGAATATCTTCCATATCGAGATTCGGAATGTTCAAGAAACCCAATATTATGCAAATATTATGAAATCTTCTGTGCCAACGAGGGGTCACAACCCATGACTCTGTACTGCTTTCTGCTTCAAGCGGTCGCGACCTTTCTACTTCAAGGAATCGCGACCCCCTGTTTCCTCTATTTTCCAGCTTCTATCTAACTTGGTTTCGTGGGTCGGGGTCCACCTTCTTAGCCCGGTTGGCCCTTGAGTAAATACCTATATTAATAAAAAGTCTGGAAGTACCAACATTCTTAGAAGAAAATTTGAATTAATTAATTAATTGTAAATTGATTTCACTCAACTAAGAGAAAACAACCAATCATGCATTAAAATCTCATAAAACTCGAATAACTCCATTGAATCTAAGCCCGAAAATATGTTCAAATAAGCATATTCATATAATTAACATCTTCCATTAATAAATAAAAACAAAAATTTAAAATCGATTAATGAATAATTGTCTAACAATTTTCTTACCTGATATACCCAAAAAAATGTTGAAAATATTCAATTGAATGCAATAGAGAGAGATTGTGTGATCGACAAGACTCTTACCTTAAAAAAAAGAAGATTATTTGATAAAAAAAACTAAGGAAATGATGAGTTTTAAGAGACGCTGAAGATTTGAATATAAAAATAAACGAATATAATAAAATATTAAGAGAAAAGATTGTAATTTCATGTTATATATTTAGTAAAACTATAAATATATATTTTTCAGTTCCGAAAATTGGTTCCAGTCCCGGTTCCAGGCATCATATTTAATGGAATCGGAACCAGAACCTAGTTTAACCGGTTCATCATTTTTCTATCTGAAACCTACTTTATTCTCATGATCATTTACCTGGAACCTATCCAACCGGTTTCGGGTCTATTCGGTACCCGTGCACACACCCGCCCACAATTAAATTCAACTATTTGTAATATTTTTTGTACAACCCTAAGAGCAAGAAAAATAACTTTGGAAATGATTGAATTTAATTGGTTATTATCACAATATAAGTACTTTCACATAATGATACCATTACATATAAGACTTTCTCCTCTCCTATTCAATGGAGTTCTATGTAACTTTCGAAAAATTTACACTCTCAGTATCCTTAAGTACGAGCAGTCCTATCCCTAAAGCAGAGGTGTAGCCGACATTTTTATGAAAGAAAGAAAATGCAGGAAGGATAAACAAATTAACTTCAGCTTGGCACCGGATGTTTGTGTCAGAGGGAATGGACAATGCATTAATGGGACACACGTCACGTGCGAGAAGACATTTTTGCTGTGAATGAACAAATTCCCTTCCGCTTGGCGCCATACGCATGTGTCACAAGCAGTTGACAAAAACAATTAAACCAAAAAAAACAAAAATTGATTGTAGCTATATGGATGTGGAAGCTTCCAACCAGGCACGAAGCTACCAAATGGTGCTGGAGAACACACAAATCTCCAATTACTGGGAAGGAAGAAACCTCTCGAGGGGTGGGAAGAATCAAATATATGAGGAGGACTGCCGTGATTATGCTACTGAGACACCAATGGAGGAAGCTCCTAAAGGGACTATAACTTCGGCCGAGGAGGCGGGCCTTATCATGCCCCCTCCCTTGCCATGAGTATCCTTGCTTGGAATTGTCGGGGAATCGGAGGGAACCCGACAATTCGAAAACTTAAATCCCTCCAAAAAAAGCACAACCCCAGTATTATTTTCCTTGCAGAAACAAAAGTCGGAAAGGAACGATGTGTGGAGATAGCCCAAAAGTGCAAAATGTCAGGAATCTGCGTGGAAGAAGCTCAAAATTCAGCTGGTGGACTGTGCTTACTGTGGCACGAAGAGCTAGAGGTAACAATCTTATCCAAAAATCCTTATATGATACATGCATCCATCAATCATGATGTGCTACCAACGAAATGGACATTAACATGTGTGTATGGCCCACCATATTTAAGATTGAAAACATCCTTTTGGGACAATTTAAATGAAATGGCTGCAGACATAAACGAACCCTGGGCACTAATTGGAGACTTCAATGAGGTGATAAGTCAAAGTGAAAAACTAGGAGGAAGATACATTGGCAACTCATCCAGGAAACATTTAGAACAGTTCATAGAATATTCGGGTTGTATCGATCTAGGCTTTACAGGCAATCCATACACTTGGAGAAATAAAAGAGAAGGTCTTGCACACATTAGACAACGTTTAGATAGGGCACTTGGAAATGAACAATGGAGAACTATATTCCCTAGAGCAGGGGTTGAGCACCTACCAGCTAGCCACTCCGACCATAACCCCATAATATTGAGACTCTGGTCAGAAGCTACAACAAAGAAAAAACCCTTTAGGTTTGAAGCCATGTGGACCAGATCTGAAGATAGTAAAGAGATTGTCAAAAAAGCATGGTCAAAGAGAGAAACTGGCTCCAAGCAATTCCGCCTCTCAGCAAAATTGAAAAACACAAAAAAGGAACTCAAGGAGTGGAATAAGCATACCTTTGGCAATTGTGACACCAAGATAGGGATCATCCAACAAGAATTGGACCAAATACAGCAGGCTGATCCGACTCCAGAAAATCTTAGAAAAGAGTTATCCCTGCAAAAACAATTGGATGAGGAACTTCTCAAAAAAGATATCCATTGGCGACAAAAATCAAGAGAACTATGGGTACAAGAAGGAGATCGAAATACAAGATTCTTCCATCTTTCTACAGTGATCAGGAGAAGGAAAAACCACATAGCTGCCATAAAACTACCAAATAATGAATGGGAGCATGACCATGAGAAGATAGGACAATACTTCTTGCAAAACTTTGAAGATCTATACACTTCCCGACAACCCAGCTACCCCCAAGACTTAGAAGGACTATTCCAACCAATCATCACTGAAGGGGAGAATGAGGAACTGATCAGGATTCCAACAGAGGAAGAAATCTACAACGCTATCAGGTCAATGCACTCACTCAAAAGCCCTGGACCTGATGGGATGTCACCAATCTTTTACAAACACTATTGGAGCACCATAAAAACAGATTTTATCAGTGCTGTCCAACAGTTTTTTCAAAATGGTTTTCTACTCAAACAATGGAACAGCACCTTCCTTACTTTAATTCCCAAAATCAAGGGAGCATGCACATTTAATGAATTTAGACCAATCAGCCTAGGCAATGTCTGTTACAAAGTTATATCAAAAATTATTGCCAATAGGATAAAACCTTTCTTAGAAAAGATTATAGCTCCAAATCAAACTGCATTTGTGGAAGGAAGGTGGATAAATGATAACAGCATTATTGCCCAAGAAGTAGTGCATTTCATGAACAAATCAAGAGCAAAGGTAGGTTGGGCAGCTATGAAAATTGATCTATCAAAGGCCTTTGATAAAATTGAATGGAATTTCCTCCTAGACATACTGAAAAAACTGGGTTTTCATCACAAATTTATATTATGGATTCAGCAATGCATCTCCACAGTTTCCATGTCCATCTTGTTAAACGGATCTCCCTATGGTTATTTCAAACCGACAAGGGGACTAAGACAAGGGGATCCTTTATCTCCATATCTTTTTATCATTGTAATGGAAACTTTATCCAGACTGTTGTATAGGGCTGAGCAAAATAGGGAGATCACTGCCATCAAAACCAGTAGAAATGGTCCAAAAGTGTCTCACCTTTTCTTTGCTGATGATCTCATTTTAATGAACAAGGCAAGTACAGAGGAGGTCACCCAGTGTAAGAAAATCTTGGAAAAATTCTGTGAATGGAGTGGCCAACAGATCAACCTAAATAAATCAGGACTGTTCTTTTCCAGAAAAGTTAGAGCCCAAAGCAGAAGAAGAATCAAAGAAATTTTGGAAATGAAAAAGCTTCGACTTGACTCCAAATATTTAGGAAACCCCCTTTTTATTAAAAGAAAAAGATCTGAATCTTTCCATTTTATTATTGATAAAATCAAAGCCAAACTAGCCTCATGGAAAACAAAATCCCTATCTTGGGCAGGAAGGGCAACGCTGATTAGAACTACCTTGAGCTCTGTGCCCAATTACACTATGTCTCTTCACAAGCTGCCCAAAACTATTTGCAACAAAATTGATCAGCTAAGCTGCAGATTTTGGTGGGGAAAAACTGAATCAGAAAAACATTTTTTTGCCCCAAAGAGTTGGGAATCTATTTGTGTACCAAAAGAAAAAGGGGGTTTAGGATTTAGAAGAGCTGTAGATCAAAATAAAGCTTTACTCTCTAAGACAGCCTGGGCCGTAACAAGAGACTCCACCAGCCTAGACATGAGGATGCTGAAATCCAGGTATGGAAATTTCCTAAACCCTTGTCAGAGAAACATCTACAACAAATCAAGTATTTGGAAGGGGCTAACAGAATGTAAAAGCACACTGCAAAAAGGAAGTTTTAACAGAATTGGAGATGGCAACAACACATATGTCTGGACAGATAAGTGGATTCCAGGTATGGAAGATCTCTCCCTAGCTGCACAGAATTCCTCTAGCATAGACAGCCACATGAAGGTAAGTGAACTGATCTTACTTAACCCTAAGAGATGGAATGAGAGGAAAATTGATGATATATTCACCAGACATACTGCTGCTACTATCAAAAGCATCCCATTGACGCAGGAAGAAGGACCAGATGAGACTATATGGAAACCAAATCCCTCAGGAATGCATAGTGTTAAAAGCTTTTATCTATTGGATCAGCAACATAGGTTCTCTGATACAAATGAACATCTCTGGAAAAGATTATGGAGTCTTAGGATCCATGAAAGGTTCAAAATCCACCTTTGGAGATTGGTGAATGAATGCCTCCCCTGGATAACAAATAGTGACAGTCCCTGTCCTATTTGTAATGCAGCAACAGATAAATTATCACACCTCTTCAAGGAGTGTCTATTTTATCGAGTGATATGGAGGGAATCACCATGGACACTGTGGGAAATTCCTCACCCCCATGACACACCGCTGAATCTAGTGAAATTCCTAATTCTTCCCCCAATAGAATTCACTGGAAATATGATTAAAGCTGAGGAATTTGCTTTGTTTGGTGCCATTGTGCTCTACTATCTATGGGATCTACGAAATAAAGTGTTATATGATAACATTCAACCAAACCTCACATCTTTTTTGTCTAAAATCCTCAGGATATATCAGGAGCACACAAACAACACAGTAGAGGGTATCAGAGAAACACAGAAAAACGAAGGCATACATACCCTCCAATGCCCAGAAGGGATGATCAGTGTGTACTCCGATGCTTCGTGGCAGACCTTCACAGCAGGAGTGGCCGGAATCGCCCAGAACAGTCAACAGAAAATCATGAATAGCTGGTTTGAGAGGAGGGCAGCTTTCAGTCCACTGCATGCGGAAGCACTGGCGCTGCTGACCTCAATCCAAGTAGCTGCATCCAAAAATTGGCTCAAAGTCAGATTCCTATCAGACTCCTTAACCTTAACCGAAGCAGTAAACAACAAGGAACAATCACCGTGGGAAATCAAGAACATCGTCCTTGACATCCAACTCTACCTGCGAGGATTCGAACACTGGGAGTGCATATGGATTAGCAGAGAATTGAATGGAGCCGCTGACACCTTGGCAAAACTGAGTAGATTAGCAAAGTCTCCAGGCTTGATTTTGCGGGAAGAGGAGGAGATGAGTACTTTTGATTCGGCGGAATTTGCTCTGCCCTCCGAACCCTAGAAAGTGTTTTGCTTCTTTTTGCAGCAGGGGATTTATTTGTTATGTTGTTATCCAATTATTAATATATTACGTTATTACCCAGCAAAAAAAAAAGTCTCCGCCCAATGTGAAATTTCCTTATAAGACATTGATATTAAAAATATCACATACAAGAGCATCTATGTCACATATACGAAATTAGTATTTTGGAATATATGTACCACGCTATCGGGTCGACCATCATTACCTACCATGACTCAAGATACCTACGTATTCCATCAAGCCTTGAACCACAATCCACAACCCAAAACTCATGTCTTGCCTCAGGTTCGAACACCTTATTGCTTCCATTCAACTAGGAGTCACCACAATGCTCTACATAAGAATTGACTGAATCAAATAAATTCTCGAACCCATCATCATAATCTTCATTGCTAGATCCGAGTGTCTCATTATCATCTTCTTCCAAGCCATATTTCTTTGATTCACCAATGCTACAGCGGTTAAGCCGTCCCTTTCTCTTTTGTCTTCTCAGTCTTTTCCCTTCCCCGACAAGTTCCATTAGCTGGTCTTCAATCACCAATGACTCATCCCTCTGTAAAAGTTCACCCTTGTCATTGAGGCCCTCAACCAACAATACTGAGTCCCTTTGTCCCTTCACGCTGACGTAAAACATCTCTGGATGCCTTACAATCATTGATCTCAACTTGTTGGGCAGCCTGAAATCCTTCCTGAAATGGGTCAAGTGGTCTATCAAAGTTCTCCTTTCAACTGTCATGCCCAAAACTTCTCTTACCATTGCACAATCTCTCTTTTCCACCTCAAATGACTCTTTAGCCATTTCTTTGGCAGAAACTGTATAATGGCAAATATCTGGTAGTTCATTAAACTTGATCAGGAATGCCTCATGGCTCCTCTTCAAGTTCAGCCCTCTACGAAGCTTTACAAGCTTGAACTTCAAGGGTCTATCAACTATAAGGTCACGGGAATCATCTTTAGGGAGGAGTAAACGCTGAGCAAGTTGCTGGTTCCATGAGACAAGCTCCAGGGCGCGACCATACGATGTGTTGAATCTGCCAGGGTAGTCATTGCGGGGTCGGGAAATTTGGGGGAAGCCCAAGATCAGGGCCGACTCCGAGGTGGACCAATTTTGACGAGTAGGCGCATGAGAAGTTTCTGCAGCTTAGATGCCAAATGGGCAGACACGGCAGACTTGAGATTAGACTCTCGGACAGCAAGGGCAGAAGCTGAGGGGTTTAGACGGACACAGAGCTGAGAACATGGTTTTGTGGCGTTCAACGGTGTGGGAGGCATCGGGATTGTATGGCTCAAAGATCATCGGGTAACGATGGATCATAGATAGAATGGACCAAGGCTTCGATGGGGCAAGGCAGGGATTGACATTTGGAGAGAATATGAAGAGGGATAAAGTGCTTTGGTTTTGAGAGGAGTTTTTAGTTTTTGAACAGAACGGATCCGGTTTTGTCTCACAACATGCATGTCCAAATATCAGTCTCGAACAAGCTTAAATGCAGAGCAGGTAATGGGAGAACAGGTAGACTGGTTTTTCCTTTTCCTATAAAATGTTCGGCATGTCCATGGAATTTCAAGAGATACATTAGGAACAAAATTTGATTTGAGTTTAAAAATAAGGTCATCTCTGTGATATGGCAAGGGCACAGAGAGTGCCATTTATCGTATCACTAAACCAACCAGCTACAACGCTCTGGAATTTACCCAAGAATAATCAAATGTCTGGAATTGTACTTCCACATAGAACTGTAACTTCAGCTGACTTCGCGAAAGGGTTTCTGAAAAGCAAATAAAAGCAGAGTTACTCTCAACAACATGTACAGAATCATCAGAACCAGAAGCACTATGGTAGAGCCCGAGTAATACAAAGTAAAGACTCAAGACTTAACGCAACATCCTACTTGATTGATTTTCAAAAGAAATCAAGAATATAAAAGTGGGATCCGATAATTAGAACAGAAGTGAGCAGAAATACAATATGGAGCAAAATAAAGACATTACAGAACTGCAGTAACAAAAAAGTGGAATGCAGTAATTGCCAAGAAGTCCAAGAGCATGACATGAAAGGAAGGAAGAGTAAAAAAGACTCATAATGTGGCTCATTATGAAGAAGAAATATTAGAATCTGAATCACCTATTAATCATCAGACGAAGGATCAGAATCCAATGACCTGGGGGATAGGACAAGACCACCTACTTCCAAAATAAAGGCCATATCTGATTGTCACAAGATTTACCATTTAGGTTCTAGCAAAAAAGTTTGGATTGATACTTCAACTAAATGGATAAGACATCCTTGATCATCAAAACACAAAAGGGAGGAAATCGTTGAAGAATGTAAGGCCAAACGTTAAAATAATTAGTAAGAACTTTGGGTGATTGATTGTAGGCAAAACGCTTAATCGGGTCTTTTTTTTAGATGCATGAATTATTAGTCATTTCTCAACTTGTAATCATGAAGTAGATCATTTAAGATTCTCTCAAATGTGTCACTACAATTTTGCACGAAATTTAAAAGGTGATAATTTATACACCAAGCCCTACAGGTTCAAATACAAAAGATATTACTGCAATTCAAATAGCAATGGGTAAATGACATGGTGATACACGAACTTTGCCTCAATTCTCAATTTTACCACGAACTTCAATTTTTGTCAGAAATGGTTGGCAACTTTCAAATTTTTCCCACTTCTACCATACATAAAATTTTCTATCACGCTGCCTAATGGAAGTAAGAAACGGCCGTTAAAAGTGATGAATTGACAAATTTGCCCTTATTTAAACTATAAATAATGACTATTTGATACACGAATTTTGCATGATTCCCCAGCTCTACCACGAAATTTGCATGGTTTCCTAATCTACCACAAATTTTCGCTTTTGATTACAATGGTTAGGGATTGACAAATTTGACCAAAAAAAATCTAATGGGTCTAAAGCCAATCAATATTATATAAAATTGGGTAAATGACATAGTGATACATGAACTTTACCTCAATCAAAATGTCACGACCCGAAAATTCGGCAAAGTTTTTTTTTCATGATATTCCAAATAAAAAAACCTAATCTAATATCCATCAAGATAATATATACTCCAATATCATTTTCACGACTATAATCCATCTTCCTTCCAACCCAAAAACCATCTCCACCAAAAATTCAGATCGTAACATTATATACAGAACCATTATACACTTAACTTACATATTTGATATCTATCTACAAGAGGCCTTACGCTGATCCCTGAATCAAGATGGTAATTCCAATGGCTCGTTCTTCTCCTATTTGGTTGAAAAGGAACATTTCGCAGGGGTGAGCTGCGGCTCGGTGAGTATAAATTTCTAGAGTAGAATAACATTATGAATATAATTTTTCACAAATCACATATAGTATACAATCACTGCAAGAATAGTAATGAAAATGCTTAACCCTAATAGTGATGCAATGCATAAAATTAATCAATACAAATAATAGCCATGAGGTCGCACTCTCTTTGTGACAGAGTTATGAGGGTATCGATACTCCGCTCTTTGACGATACCGCGACCTCGTGAAATAATCAATATCAATCTTCCTCCAAATCTCCCGGTACCCTTCGTCTACACACCTCACACCCACGGAGCCGCCTATTACCCTCCAACGGTAAGAACAATTTTAAATTATCTTATATTCCACCGACTATCGATAGCAAATTAAATCTCTCTTTCCTCTTTGATTTATATTTTCTTTCTCTCTTTTTGGCACATTTCTAGTCCATCGGCGTAGCAGTCACCATAGTTATATACAATCACATACAATTAATGCAAAATACGGACAACAATGCACACATTGACTAACTAATTTCATGAAAGCAATCTCATTCGTATTTATTGAACCTCTTTTCTTTTTTTAATATATGTATAACTCAATAAATTACGATCATATATAGATATATATGTGTTCGCGCGCGCGCATGTAATCAGCTTGTTTATATATACACATAGAATTGAAAGAGAGGGGATGCAATTATTCAATTTCATTTCTTGCCCGCATGATAAGAAATTTCATGCATTGTTCGGATTCAATCAGAAAGGAAAGAAATGAATGGGCTAACATCATAGAAAAAGTGTCTGCATGAACATATATGTTTATATCAATAATACACAAGAGATTGGTTTGCATGAGAGTATATCATTATATATATAGTATAAATTGTTTGCATGAATGTGTAAATATATATTTATATATATAACAAACGATATGTCATTCTACAACAGAAACGAGTACTCACTACCCCTTCAACCAATCTACCGGTCTTGTTCTCTCGGAGGTCTATTTCTGGTCTCTTCAAACCGTATAATATCATTTATAATAAATTAAAATATATCATATATTTATATTAAAAATGACGCCAAAAATTATTTGAGGATATTATTCATTGTATATTTATTGACTCTATGACTTTCACCTATCAAGTTAAAATTTGAGGAAATGTGTCAATCTAACTAAATCCTTCTAAACTATTTATATAATATTGAGTAATATAATTTATTTAATTTGAACTGGACATCAATTACCTCCAAATTTTCTCCTATTTCCTCGTCTCCGCAAACTTTCTCCCTCACGCTTATGGATTTTAATCTACTCTACAATGATCAACCCTATGACCTCAACATATCCTATTATCCATATTTTATGCCCAAATCATACCAACTATAATATACTATCAAGTAATAAAATCTACTAAACTTGAAAGGAGTCTTATGTACATTGTATTTTATTTCTTACCTTCCCTAAGCTCTTTGTCTCCCAACATTTTCTTCGTCTTTCGCTATGTCTAACTCTCTGTTTTTGTGGGTTTTAGGAAGAATGACAGAAAAAAGAAGTGGATATATATGTGGGGAACAGTAGAAGATAAGGAGGGGATGAAAAATTGTAAAATATTCATAAGAGGCTTAATTGATTTTTTTTTGTTTGGTTGACCGGTGCATTGAAAAATGATTGAGATGGAAATTGGCCTAAGTCCAATGGGCTGGCTCTATGGGCTCACACAAAATTATATGAAATTATATATTATATCCTATTTTTTACATAATCGCGACTGATCTCAAGCTCTGCTTGGTTTTCCTGGGTCCACGCCTGAATTTTTTGGGTAATTTTTTAAGTTAGGTTGAAATTGATTATCTGGACCCATTTCCACTTTGTTCATTTCTTTCAGTCCCTCCACGGTAATTTTCAATATTAGCCTATAAATCTCTCATTTTCTTTCATGAAATCATCACTCCAGTTAGTTTCCCAAGCTGATTGGGGTACCAAAGAAACAAAATTTCAAGAACTTTGATCATGGAGGTTTGTGTTGCATTTAGTTGCACTTGGATTTAGCTAAAAATTTGAACTTTACGACAGGCCTTCCCGAAAAAATTTGTTGAGAATATGAAGAGCCATTTAGGAGAAAATGTGATCTTGAAATGTCCCAGTGGTTTGACATGGAAGGTGGGTCTGGCAACCAAGAAAGGCGGGCTATTCTTCAAGAGGGGCTGGGAAGAGTTTATGAATGACCTACCGATTTGTCTTGTTGCAATTAGAGGTGTAAATAAAAATTAAAAATCCAAATAATCAATTCCAACCTAACATAAAAAATTGCCCAAGAAACTTAGGTGTGGACCCAAAAAAATAGTCAGAGCCTTAGATCAATCGCAATTATTAAAAAAAGGATATTATATATAATTTTAATTGATTTTAGAGCCATTAGATTTTTCTTAGTCAAATTTGTCAATTCCTAACCATTGTAATCAAAAGCAAAATTTCGTGGTAGAATCGAGAAATCATGTAAAGTTCATGTATCAAATAATCATTTATTTGTAGTTTGAAGATGGACAAATTTGTCACTTCATCACTTTTAACAGCCATTTCTCACTTACGTTGGGCAACATGATGGAAAATTGTACAGATAGTAGAAGTGGAAAAAATTTGAAAGTGGTGGATCATTTCGAACAAAAATTGAAGTTCATAGTAGAATTGAGAATTGAGACAAAATTCCCGTATCACCATGTCATTTACCCAATAGCAAATAGTAGCTAATAAAACTAGTGACAAGAGTAATAGTTAAGTTCAATATAGAATCGGTTTTAATTTAAAATTTTATTCAGCTTGCTCAGTCTCACCCTCTATTTTGCTCTCAATTCCTCTTATCATCTTAGAACACATTTAACGATTGTTCCCTTCTTTACTTGTCAAGCCACTATAATATCAAAGCCCTATTCTCTGCAACAGATTCTCCAATCCCCCTCAAACCCTCTCAGTCAAGAATGTTCTTTCTTTCAGCTTGAATCAATTGTTCCCAGCCTTCCCCAACCACCCAAATGGCAGAAAGCATACCAACTCCTTGGACTTCATTTGCTCAAAGCATAACGGCAAGAAATATTTCCTCAACACTTCATCTGACTCATGAATTACTCGATCATGCAACCTAGACAAATCGGGCTCCCCCTAGACCATTAAAGACAAAAAAATAGTAATCGTTAATCCGATACAAACTACAAGAAATGGCTTGCTCAAGACCAATTGGTACTTACCACTTGTGTATGCTAGCCACAAATATTCCCACTAAGTTCGACATTTAGCAATGGAGAAAACCGAAGAAGGGGCACGCTTCAATTTCGATTTACCGAACTTACCCAAATGGCTCTCTACCATATTCGATCAACCCAAGAAACCCTTTGCACCTCAGCATATAAATCGTTGAATCGTGTCAAGTCTAAGTGCGAAATAAGGAGCACTACAATTTCATTGACTCAACTAGTAAAGGTGCACCTCTATCTAGCAACCTCGCAACATCACCGATGTTGGCAAGTCATTTTGCTAGTAGCAGCAACTGGTAGAGGAGGGCAGAGGAGGAAACTGGAGCCCAACTTGGAAGCCTAATCTTCTAGTGGATGGGACAGCACCACCAGCCATGTGAAGAAGAGGTCAATAGGGCCAGCAGCAGCCCTTCCTCAGTGGGTTGAATAAAGGGCATGGCCTAGTTCACGTTTAGATGTGCGTTACACCTAGCCATACTGTTACACATCCAAAGCAGAAATAAGAAGATATGGAAGAGAAACAGGGGAGAAGGCAGAATTAGGGAGCTCTGAGATGAGAAGAAAGGGAGAGAGACTAGAGAGAAGAAGGATTCACTTTTCATTCATGGCTGCTCTCAAAATATAGGGCTAGCTTCCCTTGTATACAACTATTATTAACTAGCTCCCTAGCAACCTCAACAACTCTCTAACGGTCTACAACAACTTCTGTTCTTATCTTTGATACATAACAATACTCTCCCCTTCAAGAAACCTTGCTCGCAACGTTTCAATTTGGAAGTCAACGACAAAGGTCATAAAGAAACAAAAAGGCACTGCAGTGTTCTACAATTCCTAGATCGAGTATATCCTTGGTGCTTTGCTCCATTACAAGAAGTACATCTCGTCCTTCCTTCTGATCGAAATTTGAGAGCATGAGAATTGATTGAAATTCCACTTGTCCACCTCATTTATTTCGGTTGTCCATCAATATTTCGACATGTGCTATCTCAACTTTACTAAACCCAAGTTCGCTGTTCCACTTGTCTCCCCAAAATGCTTAAACATGATGTTGTTCCCAAGTGTGCAGAAGCTCTCTCCCGACAATCCACATAGGGTAGAGCTGCCTGCCTTCATAGAAGAAAAGCAAAAAAACTTGGGGCAAGAAGCAAAGTAGTTGCTAGAATCCTTGATCTGCATGGAAGCCAAGAACTCATTGACCTCCACATTGATTTCACACTCTTCTTTCACGAGTGTTGGTGACTCCTTTTGGCCTTCAATGTCTAAGATGCTACTGTCAACTTCTTCATAGTCTATTTGTCTGAGACTTTCGAGGTCAGAGGATAAGTCTTCAATGGCTTCCACTTGCTGTACTTGTGAGGTATCAGAGTGATACAAATCTGATGTTTGTTAGGTTTTTTAAATCACCCCTCCAATACAGCTTAATAGTGTTGTTGTTGCACCTGGAGGCCAATCACAAGATTTCCAACTTCATTTAACTTCTTTTTGAAGTTATTGTGCCATTGTAGTATCTTTTGGCCATTATCTCGAATTGTGCTCTCCAGTTGCTCGAGTCCTTGAGTTTGGGCTTCTGTTATTTCCATCTCTGGTCCAAGGAAATGTTAGCTCTGATACCAAATGTTATGCATCCAAACCAAAAATAGGAATATAGAGAAGGAAAACTGGGGAAAAGGCAAGATTAGGGAGCTCTGTGAAGAGAAGAAAGTGAGAGAGGAAGAGATAGAGTGAGACTAGAGAGAAGAAGAATTCACTATTCATTAATGGCTACTCTCAAAATACAGAGCCAGCTTCCCTTTTATACAACTATTATTAGCTAGCTCCCTAACAAACTCAATAACTCTTTATTTGTCTACAACTTCTATTCTTACTTATATTTGATATATAACACTACTACTTTCTTTTTGTCAATCCAAATAATTTTACAACAGCCCAAGCCATACCCATACTCTTGAAGGATCAAACAAGCAAATTCACTCTTGCAAGATCATGGCATATTTCACCATGTCTCATGTTCAAACAACCTTCAGACTAAATGGTCGGAACCATAAAAATGTTGTCGGCATGGGCATCTTTCTCAATCTTCCACACCACCAAATTCTGGGACTAATATGTTTGAAGAAATACATTTTAGCTTACATGTTTGCCTTGTTATATAGATAGGACATTAGTACTATCTCAACCTGAAGGTCATAGCCTCAAAGTCACCATTGACATTCTCGTTCCTCTTCAAAAGCGATAATTAGGAATTCTACTTGTTGTGTACCATTTACTTGATGTACATGAGCTGACGTTGGCTTATAATTGACAGGTATGTACTTTGAGTATTGCCTGGAACTCCATGGAATGTATTTGTTTAGCTTACCAACCGATGGTAAGGCTAGCATGAAGAGCCTCGGTATTAAGCTTTGCTAACACCTGCATGGGTCTCCAAAACCTGAGCTTCTGACAAGGGGTATAAAGTCATGGATGACATTTTCGCTCCTCCCAAGAGCAGTAATTATGGATTCTACTTATTATGAATTAGTTCCCCAATATATGTGGACTGATGTTGGCTTATAATCAATAGGTAAGTGTTTTAGGTGTTGTCCTTAAACTCCATGGAATGTACATGTTTAATTATCTACCAATGGTAAGTCTACTACGAGTCCTCGAACCTATGCTCGGAACAAGTGATATAGACGTCAGCACCCACCACATCAAATCAACTACAATAAAGATAATTGATTATAAAACCTCTAGTCCCAAGTAAAAGAAGTAGATCTCTCATGCCTTATCTCTTCTTTCTCTTTCATCTCTCAACTCATTTTTTTCCCCGCTCATCTCTCTCTTCCTTCTACAATTCACTACTTATTTTCTCCTTTTTTTCTCTCCATGTACTTTCCCATAATCCCTTCTGTTACTTATACATTGAATGTCAATTCAGGCCAATACACTCATATTGGACTTTTTTACAGGTTGCTAAGCCTAGACACAAAATATGGCGTTACATGAGGAAATTAGATGAAAGAAAAATAGAAATGATTTGATAGAGGAAGAGAAGGCAGGCTTATCTCATTTACTCTTCTAGAAGAACTTTAGCTCTTACATTTCCTTATATAGAAGATGACTTGAAGGATGTTACAGAAAACAACAAAACTTCACATCTTTTCTCCCTCTTTCTCTCTCAATACAGATAGAACAACAAAAAGAAAAATAAACAAAAATTGAAAACTGATTAATCCCATTAAAACTCCCCCTCAAGATGGATAGTACTAGTCACGCCCATCTTGCCGAAGAGAGTTTGAAATTGTTTAAGATGGAGTGCTTTCCTAATTAAATCAGCCAACTAATTGTACGACAAAGCATGCAAAGCTTTTAGTACCCTTTCCTGAATCTTCTCATGTAAAGACTCACAATCAAATTCATTATGTTCCGTCCTTTCGAAATAAAGAGGATTCGCATCTATGCAAAGTACTACTTGGTTGTGGCATTAAAGAAGCTAAGGACCCTTATGCTCAATCACCAAACCTGTTATCATGTTAAAAATCCACACAGGCTACCATGTAGTATGTGCCATTGCCCGGTTTTCCTCCTCCGCGGATGATCTTGACAACACTATTTATTTCTTGGACTTCCAGGAGATTAAAGAGGATCCTAGAAACACCAGAAATCCCCTTACAGATCTCCTTGTGTCGAGACATGTTCCCTAATCATTATTTGGATGCTTTTAGTTGATGAATCAGGTGAGAAAAATAGGCCATGTAATCCAGGCGACCCTTTTATGTACTATAATACCTCGATCACAGTTTGTCAATGATTCGTGCGTGGAGTTGAAAGAAACTTGGCTTAATTTATTGACTGCATAGCTCAGCCTAATTATAGTCAAATACAACAATCTTCGAATTAGTCATCTATAAGCTGTGGGATTAGCTAATAATTCTCCATCTGTCTCCAACATTTTGGCATTTGGTTCCATTTGTATTAAAGCCATTAGCACCCTAAGTGCCCTAAATCCTCCAGTCATTCAAGTGCTTTTTTTTTTTTTTTGACGTATAGATATTCCAAAAAGCTGGTTTTCACCTGCTACATATACATTGTTTGAAAGGAGAAAAATTGATGGATATTTTATTTAGACTCCAGACCTACTCTTGACATCTCTATGACCGTTATGTACACACGAAAACTTACAGCAGCTTCTTTTTTCAAGTTAGGCTAATTTTTAATTAGATATCCTTAGTGTAAAGTTTTGCAATTATAACTCTGACCATAACTTTTGCATATTAACTTAGCTCAATTAAAGTTGATTTAATTACCAAAAAAGATATTCCAATAACGCATCTAGTCACTTCAAGGCCTTGGAAATACTGAAGTGTACCAGGTCTTTAATCTTGAATTTTCTATTCAAAACTGTCTTCAGCATTGCTACTTCTTGATCACTGTTATTGGCTATAATAATATCAGTCTAATACTGCCATGCCACAAATGAAGCAACAACAATAGACCTTAAAAACAACAAATGATTTCACGTAAGTATTATCACACAATATATCTGTACTAGATAAAGAAAGGTAAATGAAATTGCAGGGAAAACAATTATGGAAAAGAGAGAAGTAAAAGATATTATTGCGGCGTTGAGGGTCGTTGAGGGTGTTTTGCGCTAAATGCAGGTAGGAAGTCAGTCTGTGATGGCCGATGCGGGGCTTAGCGGCCATGAGCAGCGGCCACGTAGGGGCCCTGCCATCGGGAATGGCCGCCACTTGTCCCGCCACGTGCAACGATGCATGGTTCTTACTCGACCATATCCCACAACAAAACCTCAAATATTTCAACTTCTATTTCCCCCACTGTTGCTCATCAACGCTCCAGAGATTCTGACTCTTCCGTCGAGAATTGAAAGAAGAGGAGAAGAGGAAGCTCTGAGAAATGGCGACCCACCATGAGGTTCCCGGCGAGCCGACCCAGACTGGAACTTCCCTCCTCGAGACTGCCACCGCTGCCATTCAAGGCTTCGGTCCTGTCAACAAAATCCACCAGCACCTCTGCGCGTCAGTTTCCTCTTTCATTCCTTTCCATAATCTTCCCGTCGACTGTTCTTCCTCCGCATAACTTTTCTTGTATTTATTGTATAAATGTCTTTAAGGGTGGATGGCTGATACAACGCTGATATCTCGCCCAGTGGACTTTCTCGTAACTACGCTGAATGTATGGCAGGTTTCATTTCTACGCGCATGACATGACTAGGCAAGTGGAGGCCCACCACTTCTGCGGGCACCTGAACGAGGATGTGAGGCAGTGCCTGATCTATGACGGCCCCGATGCTGAGTCCCGGCTCATCGGGGTCGAGTACATCGTGTCGGAGGAGATCTTCCTCACCCTGCCCGATGATGAGAAGCCCCTGTGGCACACCCACGAGTTTGAAGTCAAGGCGGCTACCTGTTCATGCCTGGCGTCCCGGGCCCCATCCAGCGCCAGGACCTTGAGAAGGTGTGCAAGACTTATGGGAAGACCTTCCATTTTTGGCAGATTGATAAGGGGGATAGCCTCCCCCTCGGTTTGCCCCAGGTCATGATGGCTCTTACCCAGGATGGTCAGCTCCACGAAGATCTTGCTAAAGGTGAATAAATGGCTAGACTTTCATTTGTATTAAATTTCTACTTGGACCTACAAAAGTCTTGAGCCCGTTTTCACCCAAAAGCCTAAGCTTATAGGTGGTGATACTCAATTCTCTTATAAACCCAAGTTTTTTTCTCAATCTGATCGATGTGGGATTCTAATCTCAACAATTTGTATCAGGATCATTAACAATCTATTAGATCCAATCAAGGTGGTGGCCTAATGTTTGATAAGTCCAAGCTTCTAGCTTGAATATGCATAGAAGGGTGCTCTTCGGGTTTTGTAGGACATTGGCTTTGGTTTTTAGTAGTGTTATACTAGTATTACCAGGTCTTAATAATTAATTAATAATTTGAGTAGCTGGCACTTTTTTTTTCTTATTCAGGAGAAAAAAGGTAACAATTTTTTCAAATCTCTTAAGAATCATAATCCAAAAACTTAAACCCATATCACATTTTAAATATAAATGAAGGCTTAGGGCCATTGTGGAGTAACCTTAAAGGTTTGTAGAAGGGGATCTAATCATCCTTATTCTGATGTTTCCTGCACTGTGCAAATTGTTGGGATTCCGATCCTGAAATGTCATTTCTTCATTTGATAAAGTAAGACTATTGCAGGTGTGGAGAAGAGATTCGGGATTTCGTTCAAGGAGCAGAGGGCGAAACGAGCCTACATGGCAGGACTAGTGCATGGAAAACATCCCCTGGCAAATGCAGCCTCCAAGGGACTTGAGACGAAGCTGAGGGAGGTGGACTGCAAACCGATAGGGTCGGTGCCCCGTGTCTTTGTCTGAGAAAGGAAGAAATGGTCATGAGTCACGCAGGAAGGAAGAAGAGTACATACATATATCTCAAAAGCTTACCTTACTTGGGTCATATATACATAACAGCCGGACTTCTGTGTTGTTTGTTATAGATCAGTATACATGGCCCATTTAATGGATGGAACTTTTTTGTCAACTCCCTGCAAGAAATTTGGCCAGAAGAGTCCATCCGCAAATAATACTAGAATCTGTCCCAGATTCCAACAGTACTGAGATAAGAGTTGATCATGTGGGACACTCCCCTAGGAAAAACTCTTAGATAAGTCGAGCTCGCGGATGACGGATGACGTGGTAAGTTTTGTTAATGAATATTCGACACGTAAGTAAATATGATAGAAAAATGAATATTTTAAATGAATCGACAGAGTACTCGAGGTCATGGACGACGCGGTGAATATAGTTAATGAATGATCGATGTGTAAGGAAATATGATTAAAAATAAATATTTTAATTGAATAGAAAAAGGTGATGTGATAGTTAAGATGATGTGTTCAACATTCATTAGTGAGGTTCATGCATAAGGGAGAGTTGAATTTATGTAATAATCTCCCCTAACTCAGTGGAAGAAGAGAATTTCTCTTTGAATTTCTCCTTAAAACGAACTCAGTAGAAGAAGAAAGTGCCTTGAAGAAAGTACTGGTACATAGCAGAAAGTACTAGTACTTTCTCCAAATAAGTTTTGTCCTAACTTGTTGACCTTGGAATCTGGATGCCCCCGCAGAGCTATTCCAAATTCCTCCAATATTATCTTGAAAAGTAGAAATTAATAGAATTTGCTTCGGACATAAGAAAATTCGGGTGGCAAGCATTCATTAACAAACAGGAAGGATGCAGATTGAGAATTATATAAGCATTCACTAATAAACAGGAAGGACATAAATTCAGAATTATACAAAGGAAAAAAAAAAAAAAAAAACATATAGGGTTTGCGACTTTCCGGTCATCCCTTTTCTAATAGAATCGAGAACTCTTCTTTGTTGTATCCGCATGTTTGCACGGACTGCACGAGGAAAAATGTCCAGAACTCTTGCTTTCAAGAGTACTTCACGAGTATGTACTTGTGGGATGTGTTGCAGGAATCCTTGTTGTTCCAAGAGCGATACATCAAGTGCTCCAAAGGTTCAACTCGTCCTTCTATGAGGAATGGGTTATTTCTGGTGGTTTGGGGTTTATGTAACCAATAGGAAGATGTCAAGTTGACTGAGAATAGATATAACGTTATTGGGTGAAATTAATGAAAGAATGTAATACTAGGTTATTTGGGGATAAATCACACAAAAAAGCATGCGATTTATTACTTTTTCTAAAAAATAAGTTAAATATTTTAAATTTAAAAATAAAATTACATGATTCCTTTTTAATCCCAATTTAAGCTGAATATTTTATATTTAAAAATTAAAATGACATTATTTTATTTCACTATTAAATTAGTTTAAACTAAAATTAAATGCTTAGGGGACTAATCCATTGTAATATTTTTTCTTCATCACAGAATAAAGTATGCTAGAAATTGTCTTTGTATTATCATCAATTTCTCATATAAATAGTTCTCTTTGTATTTTCCTATAACTAATATTATTATTAATTTAGGAGAAAATTATTAAATTAAATTGGAATAAAAATTTCTCTAATTTATCGACTCATGTGTACATGATAAGAAAAGATCAAGTAGGTTATATCACGCAAGCATATAACTTCTCAACAAATAAAAAAATGTGATTTTTATATTATAAAATTCTCAAATTTAGCTTATTTTGAGAATAAAATAAAATTACATGATTTATTTTATCAACTTGAAAGATTTAACTTAATTCATGAATAAAATAAAATCACATGATTTAACTTTTTTAATTTGAAATATTTGACTTATTTCGAGAAAAGAAGTAAATCATGTGTTTTTTATGTGTAATTTACGTTATTTGGGTTGCATTCCAAGCATAATGGAAAGGCTACAAAAGTTGTTTTTATTTTATTTTATTTTATTAGGTTCCTGATAAGTAGTATTTCAAGCTACTAATACAGGTTTCTAGGACCATCTATTCTCTCAAAAGATGGAGGAGAAATGGAATGGAAATGGGTGATTCTGTTAGATGGAGTTTGTTTTATAGAAAAAAGAAGCTCGATTCTCTAAATTAGTGATATTGGGTTACCCTGAAGGTGAGTGTCATTGCCCCCAACCATCAAATGAATAAGTAATTTTATGAGAAAGTGGATTTGGTATAGTTAGTACCACTCTCGCCTCGTGACTTGGAGGTCTTTGGTTCAGTTTCATCTCTCGATTTTTCATGCCCCTTTTGCCCCTTTAGTGTTTTTCTTTTACACTTTCTAGGCTACCTTGTAAACTGAAAAAAAAAAAAAAGGTAATTTTACGTCCCAATTTTCAAACTTCTTTTATATTATGTTTTACTTACGTTCATATCTCTAATACATTTTGGTATTATATATTTTCAAGTTATTATCTATACTATATATTAAAGTAGAGCTCCAACTGTCTCCTCAATAGTTTTCATGTGGTAGCCTTCTAGGCTTTTATTTTCTTTTCGATTTATAAATAGCAAAATACAAGAATTGCTATGCATTTATCACATCATCCCTATGTTAATTTCTCTTTTTTCTCTCCTTCTTCTATTTTCGGTCTATTGCTAGTTATGTAAATTAAAACAACTTTTTATTTAGTTAAAATTAGTTTTTGTTTGACTAAAATTTCTTTAACTTATATTTATCGTCATTATTTTTTATTTAATTATTTATCAATTGATTTAATTCCTTAGAAATTTGTAAATAAAAATCAATTTTATTATTTAAAGAAATTATTTTCCTATTTAGTTAAAATCTTTTTTCTTATCTACCATTATTATCTTTATTTTATTTTCATAATTTCCTTGATTACTCAGTTATTTTCTATTTTTCGCCTACTCTCTCTTTCTCATTTCCATATTTGCTCCACTCATTTTCGATCTTTCTTCTATTTTGACCAGTCATAATCGGATGAACATTTGCCACTATTAATATTTATCTATTTGTTACTCTTTTCTCATAGAATGTACAACTATTATTCTTATACACAAGCAATTCCTATTTTAACATAATTTTTCATAAAATGGTAACTAAAAATAATTTGATTCAGAATTATTTTATGTTAGTGAATGTTCGTTAACCCTGCAACGAAGCGCAAAACATTGCATTAGTTAGAACAATGAACAAGTATGAATATTTTATTCCACTTTTGATAATATTTTCCCAAATTTAACCAAGAGAGTTGAAATTTGTCATTCCATTTTCGAGTTAAACTAAATAAAAACTGAACTTATCAATTCATTTCTAATTTCATCCCATTCCATTTCTGATTCCAAAATACAAAACAAACGACCCCTAAAAATGTGGAGGTTATAATGTGACAAATTTAGGAGGCGTGAAAATATGTATAGTATCTCGTAGAGTTTCTCGAGTTTAGAAGGCAATCGCTTCTCGCCTCTCCTAAATCCATCCTTGGTCTCTCTTTTTTGATAAGCAACATGCGCATATTACAGCATGTTCGCTTCACTGGAATAACTATTCTTTAGATGATCTGTTCTGCGTGAAATAGTTATTCGAATGTTTGGTGAGCTTATCATGAATATCTATTTCCGATGCATCCGGATTAAAAAAAGAATAGGTATCATCCCACGAGGAATAGCTATTATATGTAAGCGATAGAAACAAAATCATAAAATCATTTTTTACAATTCTTTAAATTTTTAACCTCTACTTCTCCATTTTTAAAAAATTCAATTTTAAAAATATTTATATGTAAAATTATTTTAGTCTTTTATCATTTTTTATTCTCTCTTTCAATTCAAAATATTTATATGTAAAATAACTATAGTAATAGGAATACATATTGCAGAACCCTTTCAATTACTACCACCACAACCGTACGACCCAGACGTTTGTATGCCAGTTTCAGAATCATAAGGAAAGGCTTCCAAAACGCATAATTCATCAAAAGGGGATCTCTGTCCCATCTGTTGTAACCTATGATCATCCAAATTGGATTATCGATTTATCCACAAATATTGCCATTACTTGACAGGATCCAGAATGTTCAAGATGCCCAAAATGGTGGCTCTGATCCCCTCCTTAAGACAGTTTATAGCTTTCACAAGCAAGAGAAGAAACTGGTAAGAATTTTCTACTAAATTGAACAAAGGAACGAGGGCAGTTGCTATTCGTTAGGCAGCCGATTCTCCCAAAGAATAAAACTAAATGAAAATTAAGATGGCAGATAATCCATAACTCTAATGGAGCCTAATAATCTCCTATATATACTCAAATCCTACTGAACTAAATCAAAAAAATAATCAAAATAATCATAAGAATTAATCTAATGATAAAATAATTAACTTAATCATAAGAGACTAATTCCACCGTTGCTCCTCAAATGAAAATGAGCATAACTTCTTAAGATTCTATCGTTACTCTCTACCCCATAAGACACCTTGTCCTCGCGATGAAAATTAGGAGATTAATGGCAAATGGTCCCAAAATCTTCACAAGTCACATCATAGTCATAGTCTCAGTGTGGTGGCAAAGGTGTCCGGAACACTCTCTCAAATCTGGCAATGGACTTCAGCACCGCCTCTAGTGCCTCTATACTCCCTACTTCCCTGTTCTTACTCCCGAATTTCTTGACGGGTTTGGTCTGGTTCCACGCCAGTTGACGTCAACATCTGCAGAGATCCAAAGGATTAATGAAAGGACTTATTTGATATATACAGAGATCTAACTGATACATAGGATCTAGTTTGTGCACTACACAGGCATGATTAATGCAACAAATCCACTTAAGGAACCACTTAATATAAAATCTCTCTCTAAGGAGTTAAAGTGATGTAACAAATTGCTGATAGACCCAAATTAAGCAAAACTCATCTTTTAGAGACAGATGTTAATTTACCGAAGAACTTATTCCTACATCACTGTCATGGCTTTTGCTTTGGAGAGATGGCCGGCTCTGCTCATTTCCTGGAACTTTTGGTAAATAGAAAGGAGAGCACTAGCAGCAGTTTTTCATACTAACCAAATGAAATCGAAAGCATGAACGTTTCTTCATGCTATTCGGTACCGAATGAGGGCAAGCGTCGTCCGTAATTGTCTCTTTGTTTCAACTTTCAGGTAAAAATTACATTATAGTTTGACTATAACAACGATAATCAAGAACAGAACTCCCTTGATGGGAGAGAATTTACAGTCATTTCTGTACAGAAATTGTGCAACAACAGGAATACATATACGGACTTGTCGTTTATCGAGTGTGGTTAAAAACTGTGGCAGGGGAAAACTTTGATATGAACTGAATAATCATGGGATGCGTTCTAGTACTCGTTGCAGTGCTTTCTTGATTCCTTCCTGATCGAGTGATGTAGTTAGTTGTATCTCTTGCACCTGCAGCAGAGAAGGCGGGACAATAAGAACAGACCAAAGGGAGGGAGGCAGTAGGATCCGAGGGTTCACAAACTCACCTGCCTCCCAGCTCGAGCAAGAAGAACAAAGGTTTTGTTGACTGGTGGTGCCTGAGGTAGTTCATGTAGGATAAGAAGCCATGTCATTCAATGAAATTCAAAATGTTACAACGACAAAAGTGAGAAGAGAAGAGAAAAGAATTATAGGATCCAAAGCAAAACAAGCCTGGATATGATGAATTCACATTTGATAGCCAGAGTTGCAGGTCCTGCGAGACTACCCGCTTCTCGAAGCCTTGTCGATTGATACGTATATCCTCTATGCTGGAAGCAAGGGAAACATGGGAATGAGCTATCAATCCCGGAAGAATGCCATGCACCCAAAATATCAATGGCAAGAAGAACGGAAGAGCCAAATAAGAAAGTTTCTCTTCTGGGCAGATCAGATGTAATAATCTCAATTAAGAATAAAAGCAGGTGACATCCAACCTATCGGCAATAGCTATCTCTAGATGTCAAAGTGCCAAGAACATACAACCACTACTATAACTCTCCTTTTGCAAAGGTAACATAAGAGAGCGTGCTTTACCCTTGTTCTCTTAGCAATTCCTCAAAGATTGCCTCAAGCCCCGGAAGAGGTTCGATGTTGCTTTCTTCATTCATACCGAGGGATTCAGTCTTATCGGAGCCATCCTATTAAGGAAAAAAAAAATCTCTTAGAAAACGATGCCTGGAAATAACAAAATTCAAGAGGATATCTTTTGGAAAATGATTTCTGGAAGACAAGCGCAGAAAAGACATTGTCAGGTAATGGAAAATGTGCAATTATTTACCGGTGGGATCACTTTGTCCAGAGTCTCTAGAAGGGGATCATCCTCTAATTGCTTGATCGATAGAGTAATCCTTGATTTTTCCCTGCAATTATTTAATGAAAAATAATACGGTTGAAGCTCAGTCATCATTTATCCTTTTCCATTGTATGGGTGAGGGACAAAAGATAGAAGGAAACAAATGAGAAGCAGAAAACAATGAAATGTCATGATTTCATCAAATAATAGAAAATTATAATATTGAGTTGTAGGAAAAAGTCATCAAAGGCCAAGCAACATGATTAAGAAAACCCTCAAAACCTTATGAGGAGATTCACGTATCTGTTGGCACAAGCTGATAAGTAGCAATAGAAATCAAAAAACAAAGATGGAAGAGAATCATAGAGGCTATAGGTGAAGAAGCACGAAACCAGAAGCATGGCCCCATTTATACAAAGAGATGTGCAGAAGATGAAACATGGTTCCATCAATTAACACAATCATTGTCAAATCAAACAAAATATTGGGAAAATAACATCATGTCAAAGTAGCTGGACAAACTTCATAAGTAATGAAACCAGCCGAAATGCAGTTATCGCAAGCTGGCAGCCTCCTCATGGCAATTTTTGACTTGCAACCTAAAGTAAATTAGATGATGCTAAGAGAGTTTAATTGCATCGAAGAAAAATTTGACTGCTCAATTAAGTAATTTAGGGGAATGAGAGGCACTCGGAAACAACATCAGATAGCTACAAAGTAAACCCACCTGTCAATGTTTATGATCTTAACCCTCACATCATCACCTTCACTTAGGATGTCTCGAACATCTTGAACCAAATCCCACGATACCTCAGATACATGAACCAGCCCTGTGAGATAATATAATCCTGCAACATATATACATATATAATAGATAAATGTAAAGTTCATTGTCTGGAGAAAAAGAATGCTCACAGCAGGGAAAAAATGCTACCCATAGATTAAATTACATACCATCAGGAAAACGCAAGTGAACAAATGCACCGTAATCCTCAACTGAACCCACCTTTCCTTCGAAGACATCGCCCAATTTTATATGTCTAGAAAACTTTGACCAAACAGCCTCTTTCTCGGAAAAAATCAATCTTCTCTTTTCTTCATCTGCTTGGATTATCTGTACATTGAAGAAGGAAAATGAGTTATTATGAGGGGCAGGACCATACATAGACAAGTTGAAGTACATTTAACAATAAGCTCTTGGATAGGAAGGACTGAAGAGTGAAAGTGGCAAGAAACTTGACTAGACTAGTGCATGCTAAACCTAGTTATGTTAGATGGCCTCATTACCTTCAATGAATCATGTCCGCACCCATAAGGTTGGATGGCTAAAGAGACAGAGTCAAGAAGAGAAATTTCAAAAGTGAGATGTTTGAAGACCTGTCCATTTTCTGAGAAACGTACCCAACTGTCATAAATGATATATCATTTCAATTCCTAGTTCACCCAAGTAGATATAGGACTATCATCCTAAACCCAGCTTTCTGATGGTTCTGGACATATAAAGTTTCATCAAGTTAGCTCAAAAAATGAAGAACGCCAAATTCCGGTGAATTGTGCAATGCAATACAATTGCAATATCTACAAAAGAGAGGAGCAGATATAAGAGTTTCTTCTTATTTCTTTTGCCCATGAGCTAAGACAAGAGTACTTTGCAAACTTGTGGTTACAGTAGGAAATGTGGCCAAGAAACCAATTTATCAAGATATAATGGATGTTAATCAGTTCGATGGCAGTTCAGTAGTATCATTTGAGGCGGTTGATAATATCTGAAGATACACTCTGGATGCACCAGCGAGCATGCAGGATTGTGTGAAGAGTCAAATCAAGAAGGGGTAAGAATTTATTACATGAAAATAACAATTAAACAAAAAGAGAATCCTCGAAATGGGTCCACTGTGAAGCCACGATGGTTGAAAGAAGACATGGAACGTCCTTTTTGCCATCCTTAATTGTTTTGTGATTATTAATTGCTCATTTAAACATAATATTAAGAATGCAAGTGTGCATTCGATTTGGGTAAACGGCAGGTCAAGGACCATATTCTAAACTTACTGCTGGAAGTTCCAGTTTTGATTATCAGAGCTCACCACACAATAAAAGGGAGTTGTAAATAGATGTTAATAACTGCAGAAGAAATGGAGAGATTGAGAGAATTACCTTCAAGGGAACTGGTGCACCAATCAAACCTTCCGCAACCTCTCGAATACTTTTGTTTGGTTCTATATGATTAGATGCAAAAAGATTGGGTCAGAGAATGTGCAATACACTGGAAGTTGCTAAGATGAAATAATATTTAATATAGATGATTTATAGATGGGGCATCAAAAGAAGCAATAGAAATAAATGATCATCATTGAAATCAGATGAAATTTACAAGTTTTATGTCCTGTGTGTCACATTTGTGACCATAAGAAACATTAGAAAAGTCTCAGTTACTTTCTTTTTGGACCGATATAGAAGATGAAATGATTTATTGAAACAAAGTCAACAATTGCGGTAGCAATCAAGAATCTCACCCTGCTTTTAGAGTAACTTTGCCATACAATTTAGATATCTCACCTACAACCTACTGCAACATGATTCAGCCTTTCATAATCTATGTTCTTCTTATGAGTTGACTGTAGAACTGTCCTCTGATTACATAGGAAAAATTGAAGAATATTAATATCAGTCACAAGGCCAAGCAACTCCGAGGTGAACTGCAGTTCAGTTACCAATTTATCCATGTGATTGTCTTCCCATCTCCTACTTCAGATGCCTTGATAAGACCAATGTCTGGATTAAAATTACCTATCCTTCCTATGTAAATTTAGAAATAGTTCTACCCTCAAGAAGCCAACTATATCTACCCAATTGAAGCTGGGTTCTCTCTCCATTTCCTCTCCGTCCCAGTAATTGTCACTCTCCAAAACCAATGGCAGATATTTGAAATCTCTTGTGATTCACCAGAATTACTTATCCTGCCCAATCCTCAGTCAACATGCTATGCCGTTCAGATGACTTGACCAATTATATAGACATGTCAGAAATCTACATCTGTAGTCATTATGAATTCTCAAAAGAAAAAAGAGACAGATACAACGATAATATCTGACACAAGACATCAATAATACAATTTCATGATGCTAAATTCCAATAAGAGAGGCAGGGACATGAATGCAGGTCGTGGCACTGATGTTGCAAACACATAAGAATAGATTGAGTACCTTTACGTGAATGTGCAGGGCTCAGCTGTGGAAAGGGAAGAAAACCGATAAGAGAATAGAAACGAACTAGCAGGCCGCCACCGTTGTACCCCTCTATTCTACCTTCATAGATGGCGCCCCTCTCGAGGTATGCCCTTGCCGCCTTCCAGTCAGCAGATCTCTACTTCTTTGCAGAAATTATGCATTAGATTATTTACTATTAACAGGAACAATATCAGAACTTTCACAGAATTACAGAATCTCATGTACGTCTAGACATTAAAGGGTTAGACCATGACATAGCCTTTACACGTAAAAGAGGTTGGGGTCATCACTCATACAGAACTGGTTCAGTAAGATGAACGTATGTGAATACCCCGAAAGACCTCTGAATAACGTATATAGGAAGGAGACCTTGGATTCACAGCATAAAAATAAGAGAATAAGGAAAAAAGAGCCAGCGCTACATTCACCTAATTAAGAAGATATTCATTCAATCACGATTAAGGAAAGGAGGTATGCCAGCTGATGCTTTTCAATTGACGCCGTACTACAATGTTCCCTGGCATGTCCGGGATACATCATCTTTATCGAGCAAAAACATAATTGAAATTCTTATTGAGACATTATTAATAATCTAACGCACCCGAGCCTGCCTGAGAGTCTCGGAGGTGGAGGAAGGGTCCTGAACCGACCCATTGGAAGCTACCTGCTCGTTGCTTTCAGTCTGTGGACTTCCAGAGACAGATACGTAAACTTTTGCACTATGAAGGCAAAAGGGTCGGCCGACCACGGGGACTTTGACGGAAATTTTGGGGAAAACACATTGGGCTGTCGGAGACAGGATGGAAGGAAGATAGTGCGAAGAGAAGGGCAAGGATGAATCTGGGAAGTTGAGGGCAGGGGAAGACGATCCTGCTCCTAAAGTTGCAGTTACAATGGGCATTCTCAAGGAAATCCAGAAACCTGTGTATATACAATGAAGAAGAAAGAATGGTGGAGGAGGAGGAGGAGTTTGGATGAGTGTAGAGATTGTGGACTGCGTGCATGGGAGATGGGTACAGGGAGAGAGAGGGTTGGTTTGCTAGTTAATGGGAGGAATTCAATATTCCAAGTGTCATTTTTGCACCCACAAATATCTGGCTCCTAGCCCATCCCACTCCATCCGCTCTTCAATTTGAGCGTTATCCGCCACTGATGGATAATCGACAGCAAAGAGGACATTTTTAACGTCACCCTTTTGCTTCCTCTGCATAAATTTCCAACTGTTAAGTTTAGTGACCGAGTTTTTCAGTCAACTCAGAGTTTCAACTTTAAATATATCGCAACTCAGAATGTATTACATACGTCATCACACAATAAAATTAAGTTATTTTAAAGTTTTTTAGTCCCTCTAAGTTTTGTAAAAAATTTTAAAATTTTTAAAGTTTAACTTAATCTTATTGATTAGTATTATCACGTAAAAACTCTCCTGTAGTGATGTTGTTACACACTATTCTCTCCATCTTATGAGCATTGTTGGGAAAAAAGTACCAGTGGTATAAAAATTGTGTTAATAGCCAAAAATAACATTGCTCCTCTCCTTCATTTTAAGAGTAACACTACTTTGTAAATGTTTGAAAAAATAGCACCTCCTTGTAGTGAAAGTCTATTATACCCTTATGAGCTCTCTCCCATTTTTAAAATTTGCAGCATTCTTTCCCTCCATTATCAGCCCTCTTTCCCTCCATTGTCTCTCTCTCTCCCCTTTCTCCTCTCTCGTCTCTCTCGCTGGAGCGGCGACCTCACCAGGGCACGGGCGTCAGCGTCGGTAGCGGCCTCACCGGAGCACAGGCGGCGGCCTCACCGGAGCAAGGCGGCGGCAGCGACCTCATCGGAGCATTTCAGGCCGCAAGTAGTGACCGGAGCATCACGGACGGCACGTGCGGCAACCGGAGACGATCAAACCGGCAATAGCAGCGACGACAACCTCCCACTCACCGTTACCTAACCGTCCCAGTGAAAATTATCAAGGCTTGTTGATGTATTTTTGTGCTATTGTCCCTGTGAAAAGTATCACAGTCGTCGAGACTTATTTAGACTTTATCGAGACCTATTCATGATTTTTCGGGACCTATTCATAATTTTTCGGGACTTGTTTATCGGTACTTATTTAAACTTTATAGGGACCTATTCATGATTTTTTAGGACCTATTCATGATTTTTTAGGACCTATTTATCAGTACTTATTTGGACTTTATCCGGACCTATTCATATTTTTCAGGATCTATTCATAAATTTTCGGGACCTGTTTATCGGTACCTATTTTGACTTTATCGGGACCTATTTATGGTTTCTCGGGACCTATTTATCTGTACATGTTTAGACTCTATCGGGACCTATTCATAATTTTTCGGGACCTATATTCATGTTAATAGATAGGTAATATGGAGCGCGTCCGAGTGGAAGGATATGTACATCCAGTCATCGTCGATGCGGAATTTGCCAGCTAGCAGGACATAACAAGCAAACATGTCCAATGAGAGTAGGCCTACTTGATATCGAAGAAGCACAAACATGACTCTGTCATGACTGTTGGTAGCAAACTATGTATGTTACTTCGATGTTTTCTCGGGACTTATCTAAAAATTTTGTAGACCAAATTATCCATATAATTGCGCTATCCATGTGACTTCGTAACCAGTTGTACATTTTCTCTTGACCAGCTTCAAATTTTTCAGGACATATTGGAGATTTTTTTGACCAAAGTGCACATATATATTTTCGGGACCTATCTTGATTTTCTCTTGACCAGTTTCAGATTTCTCGGGACCAATTCTAAAATTCTCGCGACCGAAGTGCCCATGTATATTTTTAGGACCTATCTTGAATTTCTCTTGACCGATTTCATATTTCTCAGGACCAAAGTGTCCAAGTATATTTTCAGGACCTATATTAAATTTCTCTTGACCAGTTTCATTTTTCTCAAGACCTATTGGAGATTTTTCGAGACCAAAGTGCCCATGTACATTTTCGAGATTTTTGGGGAACAAATGACAATTTCTCTTAACCAGTGTCAGTTTTTTCAGGACTTATTTGACAATTTTCAAGACTAAATTGTTCATGTGCCTTTCGGGACCAAATGACAATTTCCCTTGACCAGTGTCAGTTTTTTCGGGACTTATTTGACCATTTTCAGGACCAAATTATCCATGTGCCTTTCGGGACCAAATGACAATTTCCCTTGACCAGTGTCAGTTTCTACGGGACCTATTTGACAATTTTCGGGACCAAATTATCCCTTTAACTCTTGACCAAATGTGTATTTATCATGACCAATTTTGTATTTTCTTTGACCAGTTTCATTTTTTCCGGGACTTAGTGGACAATTTTCAAGACCAAATTATTAGTGTTACAAAGAAGACAGTATTACATCTTAGACATCCCCATAATTGATATGCCCAAGTAGCAACATCTTGGAGATCCCATGTCTCTATCTTGTTGGTGTCATTTAATCCAAGCACATGTGAATGGAAAATCGTAATGTCAATGGAATTGCTTTTATTTTTCATCAGAGAGCCGGAGGTCATTCTCTCCTGACTAAATGAGGCTCATCAACCTAAGAAGCTGCCCACATCCCCCATAAACTTGAATTGCGAAGAGCCACAAAGAAGACAGTATTACATATGCAAGTGACGATCTCTCTTTGAGTCACAATTTAGAGTAGCTGCGGTGTTAGTTCTTTTGTAAATAATATCAGAGTCTCTGCAGGCCAATATCAATGTGTGCACATCGAGCAATGTCAAGATCTCACCCTTGTTCGATGCAGGACGATTTTGTGATGGAGTGAGCTAAAGAAGTTGAACAAACGCTCAACTGGTCAGCGCCCATCCTTTTTTCAGTTTTCTCAAGTTTAGTTAAGATCAATTTTCTGTTTTCATTGTCATATGCATTTTCTATGCACCATGTGCTACAACTTCATCTTGAGATGGGGATGTGTGTAGTCCAACACCACTAAGCCTTTACATTTCCAAAATACCTTTTGTATGTTGCTGTATCTTTCACAAAACAATAGTTGATAAGAAGCATCTTTTCCCGATTGCAATGGAAACAATTTCTCACCAACCCTGACCTTCCTTGTAGCAGTCAACCTGCCATGGTATCATCATAGATACATCAGCAGCCAGTCGGCCAAGAAAAACGCTACAATATAGACACATGTCATCTAAACTGGAATTTCAAGCCCATAAATTTGATGCCCGTTTAATCGAATCCACCACAAGGACATGGTATTAGAAATTCTTCTAACGCCTTCATTTGAAAAGCTTAAGCATGCTATTTTTGAAAGTGGAATGGGCTCGAGGTGGGCGGAGCACAAGTAGGAAGTCAGGCATTAGGAGTAGAACGGCAGAGCTGCACTTACAGTATTGGAAATACACTCATTAGCTCTCATCCCTCCAATTACGTATATGGAACCACCAAGGACAGCAGCCGCTGAATATCCTCTGGAGCATTTCATTGGCTCTCCCATGATCCAAGACCCGCGATGTGGATCGAATGTTTCAACAGTTGAAATCATAGCAGTACCATCAAAACTGCCCAAAGCATATCTGGAAGTGATCATTTCATTTGAAATCAGTTGCAATGATCATTGTTATAATAACTCGTAATCTACATTTCTCCATTTTCATCAATACAATATATTTGTCAGTGAAAAGGTAATGTTTGCTAATGAATGATTTAGTCCTAATAGTTCTGAAAGGAGTTATATAGAGTCGTTTCAAACTACTATCCTATCAAATTTGATGCAGAGTATCTTCTAGCTTGGGGGAGCTTCCATGCAGAAAGTAACTTAGTTAAAGAACACATCCACCCTAACCCAGGGTCGGAAAATGGGATTCTCGTACGATTACCAAGAAACAGGAATAGACATTTATTATCTACAATTCAAACCCGCTGATTCCACAGAAGATTGAATCTTGATCCTACAGGTGCGAAATCCAATCAACATCATAAGAGTGCGAAGGAATTAAAGGGAGAAATTGACCTGCGATGCCCTTGAAATCGTCTTGCTGGTGGTTTGGACTCAGGTTGGAGACGCGGGGCGTCGGGGCTTGAGCAACAGTAAAAACCAAGAAGAGTCGACCTTGAGCAGTAGCAAGAAGAGTCCGCCTTGAGCAGATCGGGGGTCGGGCGTCGCAGATTTGGCCGTCGGGCGGGAGGAGCAGCAGCAAGAAGAGTTGAGTTGGGTGTCGTAGATCTGGGCGTTGGGCAGCAGCAATCGTCGTTCTCCGGCAGGAGGAGCAGCAGCAGCCGTCGTGCTCGAGCGGGAGGAGCAGTAGCAAGCTTTGCAGGGGAGGCGGAGCTTTGGCCGAGAAAGGGGAGAGGATGTGGGTCTGCAGGAAGAAGACGCAGTGGGTTAGGGTTAGAGAATGAGAGGGGTAGGATTGGAATTATTAGAAAATTTATTAAACAACCTTAAATAGTGGTGCTATTTTTTGAAACTAATATAAAGTAGTGTTAGTTATAAAATTATTCCTTGGAGTGGTGCTATATAAAATTTCCCCTCATAAAAATTTAACTAATATTATAATATAGTATAAAATATTTAGAATATTATAAACTAGTATAAAATTTTTGAAAAGTTAATATTAATGACACAAGTTGCCAATTATTTGTTAATGTCGTGAGTAATTATTGACTCCTACGCGACTTTTACGAATAATATAAAAAGTTTATTAATACCATAATCTTGTACAAAATCTTCAAAATTTTTTAAAACAGTATAAAATCTTCAAAATTATTAAACTTAATTTTTCGAAGTATAATTTTTACAAAAGAGAGGTAGAAAGGCAGCCGGCTCGGGCTCAGGACTGGGAAAGCAATATCTATCACAGATTTAGCATAATCTTCCGGGGACAGAGAAGACAGTGCTGGTGGTGGTGAATGGAGTCCGATGTTGTAGTTCAGTGTCGAGGTGGTTGGTGAATGGGAGTTCGACGGGGTAGCTTAGTGTCGAGAACAAGTGAGACATCAGGGTACTACTAATTGCAAAGCTAGACACCACCGACATTGCCCAGTATTTTTTGAAAGGGGCTCCATGGCTATCAGTTGAATTACGATTATTATGGAAAGAATTTTATCGTGGGTTCAAATTAGTAAGTAAAGGTGTGCCAAAAAAAAAAAGGTTCAGAAAGGACCGAATTGAACCGAACAAGTTCTTACCGAAATTTATTTTATTTTGGTGATTTTTTTTGGATAAAAAACGGTTCAATTAATTTATAAATATAATTAGTGTGATTAACTAGTTCAAATCAAACCAAAACAGTTTTACCATTATAAAAGTAATTCGATACTATTCAAACTTTGCAGCCAGTTTAAATTCGGTTTTGAACAGTATTAATTTGTTTAAAAGCTAGGTTTCCAACCAAACCATTTTAAAAACTTTGTTTCAAACTGGTTAAATGAATTGGTTTAAACCAATATGGTTTTTTCACACTAACCAATCCTAGTTCGTGCTTGATATGCTGAACTTAACTAGTTCTTTTGGCCCGGTTCAGTTTGAAACCGGTGTGGGAGCCAATCAGTTTTTGCACACCCCTATTATTAAGAGAGAGCAACCAGGCCATGGATGAAGAGATTTTGGGGGCATTTTCTATTTAAGGGAAGTAGATCTAAAAGCTTGCTTTGCAAAATTGAAAGAAATACCAATTGCATCCAAAAAGAAAAACTCCAACGGTGATTCACCCCTTGACCAAAAATTCAATTTCTAACAAATGTTTATTACATCCCTTTATTTTCTTTTTCCATTTTGTCATGTTCTTAGTACTTTCTTCACCCAAAAAAAGGGGACAGCCATGGAAAGTTAACTGGGTGGAATCGGACCCAGTTGGGACCCAGTTAAGAACCGAGGACCACGTGGATGGGTGGGGGGGTTGGAGGGCAACCCCTAAGGGAAAGCCACCCGAGTACCTTCCGATTCAATGGGAAATGTCACTATTCCTTCAACAAAATCTTGAAATTTTAAATTCAATTCTCATTAATAGCATCCGCTATAACCTTGCTTTTCTCAGTTCGAGCAATGATGCAATCTTCTCTCCTACCAGAAAACTGAAAAACCAATGCCCAAGGAAAAGCAAGGACAAAATCCACTGACATTCACTTCTGTTCAAGAGTGCCCACACCATTCCCCTGGAAAGCTTTAAATAGTTACTAACGCCTCCTATCATAAAAGGAAGTCTCTTGCACAACGATATTATCATGCGACAGTACTTATATAATTAAATCAATAATTAAATTAAACTTTTTTTTATATTTTCTATACAACCCTAAGAACAAGAAAAATAACTTTAGAAAAATTAGTTAGTGTCATCACATAAGTGCTGTCACGTGGTGATACCATTACATACGAGACTTTCTCCACTCCTATTAGTGGGAGTTTCTATGTAACTTTTGAAAATTTTACATTCTATCTTAGTATCCTTAAATACAAGCAGTCCTGTCCCTAAAGCAGAGGTGTAGCTGATATTTTTATGAAAGAAAGAAGATGCAGGAAGGATAGATGAATTACCTTCAGCTTGGCACCAGATGTATGCATCACAGGGAATGGACAATGCATTAATGGGACACACATCACGTGCAAGAAGACATTGCTGCTGTGAATGGACAAATTCCCTTCCGCTTGGCGCCATACGTATGTGTCACAAGCAGTTGACAAAAACAACTAAACCAAGTCTCCACCCAATGTGAAATTTCCTTATAAGACATTGATATTAATAATATCACATACAAGAGTATCTATTTCACACACATGAAATTAGTACTTTGGAATATAGGTACTACACTATCGGGTCAACCATCATTACCTACCATGAATCGAGATGCCTCCCTGGTCCATCAAGACTAGAACCACAATCCGCAACCCAAAAATCACGTGTCTCATTGCTTCCATTCAACTCGGAGTCACCATAATCCTCTGTATCAGAATCGACTGAATCGAATAAATTCTCGAACCCATCATCATAATCTTCATCACTATATCCGAGTGTCTCATCATCATCTTCCAAGTCATATGTCTTTGATTCACCAATGCTACAACGGTTAAGCCGTCCCTTCCTCTTTTCTCTTCTCAGTCTTTTCCCTTCCCTGACAAGTTCCATTAACTGGTCTTTAATCACCAGTGACTCATCCCTCTCCAAAAGTTCACCCTTGTCGTTGAACCCCTCGACCAAGAATACCGAGTCCCTTTGTCCCTTCACGCTTACGTAAAACAGCTCCGGATGCCTTATAATCATTGATCTCAACTTGTTGGGCAGCCCGAAATCCTTCCTGAAATGGGTCAAGTGGTCTATCAAAGTCCTCCTTTCAACTGTCATGCCCAAAACTTCTCTTACCACTGCACAAGCTCTCTTTTCTGCCTCAAGTGACTCTTTGGCCATTTCTTTGGAAGAAACCGTGTAGGGGCAAATATCTGATAGTTCATTAAACTTGATCAGGAACGCCTCATGGCACCTCTTCAAGTTCAGCCCTCTACGGAGCCTTACACGCTTGAACTTCAAGGGTCTATCAACTATGAGGTCACGGGAATCATCTTTAGGGAGGAGTAAACGCTGAGCAAGTTGCTGGTTCCATGAGACAAGCTCTAGGGCACGACCATAGGATGTGTCCACAATCTTGAATCTGTCAGGGTAGTCATTACAGAGTCGGGAGCGGAAATTTGGGGGAAGCCCTAGATCAGGGCCGAGGTGGACCAACTTTGACAAGAGTAGGCGGTGATGAGAAGAGAGCATGAGAAGTTTCTGGAGCTTAGATGCCAAATGGACAGACATGGCAGACTTGAGATTAGACTCTCGGACAGCTAGGGCAGAAGCAGCAGGGGTTAGACGGACACAGAGCTGAGAACATGGTTTTGTGGCATTCAACGGTGTGGGAGGCATTGGGATTGTAAATAGCTCAAAGATCGTAGGGTAACGATGGATCATAGATAGAATAGATCGAGGTTTCGATAGGGCAAGGTAGGATCGACATTTGGAGAGAATATGAAGAGGGATGAAGTGCTTTGGTTTTGAGAGGAGAAGCGTTTTTAGTTTTTGAACAAAACGGATCCGGTTTTGTCTCACAACATGCCTGTCCAAAGATCGGTCTCGGACAAGCTTGAATGCAGAACAGGTAATAGGAGAACAGGTAGACTGGTTTTTCCTTTTTCTATAAAACGTTCCGCATGTGCCCAGAGTTTCAAGAGATATATTAGGAACTAAATTTGATTTAAGTTTAAAAATAAGGTCATCTCTATGAGACGATAATGGCACAGAGAGTGCCATTTATCGTATCACTAAACAAACCAGCTGACCAGGTTGTCCGGAATTTACCCAGGAATAATAAAATGTCTGAAATTGGACCCCCAGATAGAACTGTGACTTCAGCTGCTTCTGGAAAAGGTTTCTGAAAAGCAAATAAAAGCAGATTTATTCTCAACAACATGTGCAGAGTCATCAGCAAGAAACATGAAGCATAATGGTATATCAGGAATAATAAAGAGGAGTAACACATCAGTAATGGTGCAGGCATAATCCAGCATCCTACTTAATTGCTTTTCAAAGAAAACAGGAATATAAAAGTCAGATATCATATGATAATTAGAACTGATGTGAGCAGAAACACAATATAGAGCAAAATAAAGACAACACAACAGTAACATAGAAGTGGAACACGGTAATATCCAAGAAGCCTAAGAACATGACAAGAAAGCAAAAGTAAAACAAACACATAATTTGGGTTAGTCTCAATATGAAGAAAAATATTAAAATTTGAATCACTGAATAATTGTCAGACAAAGTATCAGAAGCCCATGAACTAGGGGGTAGAACAAGACCACCAACTTCCAAAATAAAGGCCAAATCTGATTGTCACCAGTGTCGGACGTGGAAATTTCCCGACTTGAGAGGCCATAAGGGCTATAGGCATGCACGAGACCTAATTTGAGACTTTAATTGTATTTGGATTTAGAATCATCACTAATCGTTTAACGACTAGTTTTAAAGTCTATCAAAAACCTACTATTTACCTAAGGTAGCATGATACTAACCATCAAGGTTCTTATTTGTCGGTCTTGAACCAAAGTATGAGTCCGGAGGTATTGTTATGCTTGAAAAGCTCGCAAGCCAATCGACACGCCGTCAATTGGTATCCATCTCTTGAGTCTAAATCATTTGTTTGCTTGCACATTTTAATTCACCCAATTATTTTGCTAATCAAGGTTCAAATCAGTGGTCCAAAATGAAGATATGCAATCAAAATCATGTCACTACTCATCCTAATCTACATGCAGGAAAGTAAACGGTTCCACTATATTTTGATTACAAACATTCATCATCTCTCTCACACTATATCCACCCCATTACAATTATGTGCTTATAAACAATGATTTCCCCAGATCCCCATGAACGATACAACAAGCAGCCTAATCGCCTAAGGGACTAATCTGCAAAATCCCAAAGTGAGGTGTAACTCCACAAAATACCCTAAGTGGCAGACTAGTGCGTGAAATTCCTCAAACAAGGAACTAATTTGCAAAATGCGTAAAATGAAGGACTAATATCCAAATTGTCATGAGTGAAGGACTAATATGCAAAATGTCTAAAGTGGTGAACTAACATACAAAGTTCCCAAGATGGAAGACTAATGTGCAAACTTCCTAAGTTGAATAATTAATGTAAAAAATGTCGAAAGTGCAGGACAAATATGTCAAATTCATGAAATGAAAGACCCAAAATGCAAGACTCATAAGGTGAGAGACTACAATATGAAATGCATTATATGAGGAGACTGTAATGTACAATTGACAAGATGATGGACTTAAAATGAAAAGTGAGTAAGATGAAGGACTAAAATGCAAAGTATCAAAAGTGGACTTGTAAAATCTTCAAAATGTGGGACTGAAATGCAAAGTGGATGCGATAGTAAAATGCAAAATCCACTAGATGAAGGATGAAGGTGTAAAGTGCATAAGGTAAAAGGGCGAAAGTGTAAAATTCACAAGATGATGGACTAACATGTAAAATGTATGAGATTAGAGACCATAATGAACTAATGACTAAAATGAAAACCTCAGGAGTCGAAGGACCAACTTTCAAAATGACATCAAATTCATGAATTTAACCCCTAAAAGCTAACTCCTCATCCCAACTCCTACAACTCGGTCTCCATTCATTCCCCATTTTATCAATAGAGGACTTTCCAACAAAAGACACCAAAATTTCAAGAAAACACAACACAGAGTAACTTGATGCCATGCAACCACGTAAAACCTGAATCAAACATGCAAAACATGAACCAAGCCAAGACTCAGTCACAGGGACCAATGAACCCATTTAACTTGTTAACTTTCTCTACTAAGCCGTCCTAAACCCCTAGCTCTATCAGCCCTAAATTGCATCCCAAACTACACTGAGTTCAATTAGGCTCAAACTGACTCAACTTATGGCTCCTTCGGGTCCTCAAGATCCCTCATTGGCTTAACAAAATTGGCACACTCATCCTAGGGTTCACTTCAATTTTCACGGCTTAGCTTGACCTCTCTAAGTGCTGCATCCTATAAATCTCTCTCGGTTCCTAAACATCTGGATCGACTCCCCAAGGTTTCTCTTGACTCCTAGGGGTCAAGAAATTAAACTACAGCTTTCACATAACCCCATGCAGCAAAAGGCAGCAGCATGCAGACAAACCCAACATGACAAGCTACAACATACTGACACTCAATGAATCAAGATACAAGAGAAGACTATCTAATGCAGCAACTAACAGCAAGTTACACCCTTCTAACCACTCCATACAGCAAGTAGTGGCATGCTTCGGTCTTCTAACTGCACAATACAACAGTTAACAATGTTACAACTGCAGAAAACAGAGAAACAACAGCAATTACAGCAACTACTAGCCCATCAATGATAGAAAAAAGCAATGAGATAGCAAGCTACAGTACATTGCCGCCCTCTAGCAACTCAATGCAGCGAACTACAACAATAAAACAGCAGCAATTCTCCAACTTGCAAATCATGAATATTAAATGGAAATGACAAATGAAACCTCAAGGCAAGCACGACTTGGTTCACGACTTCTAATCCCAAATCAAACACAACACGATCAAAAAAAGGGTTCAATCACAGCCAAGCACAAAAGCCATTAAGCTACAATCAAATATGATTCAAAACATGTGAATTCACTACGTAAGTCTATCCCTGAACTTACTTTTGGCTTATATTAGCTCATGGGGTTCTATGAACTTGATTGATTATCCAAACTCAATCTCAAGTTTAGGCTCATCTCCCCTACTCATTCCCTATCTTTCAATCGAAAACTTCAAAGAAAAAGATTCACCCAATTCTCCAGCAAGCACAACGTGAATAATTTCACAGTTCAATTCAGCACAAATCAAGCCTGCAAGATATGAATGGATGCAAGAATCAGCGTGAGGACCGTCGAACCAATACAATCTTCTCACCCAAGCTCTCTCAAACCACCCAAGTGAAGGATAAACTAACCAAACCATAAGACCCGACGACAAGCTAGGGGATATCCAGAGCAATAATGGCAAAGAGGACTTAACCAACAAGTACCTTATACTGAACCCCGGGAAAGCATCTATACAAAGTAGCAAGGGAGTACACAATAGAGTTAGAGACCTTAGAAATTCACCTGAGTATCCAATAGCCATCAACCAATAGTTGACAATTTTTTTTCAATATTTCATTGCGGGGCTCAATTCTTAAATAAGAGAGAGACTCCAAACTCAACCTGCCACAAGTAAAGTTAGAAGAAATAGAATTGAATAAGCTCAAGAACAACTGAATATAAGGAATTTGGTTAGAATAGTTCACAAATCCCCCCGATCTTCCTTTGAGATATCAAACTAATTGTCCAAAAAAAACATAACTTCACTAAATTAACTTTCCATTCCAAAGTCCCTAGTCAACCATTCACCCTGCTGAAGCTACATGGGCATCACCTATTCAACTCCCAAACGAGCCCCATAAATGAATAAAACAGGTGAAACCACAGCTACAACATAGCAGCTAACGTCCGTGAACTAAATAACAACCAGCACTCATCATTACTGAACCGCTTCAAGAAACAAAACAAACTTCCTCTATGACTCTTAATGAAACGCTTGCAGAATAACAGCTTTAAGACCCAAGCAACGATAACAAAACATCAGGTAAACAAACTATCAATGGAGGACAAGCAATGACAGGACTGAAGGACACACTAACTCCCAAGGCCTTCGATCAGCAGAATCCAAAAAAGAGCAGCAGGGAATAAGAAGGAAACTCATCAGCCTAGCAACAATAAATCAGACAACAGGGGAAAACTCCACAGATGGCAAGCATCAAGAACCAGTAAATGGATTGACAAGCGTCAGAAGAAAGCAATAACACACAGATATGAGGGCGCATCTATGATTTACCACCACAGTAAGCAGCTGTGGTAATGGGCGAAATGCGACAATCAACAGTAACTATCAATCACAAACAAAAACTCCACTAAACAGCAGCAATCACCCAAAATTCAAACATCAACAATGAAGTTATTAGCCGGCTGTGCTAGGCGAGAGGAGTAAAGGCAAGGGTTGAGTCATTACCTGACTTACTAGGACAGGATGAACGGTGGTTACGAGAGAAGCCGAGCGTCCCAACAGATGGATCCTATCTGCAAGGCGACAGCAAACTGGACAACTCCGGCGGCAGAATCGCACGCAAACAGCGAAGAAATTCGTAGAATGAAGTGCAAGGGTGGCTCAGGCGTTTGTCGAGTACTGGGCGGGCCGACTCGAGTTCGAGGAGAGGGGGTTCACAGAGGCTCTATTCGTGGCTCGGTTCGGCGGGCTCTGACGAGAGGGAAGCCGAGGTACGGAAGGGACGCGACGTCAGATGGGTGGTTCGATTGAGAGAGCTCGGTTTGGTGGTCCGATAAGTACGACTGTTCGGCGAGGCTGGACGAGTCAAGGTCGGATGTCGGGACTGAAGGGCTGAGCAGACCCGACGGATTTGGCTCGGGGTGGCCGGCCGCGGTGGAAGGTGGACGAGTCGAGGTCTGATGTTGTGCAGCAGGTAGTGGCGACTGGCCGGTGGTCTCGGTCGATCGGAAGCAGTCCGATACCGGTGGTGGTAGTGGCGATGGAGCTCTGCTTTTTCTCCTTAGTCTCGTGGCAGCTCGTTTCCTCTCTAGCTGCTGAGGGTTCTGCTGAGCGTGCGTTCCTATTTTTTTGCTGAGGGTTACTAAATGGATTAATTCATCCGAGACATACGACATATATCAAATTCTTCTTTTTCTGATTTTGAATATCAATTTGATCTCTTGAATATCAATACCATTTTTATGAATATCAATTTCATCTTTTGAACATAAATTTCATCATTCCAAACTTCAATTCAATCCTCCTAAATATCATTCAGTTCTTCTAAACATCATTCAGTTCTTCTTAACATTAATATCATCATTGTTAAATAGAATATTAATATCATTACTCTTTAAAAATTGATATTTTCATATAGGTCCTTAATAGTTTTAAGTATTCTGATATTATTTTCTTTCTCACAACTTTGGTGTATCTATTACATTTCATCTCCCTCACCCTCTCTGCCCACTCTCTCCTCTGCTGTTACTATCAATCCTCCAAAATTATTTCCCCAAATTGATTCTACTACATGATTGAAGTTTCTGAACGAAATCTTACTCCCTAATTGATTCCCCAGGTGGAAACCCTAAAATCCAAGTATTGAAAGCCCTAAATCGCTACAGGAAACTCCCATCCCACATCAATTCGATAGAAGCTACTATTGATGATAAATATTGATGTTCAAAATGATAAAATTGATATTTAGAAGTTGAAATTGGTGGTTAGAAGGACGAGATTAATGTTTAGGGTGACCAAATTGATGTTGAGAATGACAATATTGATATAGAAAATTAGAAAAAAAGAAGAATTTGTTATATATCGTACCTCTCAAGGACGGATTAATCAATTTACTTTTTTTCCTAAGCTCTCCCTCGTTAGCTACTAACTTATCTTTTTTTTATGGAGTGTTGCCTCCTTTTTCATATAACTCTACTTAATTTTACCTGAGTTGTTATTGATATTATGTTTTGTATGACTTATTTGTTTATTCCCAACCTAAATTCTTGAGTTCTAGATCACTTTCCGTATATTTAGAGATTAATTACATGTCTTTTTATTCTAAGGATTTAATTTTTATAAATGATAGTTTCAAGAATTTTATATGTGAGTTAGATACTGTTGAGAGTCATTTAATGTACAGGGAATGGAAAGAATATGTGTGGAAAGATGAAGAAATGGCAGGTTCGAGGATTCAACATTCGATGTAGTAAATTTAAGAGAATTTCTATATTTTCTATATGGGAAATATGGTAAATAATATATTATTGGAAATCTTATCGAGTCAGTATTCCAGCGCATCAAATGGATCACAGATTGGAACGAAGTGAGAAAGTTATGGCTAAAGAAAGAAAACTGTGCACAGAACAGGCCGACCATGCTCTACAGAGAGTTTCACTGAACAGAGGATGAAGATCGTAGTCCACAAAGAGATCGAGCATTGAAGGACTTAGACTGTGATCCACTGGGTGACAAGCGGCACACGATTTCCAAAATAGGAAACCGCCAATTCTTGGTCCTAACGACTCAAGAAAGTTTCCAGTTGACTTCCCACAATATTCATAGCAATTATTGGTCTGGAATTAAAGAAGAAAGAGGTCAAAAACTCGAGTGAATGCGCAACTTTCAAGAAGGGAAGTTCAAGTTCAAGAAATATTCCGATAAGATTCCAACCCTTCTACTATATAATGGACATCACCTGTAGCTTGAGGAAGGAATTTCCTATAACTATATTATTATTCAGCATAATTCATAGTGTTCAAGAGCGAAGGAAGGCTGCAGGCTTAGAGCAAGAAGGAGGATCCGTGCTTAAAGATCATGGAGGCGTGATTGAGATATTCGACTCCACTATTATCTAGAGTTCCCTCTATCCTTTTCTTCCTTGTTTTCATGATGTTGTCCTATACTCAAACTGTTGTATTTTCTTTGACTATGTTCAACTAAACTCTTAAATTTATAGGGGGATCAATAGAACCTATTTCAATGTTTTAGGTAAAGTTCTTTCCTCTTATATATAAGATTCTATCGAGGTACACCTCCTAGGCATTATTTATGTATATTTCGTTCTTCATGTTTTCTTTTGGCTTGGCCACCCACTAGGATGAACTTGCGATGAAGAGGAGTCTTGAGAGAGGGAATCAAAGTCACGCTAGAAATTACATAGTCTAGGTTAGTTTATGCCAATAGATGAATTTATTCGTGCCAGCGCATTGAGATGGTGATGCAGCGTGAGCGAGTGGGATTGACGATCGCAGATAGATCAAACCCTGTTAATTCATGCAGATGTCGAGGAAAAGAAAAGTGGAGAGGAAAAAACCTCGAATTTTTATTATTCAATCAGTCTAATGGCTCAATAGCTAAATACATCATTAATAGAAGAAATCCTAGACGTTGAATAATAAAATTTACGAAAAGACCCACAAGAAATAGAAATTGCAAAACACCACAAAAAATGAAAAAACATGAAATTGAGGACCTAAACAATGGAATTTGGCCAAAAACCACTGCACCACATTATATAGCAATGTGTCTTGGTCGGAAGTCGGTTTCCATGTGAAAAACCTATACTCTTTGATTGAAAACGAACACTAGTGACAGTTTGGTCAAACCAATCAAACTGATTTCTTGAGCACATTTTGAACCTTCAGATGGTCCATTCCACCCATGAAATCGAATTCCATCTGGATCGCATCAAATGGTGAGCACCCTAAATAGCCAATCGGGATTGGTTCAAATTAACCTTTTAACATTAATTGCCTAGAGGTAGAGTGGATTAATGTCTTCCGCTTAGGTACATTCTTGCGATATTGAGAGGTGCGTAAGATGGTAGTGGGGAAACCCTAGAACCTAGGTTGACAATATGATAGAGTTAATTGCATGAGAGGAGGACTTTACTTAAGAATAGAATAGGTGAAGTTATGAGCCCTAGGAGCTTTAAAATTAATTGATTTTGTTTGTTTATTTTAATTATTTGCATCCTACTCCAACTATTCAATTGACTTGACATGGTAGCGATGAAGAGGACTACTCCAAAGTCATTTGGTGATGATCATAACATGAGACAGTCTAGTTTGTATGCCTTTGGGAGGTGAAATGCCATAATAAAATGAAGAGGTAAAAAAAAGGAAGGAATTGGGAGGGGAAAATGGAGATGGATAGACACAAAATTTTATTTGCAAAATTATTATAATAATAAATATTTGAATACTTTGTGCTATTTTGTAATATTTTTAAAATTCTTTATCCCATTGTAACATTAGCCATATTTTTTTTATACTATTAGTACTTTTTTTTAAAATTTTTATTGTCAGGTAATTCAATTTTCTTAGTCAGCAATCATATAAGCATCTCACCAGCAATTACTAATAGTATTAACAAATACTATAGGTTCAACTTTTTAAAGATTTTATACCAATCTATAACATGTTAAAGATTTTATACCATACCGTAAAATCAACCAAACTTTTTGCACCATTGATACCTTTTTCTCCATGTTTTCTTAGATAACACCAATTGTAGACTTCTCATTTATCTTCTTATTGTCTTTATTAAGCACTAATATTCCTTTAGGCCCACCTAAGACACTCATCATGGCTACTAAATTCAGCCAATCATCTATTATTGAGACCTCCAACATCACCCTTTCTTATCTGGACTATGTAATTCCCAAGCTTTGGGTAAAAATACCCCATTTTAGAATGCCTAAAAAAAAAGTACCCATAGGTCCTTTGGCTTACCATCACTTTGACAAATCTTCTAGTGGCAATGGGTTGGATTCGTAGAGCCCTTCGTTAGAGACCTGTAACAAGCCAAGTTCAAGGAACGCTCTAATACCTAAGATAGAGGCAAGATTGAGGGAAAAGAATAAGATCAAGAATCTAGATAGAATGGAGATTGGGTGAGAATTTGAGTATGGTTATGAGTATGATATGTGAACCTGTAACTTGTGGGGGATTGATGGAATAGTTTGACTTGTCGAAATCAAACCCTGGGAGAGTGGGCTTTACCTCCTTAGAAAGGTTGACTTGTGGGTGTTAAACTTAGAGGAGTCAGGTCCAATACCATCTGAAAGGTTTGACTTGGAGGGGATTAATGGAAACCTGGGGAGGCTGGGCTCGTCCTCCTAGAAGATTTGACTTGTGGGTATCAAACTTAGGGAGTCAGGTTCAATCTATTCGGAGGGTTTGACTTGTGATATTGGAGCTTGGTTGAAATAATGTCATGACCATATCACTTGTCTCCCACTTAGTAGAGTCAAGCTTAAGTGAGTTGGCTTGTTGGAAAGCTTTGACTTGTAGTAGTCGAACTTTGCTCAGGCCTCCAAAGTGTCTATCAAAGTTGGGCTTTAAGGATGTGCTTTTTCTTCCCTCTTAACTTTGTAGGAATCAAATTATATTAGGATAAGGAGGTGGCTGAGTCAATTACATGCCTAGTTGTCCCCCCATTCTCGACTTCGTGAAACATAGCCTGGGGGATGTTGGAGACCTTGGGGAATCAATATTGGAAAAGTCGGGTGTAAGGGGTGGAGTTCCCCCACTTTTGACTCTTGGTGAGTTAGATAGTTCAACGGCTAGAGAAGGCCCCAAATTAATTTGATGTCAGATTGTCCCCCATTCTCGACTTTTAGAGAGTTGGGTATTGTGCGTCATTTTTGAATTTTTAAAGATGACGGTATGAGCGAGACTACAGCAATAAGGGCGAGACACATATTCTGGGGTTGGCTAGTCGTATATATTTCGTGCTACCATTAATGGAGGAGGTTATAATTTTCATTTTGTCCATGTTTGCTCTTATATACCTCTGTCCCCTTTTCATCTTCTTCACCCATCCTATCTCTTCTCTGTTCATTTCTGATTGCAACCACCGGTCACTAATCTATTCCATCGTTGCTAATTCCTACCCACGTAGCGTGTTACGATGATTGCAACTTCTGAAGTTGTTTGCCCCAATCCAATTATATATATTGTTCATGAGATTGACCTTCTCGAGTTTTCTAGCCTTGATTCATCGAGAGTCTTGGATTTGTTTGGAGCGCCGGTGTAGAAGATTGAACAATAGACCATTTGATTTATTTTTCACTTTCTCTCTCTGCCTTTGTTGTCTGTTAGGTCTCATGATGAAGATTCATATTTTATTTTCGAGTTTGGTTCCACTATCAGGTCCCCGTTGAACTATAGGGTTATTTTTCTGAGGGCTAATAGCTTAATTAGACATATACATTGGCCAAATTTTCACTTTTAGCATGAACTTTTGCATGTGACCTAAAAGGACACGAACTTAAAAGCATTTTTCCCATTTAGCACAACGTCACAAAATCTGTTAAATTAGTGTTGTCCATGTGGCAGTCGGAGAGTAACGTGTGATAAGTAGGACAAAATGTCATTTATACCTAACAATTAAACTCTTTAAATTTTAAAAACAAAAGACACCCACATAATTTCATCAGTTAAAAATCCCCATAATCAGAAATTATTATTAGAAGATAAAATTTTCAAGCACAAGAGAATGAAGTTAGGGCTACAACGAAGTAAGGAATAGAAGCCCTTATTATAATTTCTGATTTTAGGAATTTTTTACAAATAAAATTATGTGGTTGCCCTTTATTTTTTAAATTTAAAGAGTTTGATTATTGGGCAAAAATGACATTTTACCATAGTCGCCCATGCGACTTCGCCACGTCACTCTCTATTTGCCACATGTACAACACTAACATACCATGTTAGCAAATTCCATCATTTTTAGCATATTTTGTAATGTTATGCTAAACGAAGCAAATGTTTTAAAACTCCCACCTTTTTAGGCCACACTTAAAAGACCATGCTAAAAGTAATAATTTGACCAAAGTACAGGTCTAATCAGGTTATTAGCCTTATCTATTTTTAATTAAAATTTTCTTAATTTTCTTTTAATTTCTACTCTTAAAGGATTTGCTGATGTGATGCTAGGCATATGTGAATAATGACATGAGAATAAAAAGAAATTAAATAAATAATATGTTGTAAACAAAGAAAAAAAGAACCTCACCATTATTATTGGACTAAATGAAAATGTGGAGAAACGATTATGGAAAAGAGAAAAGGCAAAAGATATTATTATGGGGACTATATTTTATATCGAGGAGTATCCTAATTTCACTTGACTAATTAATACAGTCTTGTATGCATGCTATCAGACACACATGACAAAGTAAACATAGAGGTACTAACTAAGTCCTAAGGGAATTGGACCTTTTCTTTTTACCAAAGTAAGGGAATTCAGTTTAAAAGGTGATAAATTATTAATAAAATTGAACATTCTTTTCCATGCATAAACGGTTCACCGGTAATATTAAAACGGAACCTCTAGATCAATAGGTGAGAATAGTACTTAACAATCTATTTTTCTCTAATAGAATCCAACATTGAGAGTGGAACTTGAACCCAGTATTCTAAGGATCAGAAAGTGGCTTTGAGGGTGCTATGCCCTGGATGCAGGGGTTGACGGATGAGTCAATCTGTGATGACCTACGCAGTGTTTAGCGGTGCACCGATCAGCAACCACGTCATTGTGGTGCCATCAGGAACGGCTGCCACTTGTCCCGCCGCATCCATTTTCAAAAATACTAGGATGACTGCCCGCGCTTCATAGCAAAATTTCGTGCAATATTTTGAATGTGATTACTTGTTCAACCTGCTGCTTGAGGCAAGACATATCCCTGCTGAATCTTTATTCTTTTCTCTTTTCTAGTCAAATTTCAGTAACCCATATCATCTTTTCCACAAAGATCAATTATTCCAACTTCCTCAAAAGATCAAAAGACATGTCCTCAAGAGCAACCAATCCAAAGCGACAACTTAACACCATTATGACCATAATAGGAGCCATGTCCAGGCAAACAAACTCATAATTCATGGATTCAGAAAGTTTAACATCCAGAGTTCTCTCCAAATTGAGAACACAACGCAATTTATCAGAAAATATTTATATAAAAAAAAAAACAGAGAAGACAATGCCGCCACCCACTTGGAATAAATACAGTCTTGCCCGGTAGCCGGGTGAACTCAATTGGTATGTCTTCATTAGCAAGAAACGAATAAAAATCTCGGCACCACTGCTCACATGCACTATTCAGATTAAATACATGTAGCAAATAAATAAATTCCTTTATGAGCAAGCAGTTTCTACACCAGCAATTGAGGATGGAGTCTCAACATTAACATCTCCATCTTCGTCACTTACATGTATTGTGACACCTTGAGGCATTTTGCGTGGAGGATTACTTGTCCATCTTTTCCAAAATTACCGCGTTTTGCACCATTGCATTTGGGTGTGAAGCCCCGAAACCTTCTTCGCATCAAATTTCCTCCATTTATTCTCTCTTTTTTGTTCTACCAATGCGTGGAAGTCATTCAACATTCAGCACCTTTAAGGTGGAGAAAGCTCGAATTCCGGAAAGGACCAGGATGAGGAGGAGGAGCAACTTTGTCTAGGGCGATTGAGTTTTCCATTGCTTTGATGGTGTACTCTGCAGACCTTGGATTCAAGTTCCATTCGGTTTGGTATAATTTCTATTGGGGGATTTAAAGAGTGGTTTATGGCCGTGCATGGCAAATACGTGGAGGAGAGAGGAGACATTCGGTGGTGATTTTCGACATTTGCAGAACAACCGGCCGCTATCTGCATGAAGCAGGAGCCACGTGCCCCCACCCCACCCCCTAACGTGCCCCGTCGGAAATGCAAGGCTCCACCTAAAATGAGAGCAAGCACAACCACGCGAGTATGGTAAAAGTAAATTTGTACTCGCCCTGTCGTGTAAGGTTGTAACTCTATTTAAACCAAAAAAAAAGGTTGTAACTCTATTCACCTATAAACGTATAGATCTCCCACCAAACCCCCCAAAGATTTCAACGTCTATCATCTCCCCATCGTTCACAAAGTCTCCGGCGAGGCTGATTCTTATTGTTAAAGAATGTATTGAGAAATGAATCTCATATCAGATAAATAATGGAAAAAAATCTGGTTTATAAGATAGTATGTACTCTCATCTTGTTAGCTTGAACTTTTACACTGGATATGGGTCCAACCTCTTGTCAGCTAATTAAAATTTTAACATGGTATCAAAGCCAACTGTGTGGACTTACACTACGTCAGGTCTGAGCGTGAAATTCATGGCCTGTTAAACTTGAGATTGGAAGAAAAAAATGCCCAGCTCATAAAGAAGTCTGATTTATAAGAGAGTTGATATCACTATCCTATCAGTTTAGTTTTTTGGATTGGATATGAGGCAAACCTCTTACCAGATTGGTAAAAATATAACAGAGTGGAAGAAGAGGTGAAGAGGAGCTCTGAGAAATGTCAACCCACCAAGAGGTTCCCGGTGACCCAACCCAGACTGGAACCGCCCTCCTCGAGACCGCCACCCGCCATTCAAGGCTTTGGTCCTGCCAACAAAACCCACCAGCACCTCTGCGCGTCAGTTTCCTCTTTCTTTCCTTTCCCATATAAGCTTGTCGTCGACTGTTCTTCCCCTGCATCATTTTTCCCGTATTTATTGTGTAAATGTCTTAAGGGTCCAATATCTCGCCCTGTGGACTTTTCTCGTAATGAATCTGCTCAGTGCATCTGAATTTGGATGTGATGCTAGGTTTCATTTCTACGCGCACGACATGACTAGGCAAGTGGAGGCCCACCACTTCTGCCGCCACCTGAACGAGGACGTGAGGCGGTGCCTGATCTTCGACGGCCCCTATGCTGAGGCCTGGTTCATCGGGGTCGAGTACATCGTGTCTGAGGAGATCTTCCTCGCTCTGCCCAACTATGAGAAGCCCCTGTGGCACACCCACGAGTTCGAGGTCAAGGGCGGGTACCTGTTTTCATGCCTGCCGTCCCGGGTCCCGTCCAGTGCCAGGACCTCGAGAAGGTGTGCAAGACTTACAGGAAGACCATCCATTTTTGGCAGATCAATAACGGGGATAGCCTTCCTCTCGGTTTGCCTAAGGTCATGATGGCTGTTACCCGGATGGTCAGCTCCACGAAGATCTCGCTAAAGGTAATTATATGGTTATTGTTTTTTTGTATCGAGGATCATCACTACAAGAATATTCGGGAGTTGCATGTGAATTTAGCATGACACTTACGTCGTGAAATTTACGCACGTAAATTTCCTCAAGATTTCCATCGGATCGGAAATTCTGGCTATGATATTTCCATCAGACTTGTACTAGTAGGAACCGGGAACTGTAAGAAATCAGCAGATTTTGTTGCAGGGCATTAACAATCTCTTCAGATCTCTAATAATCATACCCAAAAACTTACGTTAGGATAAGTTTAAACATAGATGAAGGCTTAGAGCCCACATAGAGTACCGTGAAGGGTTTAGAGTTCATTAATGGGTATATTGCTGATGTGGATTCAGTCTCCCAAAAATTAATTGAATTCTATTGATTTCTGACACTACATTAGTACTATCATGTAGTATATTCGTTACACAATATTGTCCCGTATTATGGGTCCACTTCATAGCTTATAGTAGGGATCTAACCCTAAGTTTGGTGTTTCCTATAGTGTCAAAATGATCGGATTTAGATTTTTGGACTCCAGTCAGAGGGGAGATTGTTGCATGAACTCAGTTCGCTACGTTATTTGTGAACTTTATTAATCAATATTTAACATGTCATAAACTGTCACATCACAATTTTTTTTATTAATTAATAATATTAAATTTTTAAACATAATTTAAAATAATTGCTGAAGTGTAAAATATTCATTGGTTGAGTTTATCAGATCTCAACTCACTTAAGAATTTCTCGGTCCCGAGAAATCTACTTCTCCTTTTTGCGCTGATGATGGTTTGCTTCAACTGTAAAAATGAGATATACTGCAGGTCTGGAGAAGAGATTCAGGATCTTGCTCAAGGAGGAGAGGGAGAACCGATCCTACATGGCAGGACCAGTGCACGGAAAACATCCCCTGGCAAATGCAGCCTCTAAGGGACTTGAGACGGAGCTGAGGGAGGTGGACTTGAAACTGTTGAGATTAGAATTCTATATCGACCAAATTAAAAAAAGAAACTTAGGTTTATGAGAGAATTGAGTACCACCATCTATCAGTTTAGACTTTTGGGTGAAACGGGCTCGAGACTCTTGTAGGCCCAAGTTAAAAATTTAATATGGTATCAAAGTAAGTTGATCCTGAACTCGCACCACGCCAGACTCGAGTGTGGAACTCGTGGCCCGTCCGACTCGTGGTTAGTTCCTCGTGGTAGTTTCTCCCCCCTTACCCGAGACCGGAAGAAAAAATATCCGGCTTGAGGTTGGTTGTTGAGGGCAGATGTTTAATGGCATGTATCAAGTGTGAAGAGTGTGGGTGTTGAGATTAAAATCCCACATCGATCAGATTAAGAAAGAAACTCGGGTTTATAAGATAATTGAATATTATCACCTATCAACTTGGACTTTTGGGTGGAAACGGACTCGAGACTCTTGTAAGTCCGGTTTAATAAAAACCGATAGGGTCGGTGGCCCGAGTGTTTGTTTGAGAAAGGAAGAAATGGACATGGGTTAGCAGGAAGGAGGAAGAGGACGTACATACATAAAAAAAGCTTGCCTTACTTGGTGTCATGTGCATAACCAGTCGGACTTCCGTGTCGTTTGTTGTAGATCAGTGTGCGCGGGCATGTACGTAATGGAACTTTTTGTCTGCCCGCTGCAAGAAACTTGGCCAGAAGAATCCATCGATCCACAAATAATACTGGAATCTGCCCCCAGATTCCTACTTTACTGAGATCATCGGAACGTCCCCAGGTCAAAGTCTGTCCATGTCGCCTCATGGAGCTATTCCAGACTCGTCCTGCATTATCTTCAGAAGTAGAACTTGTAAACCCGGAATAATATAAAAATTCCAATAATAATAATCTCGATGGCCACAAAGAAATAAATATTATAAATGAAATGATATTTCACGAATTCTTTCTATAGGCACAATATAGTGCAAGAAAGACTTACCGGGAATTGAAGTAGAAGAAGAAGGCAATTCGACTAAATTTATAAAATATAAATAATCGAATAACACAAATCGAATTAACAAACTTGAAATGGAAATCTTTTACTGATTGAGTCGAGGCCTGTGGCGGTCACAGTGTCCTTAAGACTGATTCGTCCCCTCTGGTCGTGCCGAGGTAGCGTGGACTTCAATCTCCCAGGATACAACGACTCGGAGCTGGAGGTTGCACGAGACCCGCAACTGGAGGCGAACTGGAACCGAAGCCGGAAACCACCGAAAACTATGCAGATGCAGAGAGGGAGAAGAGTGAGAGCTCTAGAGCTTGTTGTGTGCTCTAAACCTATGGAGGGGGCCTCTATTTATAGGCTGGTGGAGGGCTGGTGGCTTAAATGGCAGAGAACCGGGCAATTGAATGCCCGAACCGGCCGTAAATGCACTGAACCGGACATTAAAAGGGCTAAACCGGGCGTTAAGAGCCCTTAATAGCACCGAACTGGCCATTAATCCGACTGAACCGGTCATTCAGTGCCCCTATTAAGGTCGGACCCTTAATGCCGTCCCTTAATATGGCCTTTAAGACCCTAAACCGCCTGGAATCCGAAGAGTCGGGAATCCGAGGCAAATTTATTGAAGGAAAAAAAAAATTGCCAGAAATGGCAAATTAGGCCGGCACCTCCTGCCATAGGCGGGAGCCGCGAGAAAGCCGTTTATTGTAGCTGAAGTAGTTACTTATCGTAAGACTACTCTTAGCTTATAAACCCTTTGAAATTCTCATCCCTAATCGATGTGGGATTGAGTTTCTGCATTTCCCATTATGGGCTCTTTGGGCCCTATGGGCCCTTATAGGCCCGGACCTCTTCATGGGTTTTTATAAACCCAACCCATAACCATAATAAGTCCATGGACTTGAGCCCATTTCAATTCCTTCAAATTCCAAATCAATTGGACTTAGGCCCAAATATAATTTTCAATCCATGAGAACAATTTCTCATTCAATTCAATGCCAGTTTTCCAACAATCCCCCACATGAATGAAAATTGTTTTATTTTGACTCTGTGGTGGTTTCCAACAAGTGAATCCTGCATAGGATAGGTAGGGTAACCCTTTGAACCTTCCCTTGTAAAGGTACACTTACTTTACTAGCTGTCCAGTAGACACGATGTCCTTGAACTGTCCCGCTTTCTTGTGTAAAGGATCATATACCTCACACAGGAGTTCACAACACTTCTGTTCCGTTCTCACGGTTGTGTTCGTTTGGCCATGAACACCGTCCTGGTTCTGTGAGAGTTTCTAAAGAATTAAGCCCTTATTCTCCTTTGAAGCGGCCCCACTTCTCTCTCACATAGGTGATTTATAATCTCAAGAGTATTCTGCCTACTCTTTTATAAATCATTAAAGCATCTAAATGCCAACCTCAACATGATAATATCACTGTTTCTTATCAAGGAACGGGTTGAGGAATAATCCCCCCACAGTGACCTCATCAGGTCTTATGAGTAGGTTGTCCCTTTGAACCTAGATCTTGGGATCTCCAGTCAACAAGGTAGGGTTTTCCTTCATAAAACCTTTTCTTTCATGGGCTTCAGTCCCATTCCTTTCGACATTTTCTCAACTAGTTCTCTGTTTAACCCTTTGGTTAGCGGATCCGCTAAATTATCTTTTGACTTCACATAGTCAATTGTGATAATTCCAGTTGAGAGTAACTGTTTAATGGTATTGTGTCTACGACGTATATGTCTAGACTTACCATTATACATTTGACTTTGTGCCCTTCCAATGGCAGACTGACTGTCACAATGTATACATATTGATGGCACCGGTTTTTCCCATTCTGGGATATCCTCAAGAAAATGGCGTAGCCATTCAGCCTCTTCTCCACACTTATCTAAGGCTATAAACTCAGATTCCATTGTGGATCGGGCTATCACTGTTTGTTTTGAGGATTTCCATGACACGGCTGCTCCTGCTAATGTGAATACATATCCACTTGTAGATTTCGAGTCTTTTATATCAGATATCCAGTTTGCATCACTGTACCCTTCAAGTACGGCTGGATATCTGGTATAATGCAGCCCATAATCCCGAGTATACCTTAGGTACCGTAATACCCTCACAATTGCCTTCCAATGGTCGGCACTCGGGTTACTCGTATATCTACTTAGCCTACTAACCGTGTAGGCTATATCTGGTCTAGTACAACTCATTAGATACATCAAGCTACCAATAACTCTTGAGTATTCCACCTGTGAAATACTCTCTCCTCTATTCTTCGATAGATGGAGACTTGTATCTAATGGTGTTCTAGCGACACCAGAATCATTCTTGTTAAATTTCTCAAGAATTTTGTCCACATAGTGTGACTGACTTAAGATAAGTCCTTCTAATGTTCTCGTGATCTTAATTCCTAAAATCACATCAGCAAGACCCATATCTTTCATGTCAAATCTTGCATTCAACATGTTCTTGGTAGATTTGATAATTTTCTCATCACTACCAACAATGAGTATGTCATCTACATATAAACATAAAATGACGTAACTATTTTCCGTCTCTTTTATGTAAATACATTTATCACACTCATTAATTTTGTAGCCATTGGTAATCATTGTATTGTCAAATTTTTCATGCCACTGTTTTGGCGCTTGTTTCAAGCCGTACAATGATTTAACCAATTTGCATACTTTCTTTTCCTTTCCTGGAGACACAAACCCTTCGGGTTGTTCCATATAGATTTCTTCATCTAAATCTCCATTTAGGAATGCCGTTTTCACATCCATTTGATGTACCTCTAAATTACGCAATGCCGCAATTGCAAGTATCATCCTAATGGAATTTATTCTCGTCACAGGAGAATAAGTGTCAAAATAATCAATGCCTTCCTTTTGCTTGTATCCCTTGATAACAAGTCTAGCCTTGTATTTATCTATGGAGCCGTCTGCTCTCATTTTCCTTTTAAAGATCCACTTAGATCCTAAAGGTTTACAACCGGGAGGAAGATCGACTAACTCCCATGTATGATTCTGTAAAATAGAATCAATTTCACTGTTGATCGCCTCTTTCCAAAGAGGTCCCTCTGAAGAAGTCACGGCTTCTTTATACGTCTGTGGTTCTTTTTCCAACAGATATGTTATAAAATCATCTCCAAATGATTTTTCCACTCTCGCCCTTTTACTACGTCTAGGCTCAAATTCATGATCAGAACCTTGATCCGATTCATGACTTTTATAATTCATAACTTCAGCGGTTCGTTTCGACGAACTAGATCCTTCGTTGGATCTATACGGAAATACATCTTCAAAAAATGATGCATTTCTCGATTCCATTATCGTATTCTTGTGTATATCATAAATCTTTGATTCATACACAAGGAATCGATATGCATTACTATTATGTGCATAGCCTATAAAAATACAGTCCACTGTTTTAGGACCTATTTTTACCTTTTTCGGTGTTGGTATTGCTACTTTTGCAAGACACCCCCACACTCGTAAGTGTTTGTAGGATGGTCTCCTACCATGCCATAGTTCATATGGCGTCTTTTCCTCTTTCTTTCGAGGTACCTTATTTAAAAGGTAATTGCTTGTCAAAATAGCTTCCCCCCACATGTTCTGGGGTAACCCTGAACTGAGAAGTATCGCATTCATCATTTCTTTCAATGTGCGATTTTTCCGTTCAGCAACACCGTTTGACTGGGGTGAGTAGGGCGCAGTTACTTCATGGACTATTCCATGTTGTGCACAAAAGTCACCAAATGGTGCTTCATATTCACCGCCTCTATCACTTCTTAATCTTTTTATTCTCTTATTGAGTTGATTCTCAATTTCATTCTTATAGAGAATAAATTTTTCTAAGGCTTCATCTTTGCTCTTAAGCAAATACACATAGCAGTACTTTGTGCTATCATCGATGAAAGTAATAAAATACTTATTACCGCCTCTTGTTTGTACAGACTTTAAGTCACAAACATCACTATGAATTAGGTCAAGTGGTTCGGTATTTCTTTCAACGGTTTGAAAGGATGACCTCGTTAATTTCGCTTCTACACAAATTTTGCATTTGTGTTTAGAATCGATCTGGAATGTCGGTATGTGTTCCATGTTAATTAGTTTCCGTATTGAATCATAATTAACATGTCCTAGTCTACCATGCCATAAACTGGAAGACTCAATCAAATAAGAGGAAGAGGCTTTATCTTTATTGATAATCGTCAGTACATTGAGCTTAAAAAGCCCATTACATTCGTACCCCTTTCCAACATACATACCGGATTTCGTTATTATAACTTTATCTGACTCAAATACTATACGAAACCCATGTTTACTCAGCAAGGAACCGGAAACCAGATTCTTCCGGATCTCTGGCACGTATAGCACGTTGTTGAGAGTCAGCATCTTCCCGGAGGTCATTTTCAGCACCACTTTGCCTTTGCCTTCAACTTCTGACGAGGCAGAGTTCCCCATGTAAAGTTTCTCTCCACTAACCGGCTCAAAGCTTGTGAAGAGATCTCTGTTGGAGCAGATGTGCCGGGTGGCTCCAGTGTCAATCCACCATTCCTTCGGATTTGACCCCACCAGGTTCACTTCAGAGACCACAGCAGAAAGGTTGATGTCGGAAACATCTTGGGATATCGCATCAACCACATTGGCCTCGGGCTTCTTCTTCTTTGGAAGCCGACAATCAGTAGACCTGTGGCCCTTCTTGCCACAGTTGAAGCACTTCCCTTGGAATTTCGGCTTGGAAACTCCACCTTTGGGCCCAGCCACTTTGGGCCCAGTCTTGGCCTTGTTCTTTTTGGGCTTTTGTCCATGCTCAACCACGTTGGCCTTCGCAGCACCTGCAAGAGGAATGTTCTTCTCGGACCCCCTGTTGTCTTCTTCAATTCGAAGTCTAACGATGAGGTCTTCAAGTGACATTTCCTTTCGCTTGTGCTTCAGATAGTTCTTGAAGTCCTTCCATGCCGGTGGTAGCTTCTCAATTATTGCAGCCACCTGAAAGGTTTCACTCAGAACCATCCCTTCAGCATGAATTTCATGCAAGATTACCTGAATCTCTTGCACTTGACTGATCACCGTCTTGGAATCCACCATTTTATAGTCGAGGAACCGTCCGACGACAAACTTCTTTGTGCCGGCATCCTCTGTCCTATATTTACGGTCCAGGGAATCCCATAGTGTTTTCGCCGTCTTCAGTGTACAGTACACGTTGTACAGCGAATCGTGCAGCCCGTTCAGAACGTAATTTCTGCACAGGAAATCAGAGTGGTGCCAGGCATCAACAGCTTGAGCTGCCTGGACATCCGATTGTCCTTCAGGAAGCTTGGGAGCCTCCTCAGTCAAGAACCGAGCAAGGTTCAGGGTGGTCAAGTAGAAGAGCATCTTCTGCTGCCACCTTTTGAAGTTCAACCCATTGAACTTCTCAGGTTTTTCACTGTGGTTGACAGGAACCACAGTAGGCACCGAGCCAGTAGGCACGGAACCTGTGCCTCCAAGAGGCATGGCTGGGATAGATCCCGAGCCCGGTGTGACTGGGGCACCAGAGCCCCTAGCCACAGTGGCAGCATCAGCGGCGGGAACAATAGCCGGGTTGTTTTCAGTAGCCATCTGAGATTAAAGAACAAACCGAATCAGTCTTAAGTTTGTAAACCCGGAATAATATAAAAATTCCAATAATAATAATCTCGATGGCCACAAAGAAATAAATATTATAAATGAAATGATATTTCACGAATTCTTTCTATAGGCACAATATAGTGCAAGAAAGACTTACCGGGAATTGAAGTAGAAGAAGAAGGCAATTCGACTAAATTTATAAATATAAATAATCGAATAACACAAATCGAATTAACAAACTTGAAATGGAAATCTTTTACTGATTGAGTCGAGGCCTGTGGCGGTCACAGTGTCCTTAAGACTGATTCGTCCCCTCTGGTCGTGCCGAGGTAGCGTGGACTTCAATCTCCCAGGATACAACGACTCGGAGCTGGAGGTTGCACGAGACCCGCAACTGGAGGCGAACTGGAACCGAAGCCGGAAACCACCGAAAACTATGCAGATGCAGAGAGGGAGAAGAGTGAGAGCTCTAGAGCTTGTTGTGTGCTCTAAACCTATGGAGGGGGCCTCTATTTATAGGCTGGTGGAGGGCTGGTGGCTTAAATGGCAGAGAACCGGGCAATTGAATGCCCGAACCGGCCGTAAATGCACTGAACCGGACATTAAAAGGGCTAAACCGGGCGTTAAGAGCCCTTAATAGCACCGAACCGGCCATTAATCCGACTGAACCGGTCATTCAGTGCCCCTATTAAGGTCGGACCCTTAATGCCGTCCCTTAATATGGCCTTTAAGACCCTAAACCGCCTGGAATCCGAAGGCGGGAGCCGCGAGAAAGCCGTTTATTGTAGCTGAAGTAGTTACTTATCGTAAGACTACTCTTAGCTTATAAACCCTTTGAAATTCTCATCCCTAATCGATGTGGGATTGAGTTTCTGCATTTCCCATTATGGGCTCTTTGGGCCCTATGGGCCCTTATAGGCCCGGACCTCTTCATGGGTTTTTATAAACCCAACCCATAACCATAATAAGTCCATGGACTTGAGCCCATTTCAATTCCTTCAAATTCCAAATCAATTGGACTTAGGCCCAAATATAATTTTCAATCCATGAGAACAATTTCTCATTCAATTCAATGCCATTTTTCCAACAGAACTTAATAGAATTTGCATGAGATCTGAATAGCATAAGAAGATTGGGGCGGCGATCATTCAGTTCATTGACAAGCTAAGAACAAGAAAACACATTGTCGGGCCTGCAACCTTTCTGTCTTTCCTTTTCTGAGAGAGTCGAGAACTCTTTTGTTGAGGAAATATGATAAAGTAACATGATCTCGATAGTCACAATTACAAATAGATTATAGAAAGTTTACGATTCATAGTCGTGCTATGACCTATGGTAAGTAATAGTATAAAATCGAATCGAATTAAAGAATTGTAAAGTTAGGGAATGTCGAGACTTGTAGCAATTAAAATATCCTTAAAACTAATTCGTCTTCCTCTTGGCTATGATGAGGAAGTTTAGATGTCGGTCTCCCAGAAATATGACAGTCGAGGTTGAAGTAGTACCGAACTTCGACTCCTAGGCGAACCAGACAAATCCATGTAATCACAACGAAAATGATGCAGATGCACCGATAAGAAGAAGAATTACTATGGCCTTATTTATCTAGTTATCTAGCGAGTTAGAAATACGACGGTTTAAACGGTTCGTGAAGTTTGGAGATCAAACGAGAAAATTACAAATGATTTTAAATTAATTAACAGGTTTCGATTTTGACTCCAGGTACCCTGTGTCTTGAAACAGACAAGACTGGTTTCTTGATTCGTTATCTTGAACCTACCTTATTTTAAGTAAAATCTACCCAATTACTCTGACTCTCGTCTCGTTATTTTAGTTTAGTGTGAGGTTATAGGGAATGCACATAGATGCAACCGTACTATGCACCTAGCTCATTTAGAACCCTCTGTAGGATCAACTATCGCATTATAGGTAACACAGTTCGTTCCCCGGGCAACAGTTCATTATTTCATCAGCCCCTAGTCCGTCGATCAACCTTATTAGTCAACTTGCATTGGTTAGCTCTTGTAGTTTGTAATCCGCTAGTCACAGATTACATGATTTTTTCCGATTTGGCATGATCCTGTTTTAGTGCTGGTATCAATTCATGGTTCATCATTGTACCCTTATGACTTCTTATGGGTGGCAGCTAGTGACCGGAACATAAAAAATATATCAAAATATTGTCTGAGCATGTTTGCACATGTTTACTTGAACCTGATCACTAGCCAGCATAACACCCCACTAGCTCATCCTGACTGAGTATTCGATGCACAATATATTAGACAGTGTCTGTCCAATGGTCTTAGGATCACTTCTAAATAAGAATTTAATTACGCTTCCATTTATCCAGTACATCTATTTTGATTTGGGAGAGCAAGTCCCAAAAATTACCCTTTTTTATATGGAGTCATACAAATTTAATTTTGACTCGTTCAATTCTATAATGTCTACTCCATTACTTGTGTATGTTCAAAATGTTTTGCGAAGTTAACTAGGTGCTGACTTGGACTTAATACTGTTAGAAATATTATTATTTTTATTCTCAAAGTGGTTTGATTACTATTTTATCCCTAAGTATTCATTAACTTTTCTAAAGAATGTCATTTACTTCCGATTTCATTTTCTCTTTTTTTTTTTTTTTGGATGAGTTCATTTTCTCTAATTAGGGCCTCCTCTCTAGCTCGAATAGATCCCTCCACCCCAAATCGTTCCCATCTACTCCCTTATTCTTCTATTCACAAGTATGACCGTGATTATGGTCTCGGATTCATGGGCTTTTGTATTGACAAATATCTATTGAAATGGTTGAAGGTGCCTGAGTTGATGAGGTTCTAATGAGTCCAGAGAAAATGGAGAGGCTTATTTAATGAAATCACGGTTTACGGTGGCGTAAACTAGTCATATAGAAAAGAGAACTAAACAAAAGTTTTACTCATTAAGTAACATTGCAAGCTGCACTAACTTCAACATTAGAGGGAATAGTTGCTAACTTTTAGTTTTGTTGCTCAGATATTCTCCAGGGGTAACCAACTATACGAGAGTGAAAAATATGGTGTGTTCCTCAACCATGATCCTGAACAGGGATGGATTTAGAGGGCACGAATGTCCCTTGAATTTTTGAAACTTATATATATACTTTTGTTATGTATGATTGACTTAAACCCTGAATTGATAGGAGCTCGCCCCCTACTTCATGAGAAGTGAGAATTCGCCCCCTTTACTTCATATTAAAAAGTGTTTCTTACTTCTTAAGTCCAAAGCTCAAATTTGTTCAATCATTTTGGTTTTGTAGGAAAATATATTATCCATTCATATTGGGCCATGACAGTAATTAGATGAATTAATAAGGGAAAAATTACTCCAAGAGTCCTATATATTTGTCGTTTTTGGCAATTGAGTACTATAAGTTTAAAAATATCTAAACAAGTCCTATAACGTTAGTTCCATAGCACAGTTGAGTCCCAAACATCAACTGCCGTTACAACAATGTTGATGTGGCAGTTAATGGTGTTAAATCTTGCACATGTGGCAATTTGACGCTCGCGTGGCCATTTTAACGTGACATGGCATTTGATGACGTAGACCGCTTGTAAAAATTACTTTTCCACCCCATACTACTATTAATTTTTTGAAATAATGCCATTGTGCTTTGCCAAGATCTCCAAGTGCCACCTCGATCCTGACCTCTGCAGACACAACTATCCTATAATGAGAGCGTAATGTACCCAGGAGGTAGCTCCATGTACACTTTTTCAGATAAGTCGCCATAAAGAAAAGCATTAGTCAAGTCCAACTATGAAAGTGACCAACCACGAATAGCTGCTAAAGAGAGCAAAATTATCACAATAACCATTTTTGCAATTGGGGAGAAAGTATCAAGAAAGTCGGTCCTTTCCAACTGTGTGTACCCTTTTGCAACCAGTCCTGCTTTATGCCTCTCAATTGGCCCATTTGATTTATACTTTTTTTTGTACACCCATTTACATAATACTGGGTGCTTGCCTACAGGTAAGCTGACAATGGACCAGGTTCTATTGAGTTCCAAACCTTTCAGCTACTCAGCCATCTACCTACCACACTCAAGACTTGATAGCTTCTTAATAGGTTTGAGGATCAATGTGAGAATAAATGGATAAAACAACCTATCTAATGATGAGACAACCTGTGATACTAATGTGATTTAGAAGTAGATATGCAATAGAGGCATGTGAAGTAAAGGGCAAGTCATAGTTGAGAGATGTTGCAATGTAGCAATGGTAGTCAGAGAGATACAAAGGAGCTTTTGGTACTCTCTGTGGTCAAGTGCTCGACACTGGATTTGTAGTGGAATGATTTCGGGAAGGAATGTGATCTTGGACTGACAAAGAACCATTAATATGGACTGGAAAAAGAAGAACTCTATTAGAAAAAAAATCTATTGTTGCTCAATGAGTTTGATTCCTTGGAAGGAAAAAATGGATTCATGAAAAATCACATGTTGAGAGATATGTGTATAGTGATTTGCCAAGTCTAGAAGTTTGTAACCTTTATAACCTAATGGATAACCTAGGAAAACCCAAGCACGGGCCCTTAGGGACAACTTAATTCAATTGTGCTTGCCGGTGGAACTGTAACAAAGGTACAAAAAGCTCATAAATGGTCATATGAAGGTTTCTTTTTTTTTTTTTAAGGTCAAAGGGTTTTTGTTTGAGAGTGGTGGTGAAGGAGTTCAATTGATTAAGTAGATGACAATAATCGCCCCAATAACACAGGGGAATGCAATATTGAAAAAAGAGAGCTCGGGCCACATTTAAGATATGCTGATACTTTCTTTCGACAACTGAGTTTTGTTGTGGTGTTTCCACACATGAATGATAGGATTGAATGCTCTTGCTACGCATGAAAAGTTAATTTCAGGGCATTATCTAATTGAATAGCTCTAATAGTTTCATTGTATTGAGTTTTCACAAGCTGATAGAAGTTGGGAAAAATGATATAGCATTTGATTTTGATTTCATCATATGTGCCCATGTTGCTTGAGTACAATCATTGACGATGGTAAAAAAAATATTTGTACCCATCTATGGTTGGGACACTGAAAGGATCTCGTATATCAATATGAACTAGAAAAAAAGGTTTTTTTTTGGACAATCTGTTTTGTGAAGAAAATGGAAAATGCCTTTATTTTGCAAGATGATAGACTTTAAAATGTGTAGAAAGATGTTGTAATTCTTTACGAATTTTTGTGTCATCATGCAAAAGTTGTAATCTGGGAAGATAAGGGTGAACCATGCGAAAGTGCCATAGGACACATTTGGACAAGATGAAAGGAGAGAAAATAGTATTGTAGACAAGTTCTTCAGAAACTAGCACATAGAGACCATTGCAATAATTAGCTCTCCCAATCATCAAGCCCTGAGTCTTATCCTGAATTAGACACAGTTCAAAGGGAAGTTAACAACATAGCTATGATCTTTTGTGAGAGAACTGGTACTAATGAGATTGAATATGAAATCATGAATGTATAATAGCTTTGGAAATGGTAAGATTATTTTGTCTTTGACTGAACCCACCTGAGTAATGGCAATTGTGCTGCATCAGGCAAAGTAACTCGTATAGGTTTAATTGAAGCAAAAGCAAGAAAGAAAGAAGCCTCACAACAAATATGGTGTGTTGCACAAGAGTCTATTATCCAGATTTTTCGAGAGAAAGGAGGTTGAACAATCAAGTTTATTAAGTGGATGTACCATAAACATGTGAAACAGAGGGTACAGATGCGGAAACTATCATAGTCTCCTGTGTTTTAGGTTGTTGGCTATATAATTTTGAGCTCAAGAACACAATAAGCTGTTGCGTTTGATAAAAAAATAGGTGACTTGAGGGATCTGCAGTTTTTGTTGCCATTGCATAGGTGTTTTGTCCTTTTGAAGTGTCATTTATCATATTTCTCTTGGAGGGAAAAGAGTTCCGTAATTGAGTGGACCCATTCAACTTGGGTCTGGGCTGATACCCTAATGGATACCATGAATTTTGCAGCATCAATTCACTTTGTGTCCAGCTAGTCCACAATAAGAACAAAGCTATCTATCCCTCCTTCCTCTCCCTAATGTCCAGGTATTTGTTGCAACATCAGGAACTACTGTCGCTGATTGAGATGTAGTAGCAAAAGTCATCAGCTTACCAATGGAAGCTCTAATGGTATGCTATCTTTCCTCTTATACCACTAAGTTGAATGCCTCCAAAACTAATGGCAAAGGATCCATCATTAAAATCTAAGCCCCGACTTCTGTAAATGATTCATTTAATGCAATTAAAAACTGCATTACATAGTCTTGATGTTCATTTTCGAATCATGATTTCATTCCTCCATAGTCACATACTCGTATGGGCTAATAGTTCTTTAGTTCATCTCATAAAGTCTTCAACCGTGTAAAGTAAGTGTTAACATCAAGAGGACATTGATGCAAACTGCTTAGTTGTTGTTTTAGTTGGAAGATTCTTGGGGCATCGTTTTGATGGAATCTCTCATGTAAATCCTCCCAAACTACCTGAGTGGTATCGAAGTACGGGAGACTATTAGCAATTTATTTTTTATGGCATTCAATATCCAACAGATAACCATGCTGTTACACCTTGACCACACATTAGACAAAGGATCTTCTGGAGAGGCTTTTCTAGATTACCATCCACAAATCACAATTTGTTCTTAGCAGTGATCGCCATGAACATTGATCACTGCCATGTGTTGTAGTTTGATCTTGTCAACACACGAGTCACTAGCACGAGACCAGGATGATCTCCACTTAGTAGAAAATAGGGGCCATGAATCTTATGGTTTTCTAGTTGAAGACCATAAGAAGAAGAAAAAGGATTCAGGAGTTGAAAGCGATTATTATTTACCCAATTGTTTTGATTTCCTTTCGCCATGAATGAAGTAGAAGATTGATACCCGAGCTACTGATCGTACAATTTGCTCTGATACCATCTCAAGAAATAGCTCAATTGTGAAACAGAGTAGCAACAAGAGAAGCAGAGCATGATTCAAAAAAGAGATAGAGCAGTATTCTTTTATTTCTCTTTGAAAAACTGATTTACAATGGCTTTCCCTCACTCTATTTATAACGAGAACATGAAGTGAGTTAGAATGTCTCATAACAGAGAGAAAAGACAGTTGTAAAAGAATTAAATGTGACTTCAATATGTCTTCAGTGTGGCTTCACTCATCGGAAACAGAAAATCATTCCAATTCTTCGTGTTATGACTTAGACTTACGTGTAGAATTCGTACCCATTGCCTGTCCATCAATAGTACATTAATAACTTCAAATTTTTCAGTAGGATGAGCGTGCACGCCACAAAATATTTATCTTGAATCTTATTTTGCAAAAGACTTCCATCTGATGCAAGTTTTTGGAGTATTTACCACTTTATATTAACAGTGGACTAAGAGATACATGATCTTAGTTCCATTGATTAGAATTGAACTCAAAATCTCTTGGTCTCAGGTTGAGAACGGGTACCATTATATCAAACCCCCTTTCTTTCTCCAATTTATTTTTACATATAATTAAGTAGTAAAAAAACTTATAAAAACCTACATTTATTAAATTATTATAAAACACCAATTTCAGAAGATACTCCTGAGCTTCACTTGCAGTACAGTACATCACTTATGTTCTAAAGAACTATTTGACATGGTCTTAATGTTTCCACGTCTTTCCATGTAAGTAACGGATAAAACTAAAATAAAATAACACAAAATGGAAACTCCTAGAAGTAAATAAAAATTTAATAATGGTGAAAGTAACCACATATAATTATAATTAAATTTGTGAACCTCCACTAACATCTTCGATGAAAGCCTTCAAATTCACATGAGATGAGCCACCATCCTTGACAGCTTCCTTAGCCAACTCTTTCCACCTCAAAGCATTTCCCTTCAACTCCTCCCTCCTCTCCCCAAAAACAATCTCCAAGCACCTCTTGATCTCGTCAGACTCAACTATTCCTTCCTTGTTCGCCTTGACCCTCACTCCAGTGCCCCATGCATCCTCGAGCAGCTTTGCATTAGTTCCCTGATCCGTCCACTGGGGAAACGCCACTACCGGTGCCCCGCAGATGATACTCTCGAGAGTAGAGTTCCACCCACAGTGCGTTAGGAAACACCCGAGCGATGGGTGAGAGAGCACTTCAAGCTGGGAGCACCACGACACTATCATCCCTTGTTCTTCTAGCTCCTCTCTACAGCTGAGCTCTTCTTCTTCTTGTTGTTGCTGTTCCTTGTTCTCTTCTTCTGTCAGCTTCTCCTTTCCTTCAGCTGGCTTCTCTTTTTCTCTCATCACCCACAAGAATGGCCTGCCAGTGGCTACTAGCCCTTTTGCGACTTCCTCGGTCTGCCTCATTGACAACTCTGCAATGCTTCCAAATGATATGTAGATAACCGACCTTCAGCCTGCGAGTCCAGCCATTCCTTATAATCCTTTGTGCCTGTGGTACATTAGAAGCTTTATACTTGGAATCATGCATGACTGTGTAGTCAACACTTAATTTCGATTACAGTGTCACTGAACTAACTCGTGTCTCACGAAATTTATTAGGTAACAGTATGATCTATTTAGAAAAAGATGGCGCTGTATCATTTTATCACGCTTGCAAATCCACCCTTGTGAAGTAATAAGGTGGCGAGGACTCTTTTACATTTCGACAATGAGAGAACGAAAGGAAGAGAATAAAGACAGAACAGGCCACGTGGGAGTTTGAGGATTATATGGATGTCTGTAACGAAAACGTCCGAAGAGAAGTTACTGAATAAATCTTACTGAAGTGTTATATAATATCCATGCACCATATTAATCTGATAGTTTTATGATGTCATACTCCGATATCTGTATATCGGCCATTCCCTAGCTACAAAATTGTCGGACAGATTATCCATCAGTGCGCGATAGATTTCTGACAGAATAACAAGGAGCGAGAATTTGCAATAAGGATTTTTGCGGTAGTAATCCACTGAAAATAACTGTCGGGAAATTGTGTTATCAATGGATTCTCAACGGAATCATCCGACGGGGATAAACAGTTTTGTCGTAGTATATATACACATACAGGAAAGGACATCGTTGGATAGTTATGAGCCTCAAACATTCGCAAATTTGACTTTGCAAAAAAATATATATATATATATATATATATAAATGGGAAGTCAGAAACGTCTAGCCATATTAAAGGAATAAAAAAGGGACTCCGCATACAGTGGGTGCCAAACGCATCCACTCGATTAAGTAATTAATAAATATGTAGTGAAATAGGTCTTTAGTCTAGTGATATTCTTCTCGAAATGGGATGAAAATGACCTGATTTTCATTCTTATCAATGATATTCTACATGTCCCTTATTGTTGTTTTTATTGAGATTTGATTTATCATTCATAGAAAGAATATTTTGGATATCAAATAGATACTGTCATTAGGATATTTGATCATATTTTATATTGTTTAATGTATTTTCTATTTTCCTACTTTCATTCGTCCCTTAGCCTATAAATAACTAAGTTGTCTATTGTAATAGTTGAGTCCATCAATAAAGAAATATGTATTATCCTCACGATTTCTGTATTCGATTGGTCACAATGCTCTCCATCTTCTCCTTACTCTCGTCCACGGTGTATGAAATTTGACGGTTTTCATCTCTTCACTTATAGATATGAATCTCTTTTGCAAGGAAAAATAATAAATAAGAAAACCATTTGAAAAGGGAAGAAGATCTAAGCTCGGCCTATGATCCCATGGAAGAATTAAATTAAAAAAAGTAAATGAGGGAAGAAAAAAATGAGTTTAGTACAACAGTAATTCAGGGTGGCACTATGAGAAAGTCTCGGTAAGTAATAGTGCCACCACGTGATAGTACTATAGTGATGCAAATTAATAAAATTCAGTTATTTTTATAATTATTTTATTTTTAAAACTTTACATCAATATCTTTAAAATAACTCATTTTTATCTGGTTAGTGTCATCCTTGATCACTGTTATACACAATAATCTATGCTTCATGGGGAGAGAGGTGCAGCAACATGCAACAAAATTGATTAATGCCTTTCCATTAGATTTGTTGCATCTAGCTAACGAGTTTTCTGGCCTTCCAGCGATAATTTTGCTTCTTATTTCACTGATTAGAATAATCAAGTTTTCCAGCTAGTCTAGCATTGAGTTTAAAAAAGTAAAAAAGCAAATAATCCCTTTTTAAGAAAATAAAAAATTAAATGAAGTGAAACTGATGAGAGCAAAATTATTCAGTTTCTATATTTGTAAATTTTCACTGTCCTTATTGGAATTAAGACATATATTCATCGACTAAAAAGTTGGCCCGTAATTGGACATAAAATGAACATAGTTATAAATGTCATATCGTTCCAATATTTCTCAACAAAATGGATCTTGTTCAAATTTGGTAATTGCTTGTTAAATGACCTAAAACAACACGAAATGGACCAAAGATATGACCTAAAAATTGGAGATTTGCTATTGTGAAATATCAGACCCAAAAATAATACTGAAAGGGCCCATGGTTATATAACACAGTAAAGAAAAATTAGTCAAATTATTTTGACCTGTAATAATTAATTGGTCGATAACAACACAAATTTGCCATTTGTCATTTTTTTATTGACATTCTCTCACGCTATACAATCATGTATGATTAACCTAAGAAATTCGCTGCTTGCAGGGTACTTGTTTCTAGTGATCGAAAAAGATGAGATACAAGACAAAGGGAATGGTTCAAGGTTTAATTTATGTAGTCATGAGACGTACCTTGAAAGAGATCAGCTCCAAAGGAAGTGTCCGACGGGTCTTTGCCATCTAAAAATGCCGAAGGAACCAGTGGCCCGATCCCGACCATCCTGTACTTCTCGATGGCTTTCAAGGCCTCCGGCTCGAGCGCATCGAATGTATTGACAAGTACCCTAGGTTTGGTCTCCTTCTCCAGTGTTTCCAACTGTTCCTTGTAAGCTGGGAGGACGAAAGTATATGTGTTTGTCGGTACGAGGAAAGAGGGAAGGTCACGGCTGGCCAGCTTCATCGGCAAGCCAGGAAGCTCGATCGAACCGGCGGGGTTGTCGTCCCTGCAGCCCTCGTCAATCAAGTCCCTGTAACCGTAGAAGTAATAGTGGTAAATGTCAAAGACGATGGCGGGCTGGATCCAGAGGAGGGCGGAGGGGAAGCCGAGCTCCCTTGCCACCTCCCCGGCCCAGGGGAGGAGGAGGCTGTAGACGATGCAAGTGAAAGGACAGCCCTCGCCGGCGTCGGAGCAGATAAGGTCCCTCAGACGCTCTGATCCTCGGCGCCTCAGCTGCGACATGTAGTCATCGACGCTATCCCCTTGCTTGAACCCGTCGTCGTAACCATCAGAGAAGGGGGCGAAGGACAGCCCGTGGGAGTCGGGGAGCTTTGACATGCGACGGATGGCGGAGACGCTGGTGGTGAAGGTGACCCGGGCTCCGGCACTGATGAGCCGCTTGGCGAGCTGGAGGGACGGGTTGATGTGGCCCTGCGCGGGGAACGTAACAAGGAGAAAGCGGCTGGGCGCCATGTTGTTATGAGGGATTCTATCGCTCGGGCTTGTTAATGCTAAGCGTAGGGTTCACAGTGAGGGCACAACTCGTGTTTTCGTGCTGTATAAATAGAGGGTTTCCTGGAGGAAGAGATGGAGAAACCTATTTTAAAATGAGTATATCACGTAATAATACCGATATAATATTATAAATTAATAAAATTTAATTATTAGTTTATAATACTACCTTAATACTGTCACATAATATACTCGTTACACATGATAAGGTCTTGTATATAATTGGTATATCAAGTGGAGGTGTCGATGTAATGTCACAAGTTAATAAGATTAAATTACTTTAAATTTTTTTAATAAAATATAAGAGGGAAAAAAGAGTCATAAAATAAAATAATTCAATTTAATTAAATCGTGGCATAATATCAACACTTCCACGAAGAGATGACGTTTGTAGTGACGAATTTTGAGGGGAAAGAAAGCTGATCTTGCTGTCTGTGGCCTTTGTCGGAACTTGGTGGAATTTGGTTCTTGTCATTTCCAAAACGATTCATGCGCACCCTCGCATACCATCGTGGGCAAGACGAAACTTTGAGACGGTTTTTTGCATGTTAGCATGTAGAAACATAATAAATTCAAAGTAAGATAGATTTGCGTCCGACAGTGTGTAAATTTCGGAAAAGTATTTGGTGTTATGGTTTCCATGATGAGGAATTTAAATTGTAAAACGTATTTTTGGGCCCTTCTTTCCTCAGGCTAAAAACCCCAAAATCCGACTATTTCTAAAAGCCCATGTCCGGCAATACTCAATATCTTTCTCGCCTTCTCATTAATTGACACGGAGGCCTTTTAAGATTTTCTAGAGTTTTTTCTGGTTTTATTTTCTATTTAAGATTTTTGTTTTTAATTTTTAATTTAAAAAATTGATTTTTTTTCTAAATTTTCATCATAAAATAACTTACGCAATTAACTGCTGTTAAATTGTGACATTGACCAACAACACTGATGTAGTATCACTGTTACACTCAAAGCTTTCTCGTAAAATTCACTCAACAAGTTCCTTTCATTAGTAAGAATTCAATTCTGAATTTTCTTATGGAAAAAGAGTTGATTCATGTCAACTAACTTGCATTGGTGGGATCCGGTTCATTTTGGACGCTACTTTCTCAATCCAGTGGCAAGAAATTTAATGTGGGTACGGCACTTTGGGCGGTCCCGATGTACTATTTCAAGAAAGGGATTTGATCATCTTTTGATTCTAATTTACTAGCAAAAGTATTGAACTCGATTATTGCAAGTAGGAGTTCGCACATCTTTTTATTTCCTTCTTTCTCTTGTTGCTTGCACACCTCTTTTTTTTTTTTTTTTTATGAATTATCGGTATTTAAAAAGTACAGAGAGCATTAATATTCAGTTTAAGTGGGACTCCGAATGTGGATTTTCTTCATTCACAAGACTCTTACTAGGCGCCCTACTATTGTCACACCCTGAAATCATGAATTTCCGTAGGCTATTACAATGTCGTGATTAGGAATAAATATATGTAAAAGGATTCAACACCAATTATTTAAGGAATAAATTTAAGGTTAATAAGAAACCTATTATTCACCTAATGGAGTATTAAACTAATCACTTAAGTTTTTATTAATGAGTCGCAATCCAAAGTTTGGATCCGAGGATTCTATTATGTTCAAAGGCTCATAAGACAGTCGACATGTCCTAAATTGATACCCCAGTGTATCTAAACTGGCCTCCTTTTATGAAGTCAAATTCTTTACCCAATTCAAGGTATGGACCAATAGATTGGCACAAAATTTTCAAAAGTTCGACTATATCAGCCTTCTTTTACGTGCACCATACAAGCAGCGACTAATCCAAGAAAAGACAGCCTATTCAACTTGAGTAACAATACAGAAATCGAGTCAAATCGATCAAAGACTCGATAAAAATTCAAGAAAATACTGGATGCATTTCAGAGGGCTCAAAAATATTTTCAAGATTCAAAAACTTCACGAATTGGGAATTGATTTGTAAGATCCCGAGAGTGGGGCCAATTTTCGAAAACCAGAGGGCTCATTCATAAAATCCACAAATTAAGATAAGAGTTTTGTAAAATTCAGGTACTAAGGGTTGGATTTGCAAATTTCTAACAACCAAGAAAGTCGAGAGACCGGCTGAAACAATTCATAATCCGATTAACTTGTCTGGGTTGGAAGCCCTTCCTTGCCTTTTGTGGGCCCCCGGCAAGTCTGTGCTCGTCATCCCTTTTTGAACAATCCATCCATCCGCCTGCTCTTCCTTTATGGCGCCGAGAGCTGGAAAAAGAGAGAGGTAGGGATGGAATTCGGGGCGTGGAGCAATTGTCCTCTGAAATCGAAAAAAATTTTAATTTATTATTTATATTTTACTTAATTTTATTTAATTTTTTTATTAAATTATCTTATTTTATTTCATAAATTTGTTATATTATTATTCTATAAAGTGTCGTCCTCTAAATTTATTATATTAGTATCCTATAAAATTTCGTCTCTTAAACCAAATTTCTGAGTCCGTCTCTGTGGCATGGTCAGCCTCCGTTATAAAGCTGGGCAAAGGTTTTCCTGGAAATAGAAATGGGCTAGCTGTCCCCTGCAGTCCCCCACGCCAGAACCTTATATTTTGTCCTTACATCAATATTATTTATTCCGTTTTTCATTTTTTTCTCATTTTTCTACGAGAATTTATTTAATCAGAAGTTCGTAAGAAGAAAAATCTCGAGAAAAGACACTCGGATCTGCGAGTTATGAACCTCTGCACTCAACTGACCACCATCCACTTATATAACAAACTGTGGCTCGGAATTTAGTTCTTCTAGACTAAATCTGAGTGTTTCAACATTGCGCTCTATTTTTTTCCTCAATTATCAATGAGTTAACAATCAAATCCAGTCAGTTTCGCTTAATTTGGATTCCCAATAATTAGTTATGATCTTTTGACTAAAATTGGCCGAAGTTAAATGATTTTAGCTGGCTAGCCATTTTTGTTCGAAAAATTATATCTTCCTCTCCGAGTAGAATCTCGGGGTCTCTGATGCACCAAATCGAAGCGAAGTCAATGATTTTCACGATGAGCATGTGTTTGCCTCATTTCCATTCCCACTAAGCACTCGATTTTACTCCTGAAATGTAAGCTGATTCGTGCATCAACACGAGCTCATACCCATTATATTATCGAGATTCTTGCCCTTTCTGGACAAAAATGAGGTGTCCACACTATCTCAGCCAATTTAATTTGGTTTAGAAATCTTGTTTTTAAGAGTAGAAAAATACTAGAACAGACTAGCTAAGAATGTCGTCATACATTTGCAAAAATCAACGTTGGTATTTCGTCAAGTAATTTCTCGACATTTGGTACATCGCACGGATCATTCATGAAAACTCGGATGTTGAGATCGCCAGGACAACCGGGCGTCAATGTCCCTACTCCTTAAGCAGGGTACTGAACTTGAATTCCGTGAAGAAATAAAATTTTCATAATTAAGATAATTTTATCCATAAAATGACCACCTAATTCTAACACTTATTAATATTATTAAATTTTAAATATCATGTATTTTATAAATTTCTTGCCAATGCTAAAGTCCCATCCTCCTTGAATTTGGATCTCTCTCGCTGGGGCAAAAGCATCGATCGTACTTAGCTGGCCTCTTATTGCTCTATTTGGGGGTATTAGGTTTATTCTCAGTTTCTAAGCTTTCTAGGTGCTAAGTAATAGACAGGAAATTATTAAGCAAGATTCTAGCATAGTTAAGAGTGATCATAGATGATATTATTTACTCTTCTCCTCAGGTACATTTGCTTATTGTATAAACACATGTACTATCACCATATATATTCATCAATATACTAAATAATCACTATTTGTGATTATTCTCGTTAATTTCTTCTCTAAATCCTTGATGGTATCAAAGATAATAATCGGAAATTTTTTGATCTCTACTATCCTCCCGTTATTGATCCTGTCGTTTCTACTGAAGGAGTCTTCTTCTTCCCTATTAGCCCACCTTCTGCCATCATCTCTATCAGCCCACCTTCTCTGTCACACAACCACCATGGCCAAGACTATGTATATGCCCGACATATCCCTCCAAAATTCCTTTCCTACAGCTCCAATCAAATTAAACCGCAAGAACTACCACTTCTAGAAGTGTGTCATGACTCTCCTGCTTGACTCGTATGGCCTTCCTGAATATGTCGAGGGCAAGACAACACCACCTACAAAAAATCAAATAGACAGCACCGGCCAAAGCACACCAAATCCAGAGCACATACATTGGAAATCACGCGACAAGTTTGTATTGACATGTTTGATTCTATCTATTCTTGTAAGTAGGAGTTCGTACATTTTTTTATTTTATTCTTTCTCTTGTTTCTTGCACACCTCTTTTTTTTGTATGAATAACCGGTGATTAGAAAGTACAATGAGCACTGAATTTTCAGTTTAAGTCGGGTAGGTCCATCAGGGGATAAAACTCTACGAATGTGGATTTTCTCTATTCACAGAACTCTTAGTAGGCGCCCTACTATTGTCGCACCCTGAAATCATGAATTTTCGTAGGCTATTATAACGTCGTGATTAGGAATAAATATATGTAAAAGGAGTCGCCATCAATTATTTAAGGAATAAGCTTAACGTTGATAAGAAACCTATTATTCACCTAAAGGAGTATTAAACTAATCACCTAAGTTTTCACTAGCGAGTCTCGATCGGATTCTATTATATTCGAAGGCTTATAAGCCAGTCGACATGTCCTAAATTGGTACCTTAGTGTATCTAAACTTGCCTCCTTTTATGAAGTCAAATTCTTACCTTATTCAAGGTATGGACCAATAGATTGACACAAAATTTTAAAAATTTTGACTATATTAGCCTTCTTTTACGTACACCATACAAGCAGCGGCTAATCCAAGAAAAGACAGTCTATTCAACTTGAGTAACAATATAGAAATCGAGTCAAATTGCTCATAGACTCAATAAAAATTCAAGAAAATATTGGATACATTTTAGAGGGCTCAAAAATATTTTCAAGATTCAAAAACATCACGAATTGGGAAATATTTGTAAGATCCCGAGAGTGGGGCCCAATTTTTGAAAACCGGAGGGCTCATTCATAAAATCTACAAATAAAGATGCAAGTTTTATAAAATTCACGTACTAAGGGTTTGATTTACAAATTTCTCATGACCAAGAAAGTCGACAGACCGGCTTAAATAATTCATAATCCTATTAACTTGTCTGGGTTGGAAGTCCCTCCTTGCCGTTTGTGGGGCCCCCGGCAAGTCTGTGCTTGTCATCCCTTTTGGACAGTCCATCCGCCTGCTCTTCCTTTATAGCGCTGCGAGCTGGAAAAAGAGAGAGGTAGGGATGGAATTCGGGGCGCCGGCCATTGCCCTTGAAACCGGAAAGATCTTTAATTTATTATATATATTTCATTTAATTTTATCTAATTTTTTATTAAATTATCTTATTTCACTCACTGAATTTATTATATTAATATTCTATAAAATTTCGCCACTTAAATCAAGTTTTTGGATCCGTTTGTAGAGAGGGACATGGTCAGCCTCCGTTATAAAGCTGGGCAAAGGTTTTCCTGGAAATAGAAATGGGCTAGCTGTCCCCTGCAGTCTCCCACGCCAGAACCTTATATTTTGTCCTTACATCAATATTATTTATTCCGTTTTTCATTTTTTTTTCATTTTTCTACGAGAATTTATTTAATCAGAAGTTCATACGAAGAAAAATCTCGAGAAAAGACTCTCAGATCTGTGAGTTACGAACCTTTGTACTCAACTGGTCACCATCCACTTATATAACAAACTGCGGCTCGGAATTTAATTCTTCTAGACTAAATCTGAGTGTTTCAACATTGCGCTCTATTTTTTTCTTTAATTATCAATGAGTTAACAATCAAATCCAGTCAGTTTCACTTAATTTGGATTCCCAACAATCAGTTATGACTTTTTGACTAAAACTGGCCGAAGTTAAATGATTTTAGCTAGTCTAGCCATTTTTGTTCAAAAAATTATATCTTCCTCTCCGGGTAGAATCTCGGGGTCTGTGATGCACCAAATCGAAGCGAAGTCAATGATTTTCACGATGAGCATGTGTTTGCCTCATTTCCGTTCTCATTAAGCACTCGATTTTACTCCTAAAATGTAAGCTTATTAGTGCATCAACACGAGCTCATACCCATTATATTATTGAGCTCATACCCATTATATTATCGAGGTTCTTGCCCTTTCTGGACAAAAATGAGGTGTCTACACTATCTTAGCCAATTTAATTTGGTTTAGAAATCTTGTTTTTTAAGAGTAGAAATATACTAGAATTGATTTGGTTAGAGTGTCGTCATACATTTGCAAAAATCAACGCTAGTATTTCGTATTTCTCGACATTTGGTACATACGACAAATCATTCATGACAACTCAGATGTTGAGATCGCCAGGACAACCGGGCTTCAATGTCCCTACTCCTCAAGTGGGGGACTGGACTTGAATCCCGTGAAGAAATAAAATTTTCATGATTGAGATAATTTTATCCATAAATGACCACCCAATTCTAACATAAATTTATTAATATTATTAAATTTTTAAATATCATGTACTTTATAAATTTCTTGCCCGTGCTAAAGTCTCATCCTCCTTGAATTTGGATCTCTCTCGCTGGGGCAGAAGCATCGATCGTACTTAGCTGGCCTCTTATTGCTCTATTTGGAGGTATTAAGTTTATTCTCAGTTTCTAAGCTTTCTAGGTGCTAAGTAATAGACAGGAAATTATTGAGCAAGATTCTAGCATAATTGAGAGTGATCATAGATGATATTATTTACTCTTCTCCTCATGTACATTTGCTTATTGTATAAACACATGTACTATCACCATATATATTCATCAATATACTAAATAATCACTATACGTGATTATTCTCTTTAATTTCTTCTGTAAATCCTTGATGGTATCAAAGCTAATAATCGGGAATTTTCCGATCTCTACTATCCTCCCGTTATTGATCTTGTTGTGTCTACTGAGGGAGTCTTCTTCTTCCCTATTAGCCCACCTTCTACCGTCGTCTCTGTCAGCCCACCTTCTCTGTCACACAACCACCATGGCCAAGACTATGTCTATGCCCAACACATCCCTCCAAAATTCCTTTCCTACAGCTCCAATCAAATTAAACTGCAAGAACTACCACTTCTAGAAGTGTGTCATGACTCTCCTGCTTGACTCGTATGGCCTTCCTGAATATGTCGAGGGCAAGACAACACCACCTACAAAAAATCAAATAGACAGCACTGGCCAAAGCACACCAAATCCAGAGCACATACATTGGAAATCACACGACAAGTTTGTATTGACATGTTTGATTCTATCTATAACAGAGGACATTAGATGCAGTTTGCTGGGCGTGATGACTTCACACGATGCTTGGACCACCTTCGCAACACTGTTTGACTCCCAGACGATAGCCTAGGAAGATTTCCTTTATTAGTAGTGGCGTGACTTGTGGAAGGGCTCCTAAGTTATGGTCGATTACATCCATTCCATAAAATGCCGATTTGGCCAAAAGTTTTGTGCAAATCGACAAGCCGAATTCAATGGCACAGGTCAATTTGTGGGTGCGTAGTGACTAGTCATAGCTTCGATTGAGAGCCCCTTGTCCTTGTCCTCTCACCTTCACTGACAACCATGAGCACTGACAAGCTATTCACACTACTACTCGACAATGAAGCGCGTCGAAAACTCACTCAAGATCACGATCAGCAGGTTTCATTTACAGAGATTCTTGACCTTTCCCCTGCTAAAATCCACTACACGGCTGGCCGACAACAATTGTAACCAACTGGTCAACGTTATTTTCGGTTGAGTTCGAACTAGCGCCTTCACCGAAGGAAGAGGACGAGGGTGTGGCCGAAACCCTCAAAGGCAGATGTGCTTCTTGCTACTCTGCTTTGCTACTGCAGGAGGATGATACCTATACTGCACATGGGCTCTTCAATTATTCGAGTCAAGCCTGAGGCCCACTGAGACCTTTCACTGGATCCTTCAGCTGAACCTACTCATCAGGCGCACTAGATAATAGGCCTCGCTTCAGCTCACACTTTAGCTCACGGGCAAAATCTGGATCTACACAGGCCTCCTACTTTCATGGGTCGAATTGCACTACCAAGCCCCATTCTACTGCTATCTGTTAAATGTGTAACTAAATGGGCCATACAACCCCTTATTTTATCACTAATCATTCTTTAAGTTCGTAGGTTAACTACGCAGAATCCTCCTTTGCGAGACTCTACAACCTGGATTAGTATATGGATTTCAAGGCAATGAATCATTTCACTTCCAATTTCACAAATCTCAATTTTAATGATGAATATCTAAATTTGGATCGAGTTCTTGTGGGTGATGGTAAATCTTTACCTGTACTAGCCTTTGGCACTTCTTCCCTGTATTCACCTACTTGTCCTTTACATTTACAATATTTCTATACACACTACATATTTCTAAAATCTCATTTCTATTTCTCAATTTACTCATGATAATTCTTGTTTTCTTTAATTTCACCATCATTCCTTTATTGTTAAGGATCTCAAAACACAGCAGGAGATGTTGCGGGGTCCAGTTAAAGATGGACTACATTGCTTGCCATCAGGAAGTATGTGTAGACCTCAAGTTCTTCTCTCTACAACAGAGTCCAGCAAGCTGTGGCACCATTGTCTAGGTCACCCATCCTTTCCCATTGCCAGTTGTGCATTGTGCATGCCCACCACTTCTATAAATAAAGATCATCTTGGATTTATTTGCTCTACTTGTCAACAAGGCAAAAATATTATATCCACTTTCTTGTTGATTTTAGCAAATTCTCATGGTATTTTGGACTCAAATCTAGAGCCAATATTGCAAGAATCTTTCAGATATTCTGTCTTCAAGTCGAAATTATCTTCGAACAAAAGTTCAAACTTCTGAATTTCTTTATATTGAATTTTAGATAGAATTACAAGCTAACAATATTTTTCATAGAATCTGTTAATTCAAATTATGTTGGGCCCGGTCCACTACGTGGTTAAAACCCACTTTGTAATTAGGGTTTCTCTTATTATATATACTTTGAGATTTTAGGGTTCTTTGTGAGAGTGAGAGAATATTGAGAGCCGCCGTAAAATTGTGAGAACAGATAGTCAACTGTCTCCGCTCCTCTTGTACCAATCTTTTCACTATAGTGGATTCGCTTCTCCTCTGCTTGTGGTTTTTCCCGTAAAGGGTTTTCCATGTATATCTGTGTGTTCTTCTTATTTCTTCTCTGTTGCGTATTTGTCTTCTTGCCCCGATTTCGTAACAAGTGGTATCAGAGCATCCGGGTTTCACAATGGCAACATTGAAGTATGATATTTCAATGTTGGACCGCAACACCAGATTTTCGCTTTGGCAAGTCAAGATGCGGGTTGTGCTTGCCTAGATGGATTTGGATGATGCCCTATTAGGTTCGATAAGATGCCCTCATCGTGGACATTGGAAGAGAAGCAACGCAAGGATCGGAAGGCTCTATCTCAAATTCACCTACATCTGTCGAACTTGATTCTGCAAGATGTTTTGAAAGAGAAAACTGCTTCCGCTTTATAGTTGAAATTAGAGCAGTTGTGTATGACAAAGTGTCTAACCAGTAAGTTGCATCTGAAACAACGACTATATTCCCTACGTATGTCTGAAGGTACATTTTTGGAAGATCACTTAATCACCTTTAAAGAAATTGTCTCTGATCTAGAGGTTTTGGAGGTTAGGTATGAGGAAGAAGATTTAGGGCTAATTTTGCTATGTTCGCTGCTCTCTTCATATTCAACCTTTAGAGATACAATTTTATATAGTCATTATACTCTCACCCTTGATGAGGTTTATGATGCTTTATTCTCTAAGGAGAAGATTAATCAACTGGTTGTAGGATCTGAGGCCCAGGCGAGGGTCTTATTGTTCATGGGAGATCTCAGGAAAGGAATTCTGGAGTTGAGCCTAAGGGTAGATCAAAATCTAGTAATAGAGATAAGGTCTGCAAGTACTGCAAAAAGAAGGGGCACATCAAATCTGAATGTTATAAGCTTCATAATAAAAATAAAAGGGCTGCTGAAATCCAAAAAGGAAAACAACCTGAGAGTTCTGGTCAAGCCAGTGTTGCTGAAGATAATTATAGTTATGGAGAGCTCCTCATAGTTTCTGATGGCGACTCTAAATCTTCTGATGATTGGATTCTTGATTTTGGTTGTTCATTTCATATGTGTCCTAATCGGGACTCATTTTCAACATATGAAACTGTATCTAAAGGTGCTATTTTGATGGGTAATGGTGCATCCTGTAGGGTTGTTGGCATTGGAACAATCAGGATTAAAATGTTTGATGGAGTAATCAGGACACTTGGGGATGTGAGACATATCCCAGATTTGAAGAGAAATCTTATATCTTTGAGTACTCTTGATTCCAAATGGTACAAGTACACTGGTGAAGGTGGAGTTCTGAAGGTTTGGTGGTAATGAGAGGGCAGAGAAAGACTGCAAATTTATGTCTTGCAGGGTACTATAGTTACAGGTGATGTTGCAGTTTCTACACCTTCCCTGTCAGACGTGACATTACTAGACTCTGGCATATGCGTCTTGGGCATATGGGTGAAAACAACATGACTGAGTTGAGCAAGAGAGATCTTCTTGATGGACAGAGTATTAATAAATTGGAGTTCTGTGAGCACTGCATTCTTGGGAAGCAAAAGAGAGTGAGATTCCCAACAGATATTTATAATACAAAGGCAGTACTTGAATATATTCATTCTAATCTTTGGGGGCCAGTAAGAGTACCTTCTAACGGAGGTGCAAGTTATATGCTTACTATCATTGATGATTTTTCAAGAAAAGTCTGGACTTTCTTCTTGAAGCAGAAAAGTGATGTGTTCGCCACATTTAAAGAATGGAAGATTATGATAGAGAAGCAGACAGGCAAGCAGGTGAAATGTCTCCGCACTGATAATGGCTTGGAGTTTTGTTCTGCTGAGTTTAATGCCTTATGTAAGGCAAAAGGCATCATGCGTCATCACACAGTTCGTCATACTCCTCAGCAGAACAGTGTAGCAGAGCAGATGAATAAGACTTTAATGGACAGAGTTCGTTGTATACTCTCCAATTTTGGTTTATCTAAGTCTTTTTGGGTTGAAGCCGTTGCTTTAGCAACTTTTCTTGTTAATCGGTCTCCATCAATTGCCATTGACAAGAAAACTCCACAAGAGGTATGGTCCAGTACTCCTGCTAATTATTCTGATTTGAAGATATTTGGTTGTCCTGCATATGCCCATGTCAATAATGGAAAACTAGAGCCTAGATATATGAAGTGTGTGTTTCTTGGCTATAAGCCCGGTGTTAAGGGCTATAAGCTATGGTGTCAAGAGGCCAAGAAAGTCATAATTAGCAGAGATGTTATTTTTGATGAAACTGCTATGCTGCGTAATATAGCAGTTTGAGATTCAATCAAATTCTGTTTCGGGGTCTACATCTCAGTCTGGTTTAGAAAAGAAAATAGACTTGACTCCTCTACAATTACAACCACTGCCACGCTCGATTGCTAAAGACAGGCCAAGGAGAGATATTAAACCTCTCAGAGCTATGCTGAAGCTGACCTGATTGTTTATGCACTGAATGTAGCAGAAGGTATTGATTCTAGTTAAGAACCTTCTAATTATTCTGAGGCAGTTAGCTGTAATAATTCTGGCAAGTGGATGATTGCTATGCAAGAAGAGATGGAGTCCCTCCACAAAAATAACACATGGGAATTGGTGAAATTACCTAAGGGTAAGAAAGCCGTTCGTTGTAAATGGGTGTTCAAAAGAAAAGAAAGGACACCAGGAGTTGAAGATCCTAGATATAAGGCAAGGCTAGTTGCTAAAGGCTACAGTCAGGTTCCAGGGGTGGATTTCACGGATGTTTTCTCTCCAGTGGTAAAGCATAGTTCAATTCGAGTTTTACTTGTCATAGTAGCAATGCATGATTTTGAACTTGAGCAGCTAGATGTGAAGACAGCTTTCTTACATGGAGAACTTGAAGAGGATATTTACATGCAGCAACCAGAGGGATTTGCAACCTCTGGAAAGGAAGACTATGTTTGCTTATTGAAGAAATCCCTTTATGGTTTGAAACAATCTCCCAGACAATGTTATAAGAGATTTGACTCATTTATGATTTCTCAAGGCTTCAAGAGATGCAGCTATGACAGTTGTGTCTATTTTTGAAAGTCTCGAGATCGGTCGTTCGTTTATTTGCTCTTATATGTGGATGACATGTTGATTGCAGCCAAGGATAAGCGGGAGATAATAAAAGTTAAATCTCAATTGAATAGAGAATTTGAGATGAAAGATTTGGGAGCAGCGAAGAAGATTCTTGGGATGGAGATTCTCAGGGATAGACAGGTTGGTAAATTATACCTAAGTCAAAAAGGGCACATTGAGAAAGTTCTTCACAGATTCAATATGCAGAATGCCAAACCTGTCAGTACTCCATTAGCAGCTCATTTCAGGCTTTCATCTACTTTATCTCCACAGTCAGATGATGAGGTTGATTACCTGTCCCGAGTTCCATACTCTAGTGCAATGGGATCTCTCATGTATGCTGTGGTTTGTTCGCGCCCAGATTTATCGTATGTTGCCGTAGTCAGTAGATACATGGCAAATCCTGGTAAAGAACATTGGAAGGCAGTTCAGTGGATTTTCAGATACTTGCGCGGTTCTTCTAATGTTTGTTTACAGTTTGGAAGAACTAGAGATGGAGTAATTGGGTATGTTGATTCTGATTTTGCTGGAGATCTTGACAGGAGGAGATCACTTATAGGGTATGTTTTTACTATTGTTGGTTGTGCTATTAGTTGGAAGGCTACTTTACAGGTTACTGTTGCGTTGTCTACCACAGAAGTTGAGTATATGGCTATTATAGAAGCCTGTAAGGAAGCTATTTGGTTGAAGGGACTGTTCAGCGAACTCAGTGAAGACTTGCAAGTTAGCACAGTCTTCTGTGATAGTCAGAGTGCCATCTTTCTCAACGAAAGATCAGATGTTCCACGAGAGAACGAAGCATATAGATATTCGATATCATTTTGTTCATGATGTTATTGCTCGCGGCGACATTATTGTGATCAAGATCAGCACTTATGGTAATCCATCTGATATGATGACCAAGACACTACCAGTAGCCAAATTTGATCATTGCTTAGACTTGGTTGGTCTTCGATGATGAGATTGAGCCCTTAGGGGTTCTTTGGAAGAGAGAGAGCATTTGTCCAAGATTGGAGACTTAAATTCCATTCCTTCATTGGAATTTGTGTCAAGGTGGAGATCGTTAATTTTGGTGACCCAAATTCTGTTGGGCCCAGTCTACTATCTGGTTAAAACCCACTTTGTAATTAGGGTTTCTCTTATTATATAAACTTTGAGATTTTAGGGTTCTCTGTGAGAGTGAGACAATATTGAGAGCCACCGTAAAATTGTGAGAACAGATAGTCATCCGTGTCCGCCCCTCTTGTACCGATCTTTTCACTATAGTGGATTCGCTTCTCCTCTGCTCGTGGTTTTCCCTGTAAAGGTTTTCCACGTATATCTGTGTGTTCTTCTTATTTCTTCTCTGTTGCCTATTTGTCTTCTTGCCCCGATTTCATAACAAAATCTCTTCTCCTCATGTACCACAGTAGAATGGTTCTGCTAAGCGCAAACATCGTCAAACAATTGACATCCGCATTACAATTCTCTGTCATGCTTTCTGCCCTTCTCCTCCTATGATTATCCATTCGAGACTGTTGTCCATCTTGTCAATTGCTTCCCCACCAAAACCCCTGATTACAAGACACTATTTGAATTGGTCTATGATCATACAGCTGATTAAACCACTCTATATGTCTTTGGATGCCTTAGCTTTCCATATTTGTACCCATGTAATCATCATAAACTTGAGCATCATTCCTGTAAATGTGTCTTTCTTGGATATCCTGCTAATTACCTAGGTTATAGGTGCCTAGATCCTTCTCTAGTCAAATCTTCATATGTCAAGGTTGTATTCGATGAGTCTTCCTTCCCCTATAGGTCTATGTAAACTACTGGGATGGCAAGCAGCTCCCCTTTTCCTAGGCCCAACCATCCGAATGATAACTCCTCCTCTTCCATATCATCCCTCTCTCCTATGCCCCTCCCATCAACACTACTTACCCTGGTTCCAAATTCCTCTGTACTGCCTCCTGTGCCCTGTGATATGCATGCAGGTTCTTCGAAACACATCAATTAGTTTTCAGGTACGTCAGGTCCTCCAGTTGATGCTCCCACCCCTTAGCGGATTCGTCCCATGGTTACTTGGTCTCGTGATGGCTCTCTCCCACCTTGGCGATTCATTGTTTCCCGCCATCCTATTGCTTTCCATGTTTCTAATGTCTTACAAGAGCCCCAAACCTTTTCCAAAGCACAGAAATCACATAATTGGCAAACTACAATGTTGGAGGAATTTCTAGCACTTATGCAAAATCATACCTGGGATTTAGTTCCTCCTTTTTCGTGTCAAAATGTGATCGGGTGCAAATGGGTGTATCGCATAAAGCAGTGGGCTGATGAATCCATTGATCAATACAAGGCTCGATTGTTGCTAAGGGTTTCAACCAACATGAAAGTGTTGATTATACTTAAACTTTCAGTCTGGTTATCAAACCAATCACCATCCAAACTGTCCTCTCTATTGCCATCTCTGTCCAATGGCCCATATGTTAACTTGATGTCACTCCATAGGCATCTACATGAAGAAGTTTATATGCAACAACCTCTAGGATTATTGACTCATCTCGATCACATCATGTTTGTAGGTTGCGTCGTTTCATCTATGGCCTCAAGCAGGCTCCCAGAGCCAGGTTTGAATGACTGAGTTATTTTCTCCAAGACCTTGGCTTCACAGGATCTCACATTGATCCCTCTCTATTCATCTTACGAGGACCATCGTATCACATCTTTCTTCTCATATACGTTGACTATATCATCCTAGCAGGAACTCCAAGTGCTCCATTTACTTCTCTATTGTATGCTTTCATGATGGAATTTTCAATAAAAGATCTTGGTCCTCTTCATTTCTTTCTTGGCATAGAGGCTTGTTCTACCTCAACTGAGCTCTACCTCACTCAAATTAAATACATTGATGATCTTCTTGGGCACATTTCCATGTTGGAATCTAAGCCTCTGTGCTCCCTAGTTGGCTTTGGCCTCAAATTTTTGCTCTTGATGGTGACCTGTTTGATGACCATCACTTATATTGAAGTATTGTTGGCAGCCTATAATATCTCTCTCTCCCTCGACTAGACATTTTGTATGTTTTCAATCAGATCTGTCAATTTATACATCGACCGTCCACAACCCACTCTCTTGTTGTCAAACTGATATTACGTTAGTTGAAAGGCACTATCACCTTGGGCCTTTATCAACGTCTTGGTTCCATATCTTCTCTTCATGGCTTTTCTAATTCTGACTAGGCAAGAAGCCCGGATGATCGACTGTCCGTTAACTTTATGATCTACCTAGGTCCTAATCCATATATTGGAGCTCCAAGAAACAACGAATAGTAGCACGATTGAGCACAAAATCAAAGTATAAAAATCTTGCCAATGATACTTCTGAGCTCGATTGGCTACAGTCTCTCATATGTTAGTCGGGCTTTCCTCTATAGTATATCCCAACACTTTGATGTGATAATATGTTGCCATCTATCTCACTGCCAACCCAGTCTTTCAGGCTCGTACCAAGCACATAGATATTGACAGAACAACCGATGGCATAAATGCTCTTCGATGTAGCATATGATGTGGACGCTAGGGTATGGGTATTGGCATGGCATGTTGATACAATATTTTTAAATAAAAACTTTGACAAATAAAACTTTAAAAAATGCCATGCATGCCTGCCTAGCATCTGTCAGCACCCACACACGCCTTGCATCCGTCAACACCCACACACACCTTGCATCCATCAAATGCCACCTCAGTGAAGGATATACTGACCCGCATCGGCTATAATCTGACCAACTCCTTCTGACATGTAAGTTGACATTTGGGATGGAAGTCATAACATCCAACTAAACAAAGTCGGATCGAGGAGTCAGGCGCCAGTTAATTAGGATGAATGCTCATCACGTAAGACTCATACTCTATCACACGTCACAACTTAAGTGAGACTCGAGCCACTTGTCAAGGACATATCTTTAACCAAAATCCACTCCCATAAGGCAAGTGGGTGTTATGATATCATCCCGTACCATTAGGAATAACCATGAACCAACACCAAATCAAGTATGGTAATGGAACCCTTTTTTCTATACTCTCCGCATATACTCACTAACTTAAATATGGGACGATGATTCGAAAAGATACTTCCCAAACTCGACTTTTTGTATGTTTCTTATCTATCCAATAACAAACCCGAGGACATCCCACTAGTTAGATAACATGACAGATCATCCTTCTACCTAGAGACCAGAAGACGCGGTGAGGTTCTTCTACCCAGGACAACATCAATTTTTATTTTTTTTCATAAACACATAAATATTAGTCGAACCCATACACAAGTTATGCGACTTGGTTGGTCCAATATGTTATCCAGTTCTCAAAATTATGGTCTTTTGTAAAAACTTACATTATGGAAGGTTCTAATGCTAGCATGCGGTAGCAATACCCGTCCTCATAGTGCAGAGAGTCTTCTCTATAATTGGTACATAATGTGACAGCGTTTAAGTGGTATGGTGAACTAATAAAATTCTACTATTTCACGATTTTTTTTAAATTCCAAAAAGTAAAAACAATCCTAGAAATAACTTAATTTTATTAGTTTGTGATATCATAAGTACTATCACATTATAAACCCCTTACATATGAGTCTTTCTCCTCATAGTGGCCGTTAGATTACCTAATTTTCTCTTCCATTGTCAAGACAATTGTGATCCGACTGCCGTCATAGGTGAAGATAGATGCTATCACAGTGGTAGCATAAGTTTCCCATTCGATGACAAGAAATGCATGAAATACTTAAAAAAAAAAAAAAAGAAATGCATGAAACGTTCAAAGTGGAAAGCATAACCATTCTTGGAGGCATCTATCGAGCACCATAAATTTTCCACCATAGATATCTCGTCCTGTTGTCTATAAATTTGTGCTTCCAACCACACATCACACTTCCGAGTTCGTCTCGAGGTGGTTGTCTTGTGGACCTTTTGCTTTCACAGGTACAAATAATTTGGAGGTTCGAATGGTGTCACTGAGACCTCGTTATCCTTATCTTGAAATCATCTCCTCCATTCATTTCGACTAAAGTGGAGCAAACATGGGAGTCCTTTTCATCTAGAGACCCTTCTGTTATGAGAGAGTATATGTAATAGGTATACCACGTAATAGTATTTCTACCATGTCACAGACTAATAAAATTAACTTATTCTTACGGTTATTTTTTTAATTTTGTGAATTTTATAAAAAGAAAATCTCAAAATAATGGAAAATCTTATTGGTTTATGATACAATGTAAATATTGTCACTTGATATACCAGTTACAAAGACTCTCTCCTCGGCTCTAATGATTTTTTTCCTTTTTTGATGAATATAGCCACCTGTTCTTCATGGTAGGAAACGTGTGGATATCATCAAGGCTTGGGCAGGTATTCTCATGGCAAGCTTCATTCGAACGTCATGTTGCGCATTTTGTGTCTTGATCATTTAATCAAACGTAAGGGAAGGTGGGCTTTTCCTCTCTCTCTCTGCGAATTTTTCTGGGTTAAAGCTGGTCTCGCCCAGGACGACGAGGTTTCTACGTCGAAATACTAATTTGCAATTTAAATAGTTAGGAAAAAACAAACAAGGCAGTAATTCTAGAAGCTCTTTTAGACAGCATCTAAGTTCAAATTGATCTCTGATTGCAAAAAGTACTAATAAAATAATAAGAAGAAGAAGAAAGTGACAAAAGTAGCTAACTCTATCAACCCTGGGCTTGTATAAATACGGCCCTACGTATCCGTGGAAGTTGGGCTTGGGGAGAGAATTCTGAGATCTCTGTTTTTTTTTTCAATTGGTAAAGAAAACTGTGCATTCATGGGGATCCCGAGAAGTACAAATTATTATCTCTGTACAAAATGTCCTTTTAGCTAAGAGAATGAGCTACTGTACTGTCATTTCTAGACAGCCATTCAACATTCCAGTGCTCGAAAAAAGACACAAGGGCATGAATATCTTGCAAAATATGAAAGGACTCCCATGAAGCCTCTTGTTTGAAAGAGCCAACCTGCTGAGCATCTGACCTTATTTCAACACTATTCCATCCTTGGTTAACGGCAACTTTTGTAGCTAGCAAGAGAGCATAGAATTCTGCCTAGTTGGTATTTAGCTTTTGTGTCCAGCATGCCATCTCCTTGCCTTCTCCGAAAGCCACCCCAACAGCACAAGCCCCTCCCGATTTCAAAGTTACATCAAGAAAACTTTTCATAGGAGAAACTATTGCAAATGTGTGATTTTGATGGCCCTTTTTTGAGGATCCTTCCTTCAAGATAGCACTTGCAAACAAATTTTGAGGCTCTTTGAAAATGCCAAAATGCTCAGTAAACATAGTATTATTTTCTTCCAAAACTTTTGTAAGATCGGGTGCTTCACTAGAATAAATAATCTTTTTTCTTTTCATCCATAAATTCTAAAGAAGGCATGCTCCAAAAAATGTGAACTTCTGCCTATCTTGATTTCCAAGAAGAAAATTAATTGGCTCACAGATAAATGCAATCAAATCATTAGTATTATTCACAAGTATGCCCCATATTTTCCAATTAGATTCTCTCCATGAAACTCTTGAGAAAATACAATCTTTGAATAGATGAAGATAAAGTGTCTGATGATGTTCAAATAGTGGGCATGGATTTTCCCTTATGTTTGCCCATGGTAGACACTCCCTTATATCCTCCATAAATGGAGTTTGAATCTATTGTGAATTTTAGCTATCCAAATTCTGCTCTAGAATGTTTCATTTCCTTTAGTGAATATGCAATCTTAATCCTTTAAGTAGAAAGATTTTACTGTATGTGGTCCATTATCATTCAGGGACCATCTGAATTCATCATCCTGATTTGATTATGGAATATATATTTTAGAAATATTTAAAATTGTTTCTTGGTCATGCAGGTTATTTAATAGTTCAACATTCCATTTCCTTGTATGGGGATCAATCAGCTCTTGTGTCATTGATTAATTTATTTCAACCAATGAGTGATTTGACAACGGTTTATCATTCGGATTTCCTGGACCCATGGATCTAACCAAGTTCTTGTATTTATCCCATTGCCAATTCTTTTAATTACAGAGTTATTTATTGTTTGTTTGCATATTTGCAAATTTGTGCACACATTTAATGGCGTTGTTCTCATTCTATTACCTAAGATAACATATTTCCATATTTTTGAGAGAATATCTTTGCTACTAAGCTATTTTTATTTGTCGATAAAAACCATGTTCTTTTTTATAACATTACTTTGTTAAGATCTACAAATTTACGAAACTAAACCTTCATATTTCTTTGGTTGACAAATACTATTCCAACTAATGGGGGTGAAATATTTCCTTTCAAATCCTTGCTTTCCCCAACAAAATTTTCGAGTCTTTTTATCCATTTCAGTGTATTTTTTTAATGGAATTTTAAAAGTTCCCATTTGGCATATTGGCATTGAATTAATTACCAAGTGAACCAGTGTTGTTCTACCTGCCACGATAGATGTTTCAATTTCCAAGTCGCAAATTTATTTTGAATCTTTTCAACCAAGAATTGAAACGATTCACTTTTTCTCTTTTGATGAATAATGGATTGCCCAAATATTTAGTGTCTTTGCTTAACCTTTTGAGATTCAATAATGCTTTGATCTCTCTTTTTACTCATCCTCTTACAAATTTTGAGAAGAAAAGTGCAAACTTTTCATAATTTATTTGTTGTCCACTCCAAGAATTTAAGATTTAAGATTATAGTACAGTTCGTTGCATCAAAGTTGGAAGCCCTAATGAAAATCATTAAATCATCTGCAAATAGTAGATGACTTAGAGGGATATTGTTTCGGAAATGTTTGTTTACTTTTATGAAATTAAGATGTTATGCTAAGTGAAACAATCTAGAAAGGACTTCCATAGACAAGATAAACATATATCGAGTTAAAGGATCTCCTTGCCTAAAACTCTCGATGGACAAAAGAATCCTAATGGTTATCCATTAATTAGAACTGACATTGAGGGTGTAGTTATGTATATATATTATCCAGTTTATATAAATACTTGAGAACCCAAAATTTTCCATTAATTTTTTTCCATAGAAACCCATTCCATTCTGTCAAATGCCGTAGAGAAATCAATTTTTAAGGTTGTCATCCTTTTTTTTTTTAGAGGTATTCATTGTCTGGATTACTTCCTGAGCTAGAACTCCACTTTCATTAATCCATCCCCCTTCGATATAAACTGTTTGGTTTGGGGATATCATTTTATATAGAACTATTTTTAATTTGTTTGCCAACAATTTTGATATCATTTTGTAACATGCATTATTAGACTAATGGGTCTATAGTCATTAAAGCAGCTTGCATTTATGTTTTTAGGTATTAAGACTAAGAAGGTTTAATTACTTTCTTTTAGAGATGACCACATTGCTTTGGTGAATTCATCTTTTATAATGTTCCAATATTTCTTATAAAAAATGTGCTAGCAAACCATTTGGACCCGGTGCCTTAAGTGAATCCATATTTTTAACCGATGATTCAATTTCTTCGATTGGTGGCATTTCTTCAAGGCTTAAATTTTCTTGAGTTGATACCATAGAACTAATTAGTTATTCTAAATCTTTAGGGAAGATTGGGTTAGTTGTAGTAAACTGTGATTTAAAATTATTAATAAAGTAAGTAGAAATTTCATCTGGGTCATCTGCCCATTGATTGTTTTTATTTTTAATGGTGTTAGTTGAATTATGATTTCTTCTTATGATAGTCGACAGATGAAAGAATTTAGAGTTTGCATCTCCTTCTTTTAACCATAACTCCCTGGATTTTTACTGCCAAATCACATCCCTCCTTTTTAAATATTCTTGTAAGTGCAATTGTAAATTCTTTCTAATTTTATGTTCTCAGAAGTGGGTTCCCTTTGTTGAGTAAGTTCTATTTCCTTGGTTATTTCTTCAACTTTTTCATCACAGTTTTTGAAGTGATTCCTATTCCACTCTTTTAACTCATTTTGTGTGTTTTTCATCCTCCTTGTGAATTTGAAAGCTCTTGATCATGTTATATGTATTTTTCCAAGCTTTGGTGACTACATCTAGCTCTGTCCAAGCGTTATCGTATATGTCCTATTCTATTGTTTCCAAGTAAAAGTGCTACCTTTGTAACCAAAATCTACTGTTCACGTGTTTAACATAACATTTTCTAAATAACTTGTATTACTTGATCCATATGGCTGCTACCAAATTTTTCATCAGACATTAAAATCTCATTTAAATCACCTATCATCATCCAAGGAGAATTAATATTATTTACTAAGCTTTCTAACTGGTTCCGTAAAAGGGATTTCTCATGGTCGTATAGCGGTCCATAAACACAAGTCAAAAACCATTCACAATACAAGGAATTATGATTTATAAACATATGAATTAGATTCTTATTCAAAATTAAGATGTTTACCTCAACAAAATCTTGCCATAGGAGACAGAGACCACCTGCCACACCCTCTACTTCCATCGAGATGTGGTGATTGAATTTGCATGCTCTTGCTATCTTTGCACAGCATTAGGCTTTTGCTTTAGTTCCCAACAAAAATTTAAGGAAACCTTGAATTTACGAAAGATATTTTCCAAGGTTCTAACTGTCAAGTCTCCTCCTAGTCCTTGACAGTTCTAGGCCAGCAGACTCATCTCAATTTTAAGCTCAATGTCTCTTTGATTAAAAGTTTTTTAGAAGTTTAAGCCAAAGCTTTCTATGAGAAGTCTTGACTTAGACATTTATCAACCAATAATAAAACGATTAGGCTTCTTATTCCAAAGTCCTAATTATTTTTCAACCAATAATTGGGCACCTCAGAAAAGTATTGGGATCTAATTCTACAATTAGACTACTCAACTTGTTTGTATGAAAGTAGGATAGAAACAACTTAATTTAGCACCATAGGTCAGATGCTCAAGAAAAACATAGGAGAAACCTGCAGTCTCTGAGGTATGGATATGAATTTAGATTAAAGATCAACTCAATTAGGCATTAGGTTTAAAAAAACCAAATTTTATACTATCCACCTTAAAGTATCAAAGTGTTCATTTTTCAAAGGAAGCTACTTGCATATACCGATAACCAGCAACAAGATCTTTTCTGTCACTTGCTTACATTACAGACCACTATGATATGAAGAGTTGGAAGGTCATTTACATTTTATTGTTCCTAGATCGGTTTTATTTCAAACCATGTGAGCGAGGTTGTTCCCTACTCATATCCTTCAACCTGCTAAAAGAAAATGTTAAGATCATGAGTGTTTTTCCAAATACCTTGAAATGTTTTTATAAACAGCAAAGGTGTGTGATTTTGTTTATAAAATAGAGCAAAACCTTGATTTAACTTTAAAATTAGACTGGGCACTATCTTATCACAAGATCTACAGGCGAAGATGAGCAAGGAGAAAGCATGCATTAAGAGCCAACTCTCATTATAGTAGAAATCTACACAGTTCCTCTTAAAACTATAGTTAAATTCAAGAAAGAATTAAGATTTTTCCTCAGCAACTAGCAAAAATATGCTATTACAAAAATATTAAGATGAACATGCAAACTAGATTTGATTGCTCCTTGTTGTCTTGTGAGGAAAACGACTGAGGAAGTAGAACCGATGAAAGTTAGGATTTCAAGGACTACAATGAAGTAGGCAAAGATATATGGATTGATCGATAAGGTAGGTGATGAGATTAAGTTTGGAGTAAATGCACTTTACTAGAAATATGCTCCCAAGAAGATTTCTAGAGGAGAGATTAATGCCCCATCTTAGTGAAACAAGAAAGCAGATGGTAGATTGATGGAGATGAATAGTTGGCTTGCTTTGGAAGCCAATTGAAAATTAATTACAAATATACCAATTTTGAATTTTTTTGGGGAAGAAAGTCTTGGATTGTGTGCCACCAAACAATGGGGCAATTTAAACCTCTACCTTGAGAGATTTGAATACATGTTTGAGTGATAAGACCTCTACAATGAGAGACTTGCAATCTGAAGTGAGGAGAGAACATTCAATTTTATAGTTGAGAGTAGAGACTAGAGAGCCACTTTTAAAATTTTTTTAAAGAATTCTGAGAACTCAAGTGAGCAATGAACTACTAATACTAGATCATATTTACGATTATTCTTTGTTAATAATGATCTGTAGGAATTGCACAAACCCTAGTTGTGGCGAAACTTACAATGCACTAACCCAACCTATTGTAAACCTTTTGTAGCTGAAATGTTATTAGACAATGAGCAACCAGACCCGTGAGACTAGCATGCAAGGAGCTTCCTTGAGAAGGCCAGTGTGACCACAGTGGTTCTGTTCTCGAAGGCTCCTTCACAGTGGCCATAGTGGCAAAGGACGCACAACTTTTGTAGACTGGATTTTATTGAGGACTGTAAGATTACTTGACGATTATAAAGTGGGAGCTAATATCTCATAAACCTAGGGAGAATAAGAATGACTAATTGCTTTATTTTCCTGGATGATGTGCGCACTCATTAAACATACTCGTAAGAACTAAATATGCACATTTGTGCACTTCCTCAATGTTACATGTTCAGGTTCGGCAATGTATGTTGAATTGAGGACTATGATACTCGCACTAAATTAAATGGGACATGTATGAGATGAGAATAATGAGACTGGTGTAAGTTCAGCCTAATTGGGATGCTATTCGTATATCATCATGGTCGACTACCCATCCCCAATTACAATGAATTTATGGTCACTGAAAATTAGAGTCGTGATAATAACAAAATCTGTAAGAGGTAAGATAACCGTCAATAAGTGACTCTTGAACTGTCGACTTCGATACTCCATTCTTTGAGTCCCCAAGGCTCTTGGGTATTTCTTAATTTAGTCAATTGTGCCAAAAACAATTTCCCTAAAACCAAGATTTTCATAAGAAAGCCTAACATCTTGCGCAACTGACCACATATTTTTCAAGCATTGTGCAGAAATACCATTGGTTTTGGAAATAAATTTTAAAAAGCCATCTCTAAAACTATTTTGTGAAGTACCGTTGATAGATAGCGCTTCCAAGAAGCGTTGAATGAACAGTGCAAGAACACGTGTGGAATTCAAGTTCTATGCTAGTTAAACAGAACGCTCCATTTCACTCCAAGGATAGAACGTGATTCCACTAGTGTTCTATGCCCTGTCCAACCATAATGCTCTATTTTACTCTAGGTATAGAGCGCGCTTCTCACTGGCATTCTATGCCCAGTCTCCAAAATGCTCTGTTTCACTCCAAGGATAGAGCGCGCTTCCCACTAGCATTCTATACCCTTTCTTGCACGCACCGTTTCACTAAGCACATTGAACGCGCCTGGAAGGTGCAGTCTATGCTGCCCTAAAATTCGGCCTGCAAGATGCAGATCGCACATAGCAGCCAAGTAAGGGAGAGAGCGGCATCCGAAAATGTGATCTCCAAGTTTTTCATTTCATCTCCTTCCATTTCTTACTTCCTATTTCTTGTTCCATTTCATCTCTTTTTCCATAACCTCTTCCATTCTCCGAGTTCTTTGTTTCATCTCCTTCCATTTCTAATATGTTAAATTTATGTTCAATGTATGAATTGGGTATGCATTTTATTTTATATTTCATTACGAATTATTTTTGTTGATCGATATTTATATTTGGATTTTTAGGGTTTTTAGGATATATGTGTTGGTAGTTGATTTTATAATTTGATAATAAAATGAGGTGAAAAATAGTGAAGTGAATATATGTTGAATATAGTTGCTGAATATATACTAAATATATGTTGCTAAAGTGAGATGTCTTCATGATATGAAATTATAGATTTAAGAAATATTCACTAATATATCTGTGATAGTTTAGTGAATTAGAAGTGGCGAATCACGAGACAAGTGAAAAATAGTGCAGTCAGGTGTCTTCATGATTTGAAATTATGAATTTTAGAAATATTCACTAACATATGATATTTCAGTGAATTCAAAATAGTGAATCATGTGAAACTTTTGATTTATGGTCATGGGAATATTTTGTGGAATGAAGGGAGACCATATTATAACAAGCAACTACTAAAAAAATTGAAAGTGTGGATGGACACCGGTTTTGATTAATTACTAGAGAAATTGTGCTTAATTGTCAGAGTTGCTCATACCTACGATGTAGTTAAAGTGTTTCATAGGCAAGCGATAGTTTATCAGTTATGCTGCAAGGAACATTATTTGGCTCTAGTTAATGATAATGATGATGTGGAGTGTGTTATGGAAGCTACCAAAATCAGGATGTCAATTTCTTCCGTAACAGTTGTATGTTCAAGTGCAAGATAGGCTTACAATGACAGTTCAATAAGAACGAATGAATTTTGACTTTGTAAGTCCCTTAATTTATTGAAAACCACCTGTTGAAAATGTTGTGGACATGGTTGAAGAAAATAATAACAACATTGCAGGCATTTGTAATGATGATACTATTAGAGAAGTTGATGAAGTCTTACAGGAGTTGTCGAATGAAAGTGAAGAAGAATTTTCACATGAAAAGAACGAGGATCGTGGCATGTCAACTCAGTTTAATTTCAATACATCACCAGGTCCCATACTACCAGAGTCTCCACAAACTAAACAACACTCAATGTAATGGATTATCATCCCAAATATGTTAATTGAGGACCCAATCCCTTTCTTTAATAGAAGGGAGGTGGAAATGGTTACATAACATCTGAAGAAGCAGAGCGCATATGTTATGACATTATGAGGTTTGGTGGTGAGTTAAAAAAAGGTATGCATTTCCAATGGAAAGATGATTTAATTTTTGCAGTGAAGTTATACCACATCAAGTATCATTACAACTTTCATGTTGATGAGTAGATAAGAAGAAATAATTGTTCTATTGCTCAGAGAATGAGATGGGATGTCGATGGCGACTCCGTGGACGTAAAAAATAGAATGAAATTGTGTCTGTAATAAAAACAGCTAAAGGACCATATACATGTGTCAATCCCTGCTAAGTCAAGATCATCCACAATTGGGTTCTAGTCTAATGAGTCAGTACTTTGTAAACCAAGTTAGGCAACCAGCTCATGTGAAAGTTTCTATAACTCCGACAAATTATTGTTGACGCATTTGGATACTTGGTTAAGAGGAAAAGGGTTTGAGACGGTAAGAGAAGAGCGATTCAGATGGTATACGGTGATTGGGACTCTTCTCACATTGAATTACCAAGACTCCTGAACACCATTAAGGCAACAAATCTTAAATCTAAAGTGGCTTGGAATGTTACACCAATAGATGTAGATGGACAAGTAATATTTCAAAACGTTTTTTGGACATTTGGCCCATGCACTCAAGCATTCCTATTTTGCAGGCCTGTTGTGAGTATGGATGGAACATTCTTGTACGGGAAATATTCGTACAAATTGTTGATTGCATGTTATATAAACAGTGCCAATCATATTATTCCTCTAGCCTTTACCTTGGTTGATGAGGAATCCTTCGGCTTGTGGTCTTGGTTTCTCATACATTTAAAGTAGTATGTTGTCAACAATCGATCAGAGAATTGTATGTCTTATCTCTGACCATCATTCAGAAATTGCGATGCAATCAGGGATGGGCGGGTCAGATGGCAGCCTCCTTTTGCACAATGGCGCTTTTGTGTTCGTCCCGTGACTAGTAACTTTAACAAGATACATAACAGTCAGATGCTGAAGAAGCTTGTCACAATGGCCACTTTGCTGTACCAACCCTTAAAGTTTGCACACTTTATGGAAGAGGCAAAGAAAAGAAAAGCATCCACTCAAGATTACTTTGCAAACATGGAGATCGAAAGATGGAAACAAGCATTTGATGGAGGTTACAAATATGGGTTCATGACAACGAACCTTAGTGAGAGTTACATTGTCGTCTTGAAAGATGCAAGAAGTTTATCGATAGCAATACTTGTGAAGAAGATATTCTACAACTGCGTTGAATATTTTCAAAGTTAACAAGATGAGGCGAATGCAGATATAAGTCGAGGGGAAAGGTATATTTCATGGGCTATAGAGAAATTGCAAAAAAGGTTGCAGAGGTCAAATGGGCATATGGTTACAAAAATTGATTGAATAACAGGTTCATTCGAGGTTGTTACTAGTAAACATGGCAGAGGGCATGGCACGGGAGGTGGTCGAACCCATGCACCTAATTTGAATTCTTCTTATAATGGCATATATTAATGTTGATAGTAGCGAAACCATAGGGCTATGGTATGCATGGATGCATCAAACGTTATGCTACCAAGCCTGTTTCCAACCTCTTGGTGATAAAGCCACTTGGGCCAATGTGGATGGACCGATCATTCTTCCTAATCATAATCTTACTCGAGGTATTGGCAGACTCAGGTCCAAGCATTATCATAACAAGATGGATGTGCGAAGAGTGTCATTGACCATTACTTGTAGCTTCTATAGGAAAGATTGTCACAATAGAAGAAGTTGTCCTGAACGAAGGAAGGTCCAAGTTTGAACGTGTTGTTTATCACACATTGTTTATAACAGTCATTTAAAATAACTTATACAATTTTATTGAAATGTGTCTTATACAATTGGGTTGACAATTTAATATGGATCCCAAACTAAATGACAAATCATTGCTACGATTACAAGAGAGCCATCGTTCAGAGGTAATGTGGGCAGGCGATGTACGTTGATATTTTTAGTGATTACTCTTCATTGATCATGGATCTTATTAGGTTTTTTTTACCATTATTAGCATGTGTCATGAATTACTTGTCACCACAGCGAGTCGAACTTACATTGAGATGAGCACATGATTCAGATGGATGAGCTTCCGAAGCCTTACTTATGACAGGTAGGATTTTTTGGCATTTCATAGATCACATTCATTCAGTTGGACTAGTATCGTATCACGACATTAGTTGAGAGGTGGAGACCAGAGACACACACATTCTACATGCCATTTGGTGAGGTAAGTCTAACGCTACAGGATGTTGCGATCCAGCTGGGCGTGCCCATGGGTAGTCATCCTATCACTGGCAGTGCATGAGTGTGAGCAGATGACCAAGTGCTCACTTGATGTTAGGACTGATTCTCGCAACATAATGGATGGGCGACTTAGGATGACATGATTACAGTAGCACCTCTAGCAGCTTCCACCATATGCTGATGAGACGACGATCATGCGTCATGCTCAGGCATACATACTACAGCTTATGGGTTGGATGCTCTTCGCTGATAACACCTCCAGCATGGTCCACCTGATGTTCCTGCTGTTACTAGAAGACTTTGAGGCTGCAGGTCATTATGTCTAGGGATAAGCATGTTTGGCATGGTTATATCGCCAACTCTGTATTGCTGCAGATTCAGTAGGGGCATTGATACTATTCCATATTTAGGCCTAGGATAGATTTCCATATATTGTCCCAGTTCGTAGGTTCACTACATGGAATGGAGGTCGTCCATGGTATGCATGCCATGTTTCCTAGCTGGCCACTCACATTGTGGGATAGTATAAACATGCATAGACAAGCAAACATGTGTGCATGTATGATATTTTCATGTTCATTCTATCCTAGTTAAAGTTAATTTATATAGTAATAATATGATCACGTATCATATATAGATTGTATGGATGCCATGTACGGGTGAGATCACTGAGCTATTGTCGGATTATTACATTGAGGGGAGTGACATATGGCTTGTTTGAGTTCTCCTCCTTTGCTTTTACACTGTCAAATGGCACTTTCCAGATAGAGTGGTGCGACAGTTTGGAGGCATTCAATGGACACCTGGTGACTGTGACACGTTGACAGAGCTACACCGTATTAATCTGAGAGGGAAGACAAGCGAGGATTGGGTCCAGAGGCATTGGCCATATATTCGCATGTGGCAGGATAGACACGATAGTATCATCCAGTTAGATTTTGATGAAACGTTGTTGGACTCTATGGATGACACATATTACGCTTTGTACCACAAAGTCACTAGGCATTACATTGGATGCACAAGCGCAATGCTTGGAGCTCTAGTTGGACATTCAACATTATAATTGTGTTTAATACTTTATATAAATCATGTTCTAATATTCATCGACTGTCATGCAGGCCTATGCTGCTCGAAATATAGAGCTAGTTGATTCATTTCATGACACTTGTCGAATTACTTGATCTTGCACACTCTTGCTTGGCGATCACAGAGGAATGACATTGTTTCCTCTTGACCAGCAAAACCAACTAGAGATACATCCAGCTCATGCGGTTCTTGGCAGAGGAAGACGAGCCTGAGGTCCTGGCCATCGTCAAGATCCACCACACTCTCCAACTCCGGCCACTGGTCCGCTTATAGCAGACTTCTATGTTTCACCTCCTCCACCGGACCAACCTGAGTCGACGTTCTTCACATCTAATCCTATGAATACATTTACTCACGCCATAGAGACTCCACCTGCTCTATAGACATTCTGAGATATAACGCATCACTCACCGTACAAGCGATCAGTGTATCCTAACTATTTTGTAGAAGACATAGCGGGCCGAGCAGTTCAACCAAACCCACAAGATTGCCATCACTGGTTGTAGCAGAGAAAATTTTCTATGAGAGACATCATTGGAGGCGACAAGAGTAGATTTTTTCCTATGTGACTTAGATTTTTGTGATAGGTTCCAATAGCGAAGCTTTTTTATGTGACTTGGATTTTCTTATACTACCATTATATATGATTTAGAATTTTAAAATTTTCAATTTCATTTTCTATATGCCACCAATATATATTAATTTCGATGTACATTTGATATGATGTCGACTTGAAATTTCAAGTGCGTTTGATATGTGACCATTGTATTAAAATATTATGACAGTACAGCAGTAGTGCACATAGAGCGCAGGTAAGAATCACAATATATTGATCGTGTTTGCCACCGGGTTCTATCACTAGAGTGAAACAGAACGTTTTGATTGGACAAGGCATAGAACGCTAGTGGGAAGCGCATTCTATTCCTGAAGTGCGACCGAGCACTTTGATCGACAGGCATAGAACGTGAATTCCACACGCGTTCATGCACTATTCATTGAATGCTTCTTGAAAATGCGATCTATCAACAGTATTGAAGAAATAGTTTCAGAGCGATAGTTTTTTAAAAATTATTTTCAAAAGCAATGGTATTTCTACACAATCCTCCATATTTTTCCTACCTAGAGAACAGTGCCCGAGATGCAACCATATACAATGTACCTCGTGATATTTTTATTGAGCCAAGATCATGCGATTTCCATACGTGTGTTATTTTCTATCATCCGCAGTCTGCCGACACCAATGTTGATGAATAAATGCACAAACCCAATCATGTCCTGATCCAAGTGTACTGTGACCATTATAGAAAATACCCTAGTAAAACAATTTGCATTGAGCACAATACATGGTTAAAAACCTTCAATGAATCGATTACCTTTAACTAATCCAATTCGAGTATAAGGCAGGAGCTGGTCACCCCAATGGATGATAATCTGCAGATCGTGACCGTATCAGCTAACTCATACAACAGTTGAAAAACATATACTTCACAATCCGGCAGTTCCCAATTGCACAAACACCTTTGTTGGTTTGGGACAATTTTTTGTGCTCCTAATTTTTTTTCTTTTGTTTGAAGACGATAATTAATTTTTAGTGTTCCTAATCGCACAAACATCAACATTAATTTTATATGGACCTTGCTGGACAGCTATACTTGTTTCTCAAAACCACAAGAAGCACCCAGACTAAGCACCGCAATAGGGCTCCATACGCATGGATATCTCAAAAAGGGAAAGAACGATCATGTGCCATCCTCATATTAAAAATCCCTGCTGATCAACTTAAGGCAAGAAGTCAAGCCTGCTGGATAACCACCATTTATAAGAATGAACCTGTTCAGCGCGTGCAATCGATATGTCAGATTTGCCACATGTAATTCCCATCAACCACAACATATAAAGTACACGTCCCAGGAAAACTACTGGTTCATTGGTGTACTCTCCTTAAGATGCCCACAATCAGCACCATTGGAGCACAACCTGGGAACGCAAGGAAGAAAGCATCAGCTTGTTCAGTCTTCTCAGTTATCAGCACAGCGAGATTGAATTTTACTCCTCACGCTCCAAATGTCTTGGGACATAAAAAAATCATTATTCCTCTGCTTTAGTGCGTTTCAGCTTTTTCTTCTTCAGGGGTTGTTCTCCAGATGCAGCAATGTACGCCTCCGGGTCAATATATTCACCAGACTTCTGCTTACCAAATTTCTTGGCCTTTCTCTGAAATAACCAATTCAAATTCATTGCATGCATTAGAAATAACTATCCAACCATTCCAGAAGTGTGTACTTCCTAAAGTCAAAACCTCAAATTATAATGTCTCATAAGTTATAAATCTTCTGACGGTCTAAGAATATTTATTACCTTCAGGGACTTGGCCATGGCAGCAACCTCATTTTCGTGACTGCCAACTTCATCAGGCACTTTCATGGCCGGCTCCTGGACCAAAAAACATCCATGATTAACAGTTAAAACCAAACTAAGCCACATGAGATGTTAACAAAGACAAAAACAAATGAACCCTAAAAGAGTTCGGTGGAACCTCTGGAGGAACAAATGCAGCCTCTCTTTTCCGTTTGTTTTCTGCAGTTTTCTCTGCCTGCTTCTCCTGCCTCTCCTGCCACTTCTTTTCAAGCTTCTTTTTGTTGCTAAGGAAGTACTCACCACTCTCCAATAGCAAATCAACCTGAAAGACATTTATGTTAGACAACATCACAAGTGCATCAAATAATAGATACAGATTCCATGCAAAACTTCTAAAAAATTTCCATAACCACAAATTTACAATCACAAATAGCATAGTAAACATTCAAGATTCAACTTGAAAGAACCAGCTTACTTTACTAGGTTGAGGAGGAGGAGGAAATGGTGTGTATGGTTTCTTCTCTTTACTTTTAACCTTCTTCCGCTGGGCAGTTTTCCTGAATTTGTTAATCCAATAATTAGGGTTACAGAGTCTGATGACAACTCATAGATGAAATTATATGCATCATAACACATACTTCTTAAACTTTGGAAGAAACCTATCCCAGTTTTCATTAGCAAGTGCTGGATCTTTCTCCAGTTCCTTTTTTATCATGAGCACCTGAACATCATATGAAAACCGTAATATGAGTCTCATCCTAATTGAAACATAAACAGCATGAATAGGAACCATCGTAGATTACCTTGATGTGGTGTAAAGGATGCATTTTATTCTGCATGCAGTCTTCAGCTATTCTTCTAATTTGCTTTAATCCCTTAAAAGACCCCATTGCAGCGACTGTACTTCCCTGCACAACAAACAAGCAGAAAAGCACAAAATTCATCTCTTTATGGAATCAAGACAGAACAAAGAGCACAAAACAACAGATGGAAAGAAGTGAATGAACAATCCAAGAAAAGATAAGAACTGACTACCTTTACCACCATATAGCACCCAGTTACAACTTCAATGGCCTGGATAAAAAAGTTATCATGTTAGAATAGGATCCAAGCCCATAAAGATCATATAAATTGACATCATCCCACGTTGCATGTTCTTCAAACAAAAAGATAAAATGGCAAGGGAAAAAAAAAGGAAGGATGCTATCATAAAAGACACACCCTTAGAGTTGAGTTGTTTGGACCATTAAGACATTGTCTCCTTTTCACAAATTTCTCCTGCACGAGGGCACAGTGATTAAATTAGGGTTGCTGCTATAAAGCTTGCAGTGAAAGAGACCTAGGTATGGATGCTGATGCATACGATTGTATGAATAGATTAAGTGTATTTGAAGGAAGAAAGAAGCTAGCACCTTATTTCGCACTAAACTTGCAATTTTTATGATGTCGCATTGCACTTCATCATCCAATATTTTTATTGCCTGTAAAGGAGCAAAAGCTAGGAGTTAATAAGGTGATAGTCGGGGATCAAATTAAAGTAATATCATAAAAACTAATATATAACAAAGCATATAACATTGATAGGGAGAAAAGAAGACTGAAGCCTCAGATGTGAAAAAAGCATCCAAAAAACTTCATTTATTATCAAAAATAAAACCCGATAAAGAATGAAGGAGCAGTCCATACGTGCTGGGCAGGAACACTTCTAGAAAGCAGTCTAATAAGATCTCTAGCTTTAATTATGATATAAGGGTCCCTGGTCTTCCTGGTCGTTGAAACTGTCATGGTGCCTTCATTCTGAATAGCATTGAGAACGTAGAGGATAGAAATAACATGCAGGATTAGTATGAGATTTTATTAATCAGGCAAAAGTTCTATAGAAAAACCAACAAAGACTCCATATAAACAAGTATAAAAAGGGCAAATCTGACTCGTATTGATGGCCCGTGAATATATATGCATGGATTTAACTTACAAGGTTCAGCTCCCCCGCAATCCCGTACTCTTTTAGCTTAGCCTTCACGGATGGCCATACTTCCGACAACATTTTTTCTGAGAAATGCAATATAAAATTATATATATAAAGTAACCAATGGATGATCGTGATCAAGCAAGAAGGAGAAGATGAGGAGACCAGATTCATGATACCAACAGAAATATATGGTTTTCATTATCACCAACTGAGAATTGATGCTATTAGCTATTTATCAAAACAACACAAAATTATGCTCTTAATACGCATTAAGATATGCAAACATCCACTTTTATCTTAATAATCTAGTTTCAGCAACATTACATCAGAAACAAAACGCACCAACCCAATGAAAAGAAAAGATCAGGAAGCTAGTAAACAAGAATGTCTCTGATTGAAAGAGATTACTTAACCTAGCAACAGGAGAATTATTTCAGCATTTAACGAACTTCTAAGTTCTAACAAATCCAAAAAAGCATGAACTCCACATTAATCATAGTTATGTATTTTTGTTTCTTTTACAATCCAAAAGTATAGGAAACTGCAGTAGACTATCATTCACTACCATTATTGAATTAATGAGTGCTTCTTACCATCTTTCTCATACTACATTTTGCACGCCAAAGTAGCATTTTGCTACTATTCCTCACATTCTTGACAAAGATTAGAAAACTACTCAAAATCCATCCAACACAAGCAATAAAATTATTCAGCATTTCTTGTTGAGCTCAAGGGAGAACAACTAATATAAGCCGATGCAGAGATAGATCAAACAGAGGCGCGCTTGAGAAAGGAGAGAATGATTCTAGAGCAGCAAAGACGGGAGGGTATACTAAGCTGGTTCATAATCAAATAGACAGAATCACTAAAGCTACTACCTAGATATGTAGGGAAAAGAGTGGAGAAAGAGCTGACTTCGAGCATGCCGCCTTCGTTCCAGGAAGGATCGAACTTCTCAATCTTCCAGTGGTCAATGTTTGGGTCCTCATCCCACGGCTTCGGCTTGTCGTGCTTCCCCTTGTGCTTTTCCTTCTTCACCTGCCCCTCCTCACCACCCATTCCGTAACGTATTTCCCTAGTCTCTCTGCCACTTCTTTGTTTCTAAGATTTCAGAACCAATTCTTTCAACCAAATGAAAGCTCGAAGAAGCAGATAGAAGATCATAATTTTGCAAATCGAAGAACATCGTCACCTTTATAGCTGTATTTCCGCGATATGACTAAGAGAGAGCGAGACTCGACAGAGGAAGAGTGATAAAGCAATCGTCGGTAAAAGAGCACCAGGTGTAGAGGGAAGGAGCTCGTAGGGATAACCGAGGAGCAGCGGGGGTCGGATAAAAGTCCGAGAGGTTTGCGTTTCGGTGTCGTCGCCGATGTCGATAACGACGTCGGCGCCGGAGACGGGGAAGCAGTGCGCGGGTGAATGGAAAGGAAGAGAACGACGAAGACCTCCGACGAGCAGTAGAGACTTGGGAGGGGGAGCCGTTAGGGTTATATTACCTGGGCTTCTTTTTTTTTGTTTTAATTTTAAAGTTAAAATGGGCCTAATCATGCAAGTCAGCCGCGAGACGGAACATTACTGACCTAACGGGTTTTCGAATGAGAAGCCCAACATCTTCCCATGCTTAAGCGGGCAGGCCTATTTAGCCCACGTGGGAGAAGGCATCTTTTGTCACGTTATCTGCACGTGGTATTACCGGTGCAGCTGTGCTTATGCGGTGAAACTGAGTTATTTTTATTTTTTTTGTAAATTTTAAAAAATAATTGAATTTTTATGGCTTGTATCTATTTTATAAAATATTTTTTCAGTTTAAATTACTGATATCTAAAAACTCAATAAATTTTAACTAATTCAGTTCGAGTACAATGCCTCTCTAAATAGTAAAACTCTCTAAATGTGAATTCTCTTCATGCAAGATATTCGAACCCGAGATATTAATTAAGGGAAAGAGATAATTCCACCACTTCAACCAATCCATTTAGTATTTTATAAAATATTTTAAAATACTTTTCCCCGCGATTCTTGAAGGTGATTACTTTTTACGGACATTGACCATTTGGTTATCCACTTGGTCGTTCAAGTGTTGATTGAATGCTTCGTCTTTTGCGAAATTATTCTTCAGTACCTTAACTTTCATTCTTTCTAGGTCAAACCCCAATTTTTTGTAAACGGTACCATGGTAAACAAAATAGAAAATGCAGTCCTAGTTAAAAAAAAAAACGACTATTTGATTCCTAATCCTCAACTTGATCTACTCCAACAGTAAGAATGTCAATGGCTCACGTCTTCTTCGCTATGATTTTGTTTATGCTATTATTGCTGACATTGGTTGGAGATGGACGCCTTCTAAATTGACAATTATGCAAATCATTAACAAACTACATTTTCATTACCCTTAAGATGGAGAAAGTCTTTTGTATAGCTAGGATGTAAGTAAAACACCGAAGAACCAAAAAATTAAAAAAAAAAAAAAAAAGAAGAAGAAAATTGACCAAGACCAATCCCCAAAAAACTAGTGGGTTCAGACCGCCCAACTTCAAATATATTAATTATATATGTTTTTATTTTAGAGTGTTTATATTAGAAGTATAATTTATTTTTAGTATATTAAAGTAAAAAAATAATATAATGTTATCCAAATAAATATAATAGAATATAAGTTTGATGTATAAATTTCATTAAATTTGTAAAAGTTTCGAATTATTCAATTGGAATCTTAATCTCAACTTAACTATATTAAAGAAGTCGAAGTCCGAAAAAACTGCACCCGAAATGATCGATTTTCTTTAACCTTAAATGGTTCTCTATATGATTTTTTAGGCTAAAAAAAATCGACTCAAAAAAGTCGAGCTTATATGATAGTGCTTACATGAAGCCAACAAGGTTCAACTATTTTAAAATTTTTTCATTAAATCCTAAAAATAAAAAAAGACTAGAAATAACTTAATATTATTGATTTGTAACACTACATAAATACTATCATGTAATATATCTATTACATACAAGACTCTCTCTAAGATGGGATCATATGGTCTGATAACTTTAGCAGTGTCAGTCATGCTTGAGATTATCACTGGCCAAAGGGTAATAGGGTTCCGTGGTTCAAGTTTTTGTGGTCACATCCCTTCATTCTTAAACACTATTTTATTTGTTGATCAGCCATTAACAACAAACTTTCTACCTTTGATAGGATGTTTTGTTGGAATCGAAATGTCAATTCTTCAATTTTTTTTTTTGCATAACCGATTAAGAATGTTGGGATCACTTGTTCTTTAGATTCCTTTTCACTAGAAGAATCTTGGGTTGCATTCTGTAACTTCATGGTGTGCACACATAATCTACAGGGATGTCATTCAAACTCAACTAGATCATGAATGCTCCTAGAGGAAAAGAGTGGTCATCCTTTTTGTTTAGCATATCTTGGAAGGCTTATATCTACATCACTTGGAAGGCTAGGAATGAAACAATTTTTTAAGCTATTCTTTTTTTAAGAAGAGGGTCTTAGTAAGAACTAAGTTTGCAATCAATTGTCGATTATTGAGTACCAAGAACTTGTTTAAAAAGGCATAAACAAATGAGCATAGAAGTTTAATAAAGAATTAGAGAATATCTAAAAAGACCTTTGCTATTTTGATCTTGTTATTTCTTTTTGCTTGCCGTTCACAATTTTGGTAATGATAAGGCAATATTGACTCAATGAAAAAAAGGAACCCTGAGAGTAAAATAAGAAATGAGAGAGGAAAATAAATAAAAATAAGAAATTTAACTAATAAGAATTAATTTGAGAATCATAAAAATGAATTAATTTTATAATCTCTTAATTTAATATCGAGTATGATGTCTAACATGCTGAGTCACTTTATGGTTTGCGTCACATCTACTTTATAAAATGTTTTTTTAGGTTTAAATCACCGATATCCAAAAACTCAACAATGTCTAACTAATTCAGTTCGAATAAGAAGAACTCACTAAGCGGTAAAACTCTTCAAGGTAAATTCTCTTCATGCATGATATTTGAACCCGGGATGTTAATTAAGAGAAAGAGACGTTCCATCATCTTAACTAATCCATTTAGTATTTTATAAAATATTTTTAAAATACATTCCCCTGTGATTCTTGAAGGCGATTAATTTTTACGGGCATTAACCATTTGGTTATCCGCTTGGTCGTTCAACTGCTGATTGAATGCTTCGTCTTTTGCGAAATTATTCTTCAGTACCTTAACTTTCATTCTTTCTAGGTCAAACCCCAATTTTTTGTAAACGGTACCATGGAAAACAAAATAGAAAGTGCAGTCCTAGTTTTAAAAAAACGCCTATTTGATTCCTCATCCTCAACTTGATCTACTCCAACAACAAGAATGTCAATGGCTCGCGTCTTCTTCTCCATGATTTTGTTTTTGCTATTATTTTTTTCAATGCAATTGTTTTTGCTATTATTGCTGACATTGGTTGGAGACGGATGCCTTCTAAATTGACAATTATGCAAACCATTAAACAAACTGCATTTTTATTACCCTTAAGATGAAGAAAGTCTTCTGTATGACTAGGATGTAAGTAAAACACCGAAGAACCAAAAAAAAAAAAATTGACCAAGACCAATTCTGAAAAAATTAGTGGGTTCAGATCGCCCCAACTTCAAATATATTAATCATATTTTTTTTTATTTTAGAGAGTTTATATTAGAAGTATAATTTATTTTTAGTATATTAAAGTAAAAAATAATATAATGTTATCCAAATAAATATTATAGAACATAAGTTTGATGTATAAATTTCATTAAATTTATAAAAGTTTCGAATTATTCAATTGGAATCTTAAACTCAACTTAATTATATTTAAAAATTCAAAGTCCGAAACCCTGAATGGTTCTCTATATGATTTTTTAGGCTCAAAGACATGAAAAAGTCAAGCTTACACGACAATGCTTACATGGTATCACAAACCAACAAGGTTCAACTATCTTAAAATTTTTTGTTAAATCCTAAAAACAAAAAAAATAGAAACAACTTAATATTATTGATTTGTAACACTATATAAACACTATCACGTAATATATCTATTACGTACAAGACTTTCTCTCTAAGATAGGATCATCCTGTCAAACAACTTTAGCGGTCTTTATACTGTCACTCATGCTTGAGATTATCATTGGCTAAAGGGTAATAGGGTTCCATGGTTCAAATTTTTGTGTTTGCATCCCTTCATTCTTAAACACTACTTTATTTGTTGATAAGTCATTAACAACAAACTTTCTACCTTTGATAGGATGTTTTGTTGGAATCCAACTGTCAATACTTTATATATTTTTTGCAAAACCAATTAAGAATGTAGAGATCACTTGTTCTTTAGTTGCCTTTAAGAATCTCAGGTTGCATTCTGCAACTTCATGGTGTGCACATAATCTACAGGGATGTCATTCAAGCTCAACTATATCATGAAGGCTCTAGAGGAAAAGATTGATCATCCTTTTTGTTTAGCATATCTTGGAATGCTTATATCTACGTCATCTGGAAGGTTAGGAATGAAACAATTTTTTAACCTACTCCCTTTTCTGAGAAAAGGGTCCTAGCAAGAACTAAGTTTGCAATCAAATGTCGATTATTGAGTACTAAGAACTTGTTTAAAAGTTATGAACAGATGAGCGTAGAAGTTTAATAAAGAATTAGAGAATATCTAAAAAGAGCGTTGCTTTTTTGTTCTTGTTATTTCTTTTGAAACTGCATGCATTTTGCATATCCTTCACAATTTTGGTAATGGTAAGGCAATATTGACTCAATCAGAAAAAAAGGAAGCCTGAGAGCAAAAGAGGAAATGAGAGAGGAAAATAAATAAAAACAAGAAATTTAATTAATAAGAATTAATTTGAGAATCATAAAAAAGAATTAAGTTTATAATCTCTTAATTTAATATCAAGTACGATGTCCAATATGGGGAGTAACTTTTTTTATCAACAATATGTGTGGATTCACTTCACTTACTTTGTTTTGAGCTTACAAAATTACGTGATTTGTCTCATTATCTCCATTTTGTCATTGACCAATTTTCGGTCATAACATCGTTAATTTTCTTGGTTAAGTGCATATGTAGCTTCTTATGTGGTAGATATATGGCACATAGCAACACATACACAAATATTGTATTCTTACCTGAAGTGAGAACCAACCACTTGGAGAGTTGCATTCGAACTTCAAATTAAAAAAGTTTTATCATACTAAATGAATTACAAAATCGTTAATTTGATCGAGATTTACCCTAATGGAATTTTTATCTACTTGTGCTAGAACTTCATGAGTTTCATTATTTTCCATATATATATATTTAGTTGGAATTTTTTTGAATTTTATTTTTACATATTTGATTTATGTTTTATAATTTTAAGAAAATTTTATAATTTTTATGAAGTTTCTTTATCTTTTAGATTCTGTTATAAATTTTATTAAAATTTCCATCATTTTAAGATTCTTTTAAATTTTATATTTTCAAACTTTTCCTTCCGAATTTTTCTTGTTTTAATAATATTTCTAAAAGTTTATAATTGTTGACTTTTTAAAAATTATCTATAATATTTAGAATTTTTCTTAATTTTCTCTAATTTTTTAATATTTTTCCTAAATATTTTTTTGATTTGTTGATTGTGTCCTGTACATGCCACATTAATGGAATAATTAGCTGTGTTTCAACGGAAAATTGATGGGTGACAAAGACATGGATAATATAGCAAAACACGTGATTTTCTAATTTAAAAACAAAGCAGTGACAATCTAAAGAATTTTAAAAAAATACGTGATTTTACCCAGCAAAATATCATTGCTATGTCTTATATTTTATATATATATATATATATACACACATTGATAAGCAAATAAGGACAGCAGTAATAGATATTGAGCCACTCTCGCTATGTAATGTTCAAGTTTTCGTATTCAACCGCGAACATGTCAGATGAACTGAACAACCAGTACTAACACTGACCCTGTCAGCGTAGCATCAACAAATGTCTAATATAATATGAGAAACTGATGTCCACTATGGTATATAAGTTCAAGAGTCTCTAGTCTCTAGTCTCTAGTCTTATATTATGTTTGTTGCTTGTTACAAAACTTACTAATCATGTACGCTTTAATTTGCGACGGTGTCTCGATGAATTCAATATTAAATTGTTACTGGAAATAGTTTTACTCAATGTTTGAATGGTAATTTAAAAAAAATGAGAAAATAACAACAGAAGTCCTATATATTTGTTATTTCTTGCAAGTGAGTCCTATATGTTTCAAAATGAAACATCAAGTCCTATTTCTTATCCGCCGTTACAACATCTAATCCGTCGTCTGACCTTCCGTTACTCCGAGGCTGACGTGGCAGTAACATTGTTAGTTTTATCCCGAGTGTCAGTTTTAGTGCTGATGTGGACATTTTCTTAATCCCACGTATGCAAAATGATTAAATAAATTATTTTTTATTCTCAAACCGATATAATTACTCATTTGACCATCTCTTTCTGTCACGAGTATCTGGTTCTTCTGGATCTGCATAGACAGCATCAGAAGATCGATTCTTCGACGAAGGAAGAAGGCAAATGCAGATCAAATTCTACACAACGCATCGAAGGACAAATGAGTAATTGTATCTAGTTTGACAATAAAAAAATAATTTATTTAATCATTTTGTACACATGGGATTAAGAAAATGTCCACATCAGCACTAAAATTGACGCTTGGGATAAAACTAATGGTGTTACTACCACGTCAGCTTCGAAGTAATGGCAGGTTAGATGGCGAACTGGATGTTGTAACGGCAGATAAGAAATAGGACTTGATGTATCACTTTGAAACATATAGGACTCACTCGCAAGAAACAGCAAAGATATATGACTCCCGACGTCATTCTCTCTTTAAAAAATTCATGAAAGTGACATGTTTAATTTTTTTAACCATACCGGGATGAAATAATTATATTTGGTCAATGATAATTAAAGTATGTTTCTTACTCCTGAACGTCATGGGATTTTCATATGAGCGTTGACAAACATATTCGCACATGGGAATGTGGATAAGAAGAATTTTAGAATGTAAGATGGTTGAGCAGAACAAGTCATCCATTCGCTTTCGTTATCACACGCTACGGTGATGCAAACTAGCATATGTATATTCAAGTTGAACGAGCTTGAACGTGCCAATGTGGTAGGGTCTGTCGTTCTGGCACATCCAGTATTTAAAATCAAGTTGAACGAGCATTTCTAGGATTTAGACTTTGTTTAAGAGAAAATGACGGTGAAAATCTTATATGTTTGTCATTTCTTGTAAGTTGTCCTATGTATTTTAAAATAAAATATCGAGTCCTATTTGTTATGCATCGTTAAAACATCCGGTCCTTTCATCGCCCGCCTTTCCTTTTCTATTGACATGGACATAACCGCATTGGTTTTATCTGACGTGCCGTTTTTAAACTGATGACTATGAAATTTTAATCTCACATGTCGTTCCCATTTTTCAAATCGATACAATTACTCTTTTGTATAACTGTGTATAAAAAAATTAATATATCCAAATCATTTCTCCACATTAGATTAAAATTGACCATATAAGGGTTAAAAATGACACATCAGACTAACTCATGGTGTCATACTTACATTAGCATTAAAATAATAGCAAGCTATAGAGAGCATTAGATGTCGTAACAGAGCGCGACAAATAGGATTTGGTTTGCCACTTTGAAACATATGAGATTCACTTGTAATAAGCGATAAATATATACGACTCCCACTTTTTTTACTTCTTGCTTTAATCATTTGGATTAAACCTGGGTTGTCGTGTCTTTTTTGGCTAATCTCACTGGATGAAGAGGTTTAGGCTGATGGAGGGGAGTATAGAAAAGTGAGATTCCGACACATATTGAAGGAGCAAGAAAAGATAAACATCTATTCTTCGACAACTCTAGTGATGCAATGTGCTTAGGGGAAGGAAATCCAGAATCGCCACCTCAGGAGCCGCCTGCGAATCATTATCCGGCCCCACGTGAGATATTCATTCACTTATCTCGGAAGACACTCAGATACCTCGGTTATCAAAAAAAAAAACTCTCATTGTGCAAATGATTAGAGATTCAGGATGATAGAAATAGGTACTCGATTGGAAAAGTACAGCGGGATAGCACCTTGATCAGGCCCGGCATCAGACCAATCTCACTATTCCAATCTAGTGTGAGTTCCCAAGTAATTTAAATGAGAGCATCATAGATTATAATACTAACTTTAGCTTTGCATAGTCCTAATAACTCAATGCAGTACAAGAAACTGAAAATCCTACACCAAGAAAGCAGTGAATCGGTCTTTTTACGATGACTGCCTCAATAGAGGCGCCTTAGGACGATACAATCATAGGAGCCGTACTAGCATTCTGATAACATTACTGTACTTATGTTAAAATCATTTAGGCATGGTCCCAACAGGATGAGATCATCCTCATATGTCGTGTTCTTTCTAACTCTGCGACATGAGCATTCCGTGGAAGTCTATTCAAAATGGACACGAAATCGGATCTTTACCCTCTGCTGGGACTGATGCTCGTGGTGTAGGACAAAAAATAACCGATGGAGATGTTCTTCTTCTAAGTTATGTGGCAGACAAAACCTCCGAGATAGTGGGCTCTCTCTTTTTATATATATATATATATATATATATATCTTCACTTACAACAAGTCTTTCTCCCTTCTACTATTTGAGAGAGTATTATGTGTAACCGGTATACTACGTAACAGTACTGAAGTAATGTCATAAATGAATAAAATACAACTATTTTAAGATTTTTTAAATAAAATTTAAAAATAAAAAAGACAACCCTAAAATAATTTAATATTATTAATCTGTTATACCACATCAACATTATACGCATGAAACAGGAGGAGAGTTGTTCCTACTATTCAAGTTTGAAAGTGTCAACTAAAGAGGGGCGATAGGGACACTAAATGATATTCAGTTAAATAGAATTTCGAATTGAACCAGTCATTAAGGGGGTTTTTTAAGTCAATTTTAAATCATATTCATTTTAACTCTACACATCGGAACTGTATAGAATTAATTCTCGTTCTTGATAAAAAAAAAAAAAAGGGTCTGGTTGTTTATTTTTTATTCCGTTTGATGTGGTTGGAGTCTGGACAGCTCGATTTAACTTTTTTTGCACTCCTAATATCTGTACCACTTCTAAACGGAAGATGGAAAATCAGTGTAACCTCTAGTTCCAAAATATCCATTGTAAAGTAAAACTTTAAATTGAAAAACTTCAAATTAATAATAATAATAATAAGAAGAAGAATAATAATAGTAATAATAATTAATAATTAATAATTAATAATAATAATAATAATAATAATAGTAGTAGTAGTAGTTAGTAGTAATAATAATAATTAATAATTACTAATTAATAATAATAATAGTAATAATAATAGTAGTAGTAGTAATAATAATAATAATTAATAATTAATAACTAATAATAATAATAGTAATAATAATACTAGTAGTAGTAGTATTAATAATAGTAATTAATAATTAATAACTAATAATAATAGTAGTAGTAGTATTAATAATAATAACAATTAATAATTAATAACTAATAATAATAATAGTAGTAGTAGTAATAATATTAATAATAGTAATAGTAGTAGTAGTAATAACAACAATAATAATAATAATAATAATAATAATAATAATAATTTCAAACTAATATTTAGCCACTCTTCATCTCTTTACTTTTTTTCTCCATCTATCTGCTCCTGATAAATTTCTAGATGAGCCGATATCATAGATGATGTGGTGAACTTGACCAATAATTATTTGGCACGTCAGTAAAAAAATGTTAAATCATATTTAAAGAGTAAATATTATTAATGGATAGAAAAAGTTTATGTAACATATTTTATTATCGTGTCAAAAAGCTATTGTAATAACGTTGCGAGTATGGTGCATGTAAGAATCTCTCCACCCTTCCCTATCATTTTCAGCACAAGCTACCCAATATCTCTATTTTTTTAATCCAAAAATTCGACAAAATGTATTTTTTAATTCAGTAAGCAATTTTACCAAAACAATTTCACTAAACTATATTAACATCAATAAGCATATTTTTATCTAATTATTTTGGGCTAATATTTCCTTTTTATTTGATTTTTATTAAGCAGTGTACAAAAAGGCAAATGATGGAAGGTTAGCTTCAAGATGTTCGGACCCTCATCTCTAGTAGTTTCTGCGAGAGAAATGTATGTGTGAATTGACTTGTTAATTTTGTTTGCCCATTCTCATGTGCCCTAGGGGCTCTAACTCCCACTTCTAGAAGGTGCTATTTGTGTGTTGTTTGATTGATTCAATTCATTTTTGTTACGACCAGATCCCTACCAAAAAAGGTCACTGATATTAGCTGTAAAATCACCATTTTTAAAATATAAGGGAACATATAAATTTCAATGAAAAAATTCAGGGGGCAAATTAGAATATTTGCCAAATGAAGGGACGGATTACTTTATTTCCCAAAAATGGAGTCTGTCTTCATATATCATCGTACGTGGACAAAATAGTGAGCCACATGCAGACAAACGAGGGATGGGAATGGGATTGTCTGGTTCCGTCAAAATCTGCCACGTAGGAGTCCTGATCCGGCAAAGCTCCCTTACCCGGCGTTCCTATCAATGTTCAAGATCGGGCGCTTCTGCAATTCTCCAGAATTGTGGGGGCTTGCCCGATACTGTTTTGGGAATATTTGTTTGATCAATTACCCCATCAACTTTCGTACTGTTTCATTTAGCACACATTATTTTTATGAGAAAAAGATATGAAGAATTCTATATGTTTACCGATTCTTACAAGTAAGTCGCAAATATTTCAGATTGATAAATCAAGTCTTATATATTATCTGCGTTACAACATCGGATTTTTTTCCATCACCTATTATTACTTTATGCTAATGTGTGTCAATACCATGTCAGTTTAAAGTAATGGTATGCAACTGAAAGGATTCGATGTTGTAACCCGGGCAATATATAAGACTTGATTTATCACTTTCAAATATTTAATTTTTACTTATAGAAATAAGCAAATATATAGAGCTTTCAATATCTTTTTTTCTCTCTCTCTTTTTTTACTTTCAGAATTATTTTCATCATATAATAGATAATATGGGCACAGTCAAGTCTGAATGCGAATAAAACCGCCAGTGGGGATTGAAAGTAAATCAGGAACACTGCAGGAGTGAAATGCAAATAAAACAAACAGCAGGGACGACAGAGTATAAATAAACGAATTTCCAATTATAAATAAATCCAGAAAATCTTCTTCCGGGTGCACTGTTCTACCTTTTTGTTAAAGATTTCTGCAACGCTGCATGTGATCTTCCCTGCCACCATCATCACCCTCCTTCCTCGTCAGAATCAACCTTCTTCTTCCCCTCCTCTCCTCCTCCTCCTACTTGCAAATCTCACCTCTGTAGAGTGTGTGTGTGTAAGAGAGAGAGAGAGAGATGGCTGCAGCAGTGGGAGGCGGTCACGGCTGTTGCAAGAAGGGGCCGGGCTACGCCACACCGTTGGAAGCCATGTCTGGCCCTAGAGAAGCTCTTATCTATGTCACTTGCGTCTATTCAGGTAATCCCCCTAATCCTGGGTGGCCGATCAGCTCATATCTGTGTGCTCCTTTTCTTCCTGCTTTCCATTTTTGGGGGAGAAATTCGTGTTACTGTTTCACTTTTCTCACGCGTAAATCTCAAACCGGCAGGTAGTAAGATTCATCTATTCCTTCCGAGAGTCCTCGGATCATGTCAATTTTTTCGGTAGCTTCACTTGCCGATCGCCTCTGTTTTAATGCCAGTTTCTGTGTGTGAGTTATCATGTCCAGGCCAATGTACAACGACCATTTTAGGCAATGATTTCTTGGTATTGTTGCTGAATTTGATAACAACAGTTAGTGCTCCTATTCTAATCTATAACAGCTCCGAGATCTTGGCATGACAGGCATTTTGAATCTGGATTGGTGTCAAATGTCATAAGATTAGGTTGTTGAATAAGCTTTTTAAATTTCTCACCATAAATGTCTTTCTTTTTTGGTTTTATTTTAATGTTCAGATCGTATTTGCTGGGGCAGATCCTCTTCATCTCTTGGCTGATCTGTCGTTTCAGTGAGTATTTCATTCATGGACGACAGGAGCATCCTTTCCTTAAAAAACATATTTCATTAAGTTTTTCCTTCTTAGGTAATCTTGCTTGCCACAACTGGAAATTTAGTGGATCTCTGCAGAAGTACCTTTTACTAGATTTAGTCAAGGCGACAGTGACTTGTCGTGGCACCATGACTGAATCATGTAGCCATTATGATTAAAGCAACATGATATGGCTTATACCCAACTGATGTGTTCTTCAAGTGTCATTCATAACCCGATCATATTCCATGATTTCTTTTAGCTGATTGTTTTATATGGCGGTTCTCATGATGTGAATCTATGTCCCCTGATATTTGGTGACTGAACTTTTCCAGGAACCAGAATCGAGAAACCCGACTATCTGGCTACAGTTGATGTGGACCCAAACTCACCCAATTACTCAAAAGTCATCCACCGGCTGCCTGTCCCGTACTTAGGTGATGAATTGCACCATTCTGGCTGGAATTCATGCAGCTCCTGCCATGCAGATTCCTCAGCAGAAAGACGATTCTTAATCCTCCCGTCGCTCATGTAAGTCTCAATGCTAGCATTACATGATTTAATTTCAAAAAATTCCGGTCATTTATGATTCATTCTGAATTCTCGCTCAAGTGGTCAAAATTTTGTAGCTCTGGCCGTATATATGTGATTGATACGAAGACTGACCCAAGAGCTCCTTCTCTCCACAAAGTTGTTGAACCTGCTGAGATTGTCCAGAAGACTGGACTGGCATTTGCTCACACTTCCCATTGCCTTGCCTCCGGTGACATAATGGTCTCCTGCCTAGGGGATAAGGACGGAAATGCTAAAGGGAATGGTTTTCTTCTCCTTGATTCTGATTTCAATGTTAAAGGAAGGTAATGAGTTCTATTGATACTAAACTTTCATGTACGTAAGCTTCAGCAGTCTGAGAAACACGTGACTCGATTGACAGTTTGCTCCAATAATTCAGTATTTCCTTATTTTGTGAAGTGTTGTATTGGAGCTGCTGAAAATATGGATTTAGTAGGACCTTGAAAATTCAATAGAATGGACGATCAACTGTACTCTTTAGAATCTGTTGAGGCTCAGGGCATTCCCTGTGGTCTGGTTTTTTATTTTCCACTGTCTAATGGCTGGTGCATATTCTTTTGCTGTTACAGAAACAAGTTCTACAGTGCATTGGCTCCTCTGCATCATCCTAAGACTTGCGTTTATGATTGCTCTCTGATTTGAACTTGTGAATTTGAACCTTTGCTCTCTCTGCACGTGCTTAAAGGTGGGAGAAACCTGGGCACAGCCCTCAGTTTGGATACGACTTCTGGTACCAGCCTCGTCACAAGACGATGATCAGCTCCTCTTGGGGCGCCCCTGCAGCTTTCACCAAAGGATTTAATCTCCAGCATGTCTCAGATGGCCTATATGGTAGGCATTTGTACGTATACTCCTGGCCCGATGGTGAGCTAAAGCAAACACTAGATCTGGGCAACGCTGGTCTCCTACCTCTTGAGGTAATTGTTGAATCTAATCGATGAAGGCGATTAAATGTCATATTAGTCTTTCTAGAAGTTCTTCTCTGAGAGGTACATACTGTTATTCACTTTCAAATCTTAACGAAAGTGTTTGCCAGATATGTCTAATAAGGTTTTCGCCGTAAGAGTAATCTTGAAAATAGTTGTCAACTGGAAACAAAAGTGAGTAGACATCACGTACTGGGCTAATAGTTTTTGTATCTCTCGTTTTCCCTGTTTAAATCAGAACATTGAAACGGTGACTTGATTATAAAAGCTGCTATTGCGACTTTCTGCCATATCTGAAAACAAATGATTTTCTTCCCTGTTTTACCAGCTTTTAGAAGTTAGTTTTAGGATCAACTACTCTCTCTCTGTCTCTCTTTTTTTTGGATGAATATAGTAGCATTGATTTCTTTTCTGTGTTTCATGGTTTCGCATTCTCTTGAAAGATTAACTCGCTGTATTAACTACACTTTGACAGACTAGGTTCTTGCACGATCCATCAAAAGACGTGGGATTCGTGGGGTGTGCATTAAGCAGCAACATGGTGCGATTCTTCAAGAATGATGATGGCTCATGGAGCCACGAGGTGAAAACAAGAACATGACTGCAGATTGCTTACACAATCCTCATGTGGATATCTATTTTCCAACTACTTATGGCTGGAACGTGAATGTGCCTTGTCTATTTCTACAGTTAGCAATATCAGTCAAGCCGCTGAAAGTGCAGAACTGGATCCTCCCTGAAATGCCTGGGCTGATAACTGATTTCCTGTTATCGCTCGACGATCGCTTTCTGTACTTGGCGAACTGGCTTCACGGAGATGTGAGGCAGTATAATATCGAGGACCCCAAAAATCCCGTGCTGGCTGGACAAGTGTGGGTCGGGGGACAGATCCAGAAAGGGAGCAAAGTCTTGGCCGAGGGAGAGGATGGAAAGACATGGCAGTTTGATGTCCCTGAGATCAAGGTTTGTACGTTATTCAATTGTCTCTTTCTTATCACGGCCCTTTGTACAACTCGGTCGTTCACTTCACATCCGAAAAATTCACAATTTTTCAGGGGAATCGACTGAGAGGTGGGCCTCAGATGATCCAGCTGAGCTTAGACGGGAAGCGCCTCTATGTCACCAACTCGCTTTTCAGCACCTGGGACCGCCAGTTCTATCCCGAGCTCGTGGAGAAGGGTTCTCACATGCTGCAGATCGACGTTGACACCGAGAAGGGCGGCCTCGCGATCAACCCGAATTTCTTCGTGGACTTCTCGGCGGAGCCTGATGGCCCCTCCCTGGCCCACGAAATGAGGTATCCGGGGGGAGATTGCACGTCAGATATATGGATCTAAGAAGCACTTCAGATATGCGAACAGGAATAAGTAAACTAATGCTCTTTAGCATGTTCCGTACTGAGAAGTCGTGGACAGCCTTTTGAATAATGATTGCCCTACCGAAATAAAGATATGTTATTAGGGGAGAAATGTGTATATTCCTGGTTAACAATTCGGCTTGAATTGAAAGGGTTTTGCTCTCGCTTATTTTCTCCATATTCTCTCTCTCTCTCCCCCTCATTTATTTTTGGTGAGATGACGGGGTGACTTGAGGAGAAACGGGTTACAGCATCATTGCTCTCCAAAGTATTTCTCAAAGAACTGCACATTTGCAAATATCTCTGGCAATACCTATTTCAAAAAAGCAAAATGAAATCGTGCGTTGCTTTAAATTCAAATTGCAGTGCGATTTTACACTTTTTATTTTCATACAAAACTTGTTTTAAAAATGTGTTTTTACATAAAAATGCATTTTCAAAACAGGTTTTCTTTGCAAGAAATGAAAATGTGACCTCTAATCGACAGTACCAGTGAATCAATCGGAGGAGCACGAGGCTTGTGTTTTTGAGACTGGGTTGAGCACAAGTTCCAGAGTCTGCTTCAACGATAGTTTGATTAAAGTACAGGTTCCAAGCAAGCTTAAAGCCCGACCTAGTGCACTGAAGTTTTGCTAGACGCTGCAGTCAGACGAGCCAGAGTGCCCAGATTCATTGCGGGTAACACTCCTGAACCCGATAATCTCGGATTCCCTCGTGACGCTCCTCCCACGGTATTTTTGCCCGACCTTCTTGACGGGAACTCCATTCAATCCATTCCCACAACTTCTCCGGTGGTCTCTTCACCTCTTTGAAAATGATGATTTCCCTAAATATTCAACAAGCTCATGGATTTTTGGAGGTTAATTTCTAGGTTTTCTTTTCCTTTTTTTTTTTCTTAGAATTCTCTCTTCTATGATTAGAAATATGCACAGGTATAGGATAAATCTGAAACAGGTAGAAACGTACCTTATCGAGTAGGTTCAGGATAGATCTCATTGAATAAATCAAGGAACTGATCAGTTCCAGTTTTGCCACACAGGGTATCATGAACCAAAACCAAAGCCTGTTAGCTAATTCATTAACTTTAATCACTCATAACTTTTTTATTCGAACTCCAATTAATGAAACCGTTTAAACTATTATATTCATAACTCGTTGAACTTTAATTTGACATATTAATCGTCCATATTTTAGTGAATTTTTATATTCAAAATATCATTACATATTAAATTTAATAATAAATGGAACTGAAATATAATGAAAACATACTTAAAATTATGATAAAAAAACTATATAAAATAATCATAAAAATATTGAAATAATCTATATTATAGAGTTGAAAGAATAAAAAATAAACATTCCAGCAAGGTACTCGGAAGTTGTATCTAAAAAATTCCGGATAGGATTTCAATATTTAGGAATCGGCCTTATATAAGATAATGTCCGGATATCATAAAAAATTACAGGGACAATCACTCCATCTATAACTAGAGTATGCCAGTCTGATACGGGGATTGTTTAGATCAACAAAATGTTCCCGAAGAATGGAAAGACCAGTGCTGATGATCCTGAAACATCCTCGTACTCAAAAAGAAACAACCTCAGTTTCAATTGTCACCAGCAGTCGAAACAAATTATGGGAAGATGCAACAGATAATCGGCAAGCAAAGATGCATGGACGGAACTTTCGCAGGAAGAATTGGATAGAGATTGGTTTGTTTTTGTTCCTTTTCTCTGCTATTCCGTATGAGGATGGATCTCGGACTCAATCTTGATAGAACAGTGCACAGAACAGTAGAAGAACAACAGGGCAATACCCAGCATGACGGCCGATCCAGCAATCGCCGCTTCCAGTCTTTCCACAGGAATCAAACCCCTTCCCACCATAGCGACCCCATTGCCGATGAACACGAAGGAGATCTCCACCAGAAGCGGCGCACGCACCGTTTCCGGATTCACCTCCTGCTCCTCCAATGGCCGGAGATAGCTCAGAACACCGACAACGATGCAATAAACAGAGAGGAACGACATCCCGACAATCAGCAACACGCGTGCCCGCCAAGAGTTCCAGTGCTTGCTGTCATCCGTCGTGACCAGGTAAGCGGATGCGACGAAGAATGCGCTCCAGTAGCGGGACTCGAAGATCTTCTCAAGCCTGAGGCAGTGGAAGGCTGAGTGGCAGAGGTATGTGATTGATAGTGTCGAGATTAGGACGGATGCGTAGTAGTGGAGGTAGCGTTCGAGGATTAGGATCGTGGAGTTGCAGTAGAAAACTGTGGACAGCAGCAGGGACAGGTCTCTTAGGTAGAAGATCTTTGTCCCCATGGTCAGAATTTGAATGGAGATTTTGCTGAGAGTTGAGGCTTGAGATTGTCCCCAAGGAGAAGAGGGAGATGAAAGGGATTGAATGAATGCATGAATGAGTCATGGGCATCCCTTGGATAAAAGTGATGGTCAGTCAATGTATGGAAGTTTGCAGTCAAGTCAAATTATATTTTTTTAATGGGTTAGTGAAAATAAAAGTTTCTTATTGAAGAGAGCGCTAAACCATAGTTGGCTAGAATATCACTTTCTTCTCTCATTTTTTTTCCCTTTTTCTCGATCCATATCACCTAAAATTTTAGTGTTAATAGAAAAAAATAGCATTCGTCCTCCCCATCATTTTAAAAGTAACACTACTTCACAAACAATTGAAAAAATAGCACCCGCTGTAATGAAAGACCATATTACCCTTACTAACTTATTTCAATTATTTTAAAATTCCCTCCATTACTCGTCTTTACCCTTTCTCCCTTTCCCTCCATTATCTCTCCCCCTTTCTCCCTTCGACAAAAGCCCTCTTCACTTGAGCATCGCGGGCTACCTCACCGGAGCTCCTCACTGGACAGCACAACAGTTCCTCACTGGACAGCACAGCAACTCCTCACCGGACCCGAATAGCAGCTTCTCACCGGAGAACACGATAGCTCCTTACCGGATAGTACAACAGCTCCTCACTGGACAGTAGCACTCACAGGCGGCAACGACCAGCACTCACGGGCGGCGATCAGTGACTATCAAACCGGCAACAACAATGACCTACCAATCATTGATCCCTAACCCTCCCAACAAAAAACAAGGAAGATTGTTGAGGTATTTGGTGTTGTTGAGTGTCACCAACGACTAGGAAGAGGTGAAAATTTACTAAGATATTTAGATTTTATTATGACCAATTTATAATTTATCGGGGCCTATTTATTGGTACCTATTTAGACTTTATCACTACCTATTTATAATTTTTCGAGACTAATTTATAATTTATCGGGACCTATTTATCGATACCTATTTAGACTTTATCAAGATCTATTTATAATTTTTTGGGACCAATTTATCTTGACCTGTTTATCGATACATATTTAGAATTTATCATGATCTATTTATAATTTTTTGGAACCTGTTTATTAGTACCTATTTAGATTTTATCGGAATATATTTATAATTTTTCAAGACTTGTTTATCGGTACTCATTTATACTTTATTGAGACATATTTATAATTTTTTGGGACCTGTTTATCGGTACTTATTTAGACTTTATAGAACATGTTTATAATTTTTCGAGATTAATTTATAATATATCGGGACTTATTTATTGGTACCTATTCAAAATTTATCGGCACCTATTTATGCTCACCCTATTTATATTGTATTGGGACCTCCATATAATTTTATAGGACCTATTTATAATATATAATATAATGCAATAAGACCTATTTATACTGTGACATGACCTATATGTGATTATATAAGACCTATTTTTATTACATTTCTTACTTATAATATATGTTCAATGGAAAATGAGAGTGTATAGCTGAGGGAAGTTGTTGATATTCAGGGAGTCAAGGCCTAAAGGCATAATTGTTCCGATGAGAAGAACCTTAAATGGTTATGCTATTTTTTTAAACTAATATAAAGTGGTGTTAGTTATAAAAGCACCCCTTGGAATGGTGCTACATAAATTTTCACCTCAAATTTAAAAGTCTAATAAAACTCTCACTATTTCAAATTTGAGTCAAGTGGATCCATTGAAGATTATTTTTTCTCTTTTCTGCTAGGTCGATTAGGAGAAACTCTTATATATAACAGACATGTCACGCGATAGTACTGATGTAACATTGCTAATGTGATGTTATAAACTAATAAGATTAAGTTATCTCCAGGGTTTTTTATTAGTTGTTTTTAGGATTTTATAAAAAATCATAAAATAATTTAAACGTATTGGTTTATGATACTGCATAAGTACGTCATGTGATATATCCATTTCACACAATATTCTCTCAGTGATCGGCGATCAGGGACATGGGAATGTAAAATAAAGGCATGCTAGAAATTGGGAAAATCAAACTCATTTGGCTTATATCATCTTTAATTTAGAATGAGGAGCTTATATGCTTGATTCTTATGTGTAGAACTCTCGTACCCCTTAAATCATATCTCTTTCGTATCTTTTTTTAGATCATCTTCTTTCTAACGATGAAACATGACGAGCTACAAGAAATCTTATTAATAATACAAACAAGCCTTGAGATTTCATATTGAGGGTGTACAATAATATGTACGATTTATTGTAAATTTTCTAAGATTATTTTCACTTTTCAATTCAGTAGTAAGTTCATAGAGTCGATGAAGTAGCTAGTCTTTTTTTTTTTGATAAATAAACATACTTACATGAACATAATCAGTCTACAAAGGTATAAGGATCAGACACTACTGGAAAAACCTCAAAAAATACTAGCTCAGACCTGCCTAAATTATAACCTAACTTACATAATTTATGAGCAATTAAATTATTTCGTCTATTAATCCAATTACAATTCCACCGTACAAAGAAAGATGATAACTTCCAAAAATCATGGATTATACTTCTACACTCCCACGGGGCTTTCTGAAGTCTGTTTATAGAGTGAGCTACCAATTGTGAGTCAGTGTAAAATTTAACTTGTGACCAACACTTTGAAATAGCAATCTTTGATGCAAGGAGAATGGCTCTTGCTTCAGCTTGTGTTGCTGAAATTGTTGTGCAATTATAGTACCAGGATAATATGATATCTCCTCCTTCTTTGGCAAATCCAGCAAGACAAGCTTTTCCCTTTTTCCAAACAGCATCTGAGTAAATGGCTATTCCCTGAAAGTCTTCTTTGTGATTATTACACAATGTTGTCTCACATAGCATCAACTTTTGAGGCTGTTCATCTCCTTTACTTTCCAAGAATTGACAGCCACCATGCTCCCTGAAAGTTCTTGAAATCTTTTCTAAAAAGGAGAATAGATTAGTTTCACACTTGGAGAATAAGACAGAAGTTCGTTCCTTCCACAATTCATAACAAAGTATCGCTCCAAATAATGTGAAGTTAGCTTTTTCTAAACTATCTTTGTTAAAAAACTTTGGATTACAAATGAAATCTACTAGTTCGCTAGGAGTTAGTGTGTCAGAAGCTTGTGGGATATGCCAAATTTTCCAAAAGGACTCTCTCCATGCAATCCTTGAATAGGTGCACTCCCTAAACAGGTGTGCGAATTCATCTGGACCACTCTGGCATAGTGGGCAAGTTGTCCCACTGTTATGTAGCCATGGGAGGGCATTGGCAGCTATTCTCCATAGATGGAGTTTCAGTCTATCATGCAATTTTTGCTTCCAGAGATTATTCCAAAATTTTTCTTTTCCTTTTTGGAATCTAAAGTCCTGATCTACACAATAAAAGCTTTTAACTGAGTGCTCACCTAAAGGACTCGGAGTCCAGGTCCACTTATCTTCACAATCATATTGAGAGGGGTGTATGTTTAGAATGTTTCTTACTGTATCTGGTTGAAAAAGGCTACTTAAAAGAGGGATATTCCAGGATGCAGAGCCTGGCAATAGCAAATCCCTTACTCTTAATTCATTATTAATAATGCCATCAGTCAGAGGAATAGCCTTAAAGTTTACATTTCCAGGGATCCATGGGTCTAACCAAACCTTTATATTGTTTGCATCTCCTACAGATATGCAACTATACTTGAGTAAGGTGTTTCTACATACCTGTAAGCTCTTGCAAATGTAGGAGCTTGAAGGTCTAGTCTTGAAATTCTGCTGAAGCATGTTGCCATATTTTGAGTTGAAAATTTTACCTGCCAAGCTGTCCTGTACTGTAGATAAAGACCAAGCAGTTTTTGAGATCATTGAATTGTTTAGATCCTGAGCTTTTCTAAAACCAAGACCTCCTGAGCCCTTTGGTTGACATACCCTATCCCAACTTATGGGAGAGTAAAAGGATCCTTCTCTATCTGTCTTACCGTACCAAAATCTCCTATTGAGCTTGTCTATTTGTTACAAATTTTCTTTGGTAGTTTGAAAGCAGCCATTGTATAGAGAGGAAGGCTATTCAAAACAGATTGAATTAAAGTTGACCTGCCTGCCCATGAAAGAGACTTAGCTTTCCAAGTTGCAAGTTTATTTTGAATTTTATCTATTAGAAAATCAAAGGACTCTGATTTTTTCTTTTTTAGAAACAATGGGTTCCCGAGATACATTGCATCTTTCTTTATCTTTTTCATATTCAATATGTGCCTTAAGTTACTTTTTATAGAACCTCTGACTCTTCTAGAAAAGAAAACACCAGATTTTTCAAAATTTATGTCTTGCCCACTCCAAGCGCAGAAAACATCTAGTAGGAACTTGCAATTTTTTACTTCAGGCGTGGATGCTCTCAGCAAAATCAATAGATCATCCGCATATAATAAATGGTTTATTTTGATATTATTCTTTGAAATTTTAATTCCTTTTATTAGATTTTGGTTTTCAGCCAGATCTAACATCCTGGAGAGAATTTCCATAGACAATATAAATAGATATGGTGATAGAGGGTCACCCTGTCTAAGTCCTCTCGAGGCCTTGAAGAAACCATGGGGAGAGCCATTAATCATAATGGAAAAGGAAGAGGTGGAGATACATTGCATTATCCATTGAATAAAAGTGGAATGAAAACCTAGGTTTACTAGAATGAGTTCAATGAATTTCCATTCTAATTTGTCAAAGGCCTTTGAAAGATCTATTTTCAAACCTATGTAACCTGTTTTTCCTTTTGTCTTATTCATAAAGTGAATTACTTCCTGAGCTAAGATGACATTTTCATTTATCCATCTTCCTTCTAGAAAAGCCGTTTGATTTGGTGATATAATTTTTCTTAATAATGGTTTTAGTCTGTTTGTTATTATTTTAGATATTACTTTGTAGCGGAAGTTTGTTAGACTAATAGGTCTAAATTCGTTAATATTTGACGCACCTTGTTTCTTAGGGATGAGGGTTATAAAAGTTGCATTCCATTCCTTTGAAATAAAACCTGACCTGAAAAGGTTTGTATGGAACTGATGAAGTCATTTTTAATTATGTTCCAAAATTTCTTGTAGAATAACCCAGGCAATCCATCAGGTCCAGGTGCCTTTAAGGCATTCATTGATTTTACAACTTCTTGTATTTCCTCTTCGTCCGGTATTTTTATCAGATTTTCATTCTCTTGGTCGGTTATAATTGGATTGATGAGATTAAGTAAGTTTTCAGGGCACTCCGGGGAGGAACTTGTGTATAGTTTTATATAGTTTTGAACAAAATAATCTCCAATTTCATCTGTATCATGAATCCAGTTTCCCTCTTCATCTTTTACTGCATGTATTGAATTATTACTTCTTCTAATCAAAGTTGAGAGGTGAAAAAATTTTGAGTTTTTATCTCCCTCTTTAAGCCACAATTCTCTAGATTTTTGCTTCCAAATCATATCCTTTCTTTTTAGTGTCTCTTGTAGTTCAAAGTGTAGGGAGTTTTCCAAGATTCTATTTTCTATTGTGGCTTCATTTTTCTGAATCTGATCAATTTGTTGTAGAAGATTATTTATTCTTGTATCACAGTCCTTAAAGACCTCTTTATTCCATTTCCTTAACTCTGCCTTAGTTGATTTTACCTTCTTACTAAAAACAAAAGGAGCCGAGCCTCTTGCTTGCATTGTCCATGCTTTATTTATAGTGTCATAACATGTTCGGTCCCTTACCCAAGCAGCCTCAAATCTAAAAGGGCGTGGTTTATTTTTTGCTTCCATCCATAATTTCAACAGAATGGGGTTGTGGTCTGATTTGGAAGCTGTTAGGTGAAGAACACCTGCCTTAGGAAAGTTTATCTTCCAAAGATCATTTGCAATTGCCCTATCTAATCTTTGTCTTATATGTCCTAACCCCAGACGATTGTTTCTCCAGGTGTATATATTACCAGAAAATCCAAGGTCAATGCATCCCGAATTAATTAAAAAATTTTCAAAATAGTTTCTACTGGATGAGATCAAGGACCTACCCCCTTGTTTCTCTCCTGGGGCTAGAACTTCATTAAAATCTCCAACAATTGCCCAAGGTTGGGTTATAGTTTTTGAGAGATCTGTTAAGGATTGCCAGAAAGTCTTTTTATCACCATATTTAGCAGGCCCATATATGCAAGACAGGAGCCATTTACATGGTAATACTTGATGATCTATGCTAATATGGATAATATTGTAATTTGAAAATAAAATATTTACCTGAAGCTCCTCATGCCAGAATAAGCAAAGGCCTCCCGAGAGATTGACAGCATCGATAGCAAAAAATTTTGAGAACCTGCACTGCCTTGCAATTCTTTCACACCTATGAGAATTCACCTTAGTTTCAGATAAAAAAATCAAGCTGGGGTTGTGTTTTCTAATTAAGGTTTTTAGAATCCTGACTGTTGAGGCTCCCCCAGCCCCTCTACAATTCCAAGCTATAAGACTCATGTGTTCAAATCAAATAATATGTAAGGTTATCTAATTCTGGCATGAAGTCTAAATGGAGTCTGCTTATCCTTTTTTTTTTATCCTGTGTTTTCTGATAGGAACAGGAACCTTAAGACACAGAGTTGATAACTTATATTTGTAATCTGAGAAAATCAGAAAGATTTTGAGTAGAGACAGAAATGAAGATAGCTCTAAAAACCAATAAAAGAAATTGATTGAAAGTAAGATGTAGTTAATGGTGCGTAAATTAAGATACAATTTCCAGTGTAGGATTAGTAAGCTAAATTAACATAGAGCCTATAATCCTTCAAAACAATATAATATCTAATCCTCAGCAGCAGAGATGAATAACACCAGAGATGAATAACACCTATACATGCAAAACCAAAAGATGAATAGTACTTCCCCAAATAATACAATTGCAGGGCACTAATCAGAACTAACAATCAAGAGCTTTATGTGCTAGCAACATTAACCAAAACAGAGCACAGAGTATTTTTTTTTTATAGCCGAGATTTGATGAGTTTTCAGATCACTAAACTGATTTTGGCTCCAGATCTACCTCTTCGTGCATGCTGCTATTTCTCCGACCGGTTTGTCCCTGCAAATTCCGCTTTCAAAGCAGATCTATTTTAGGATCAAAATCTTATTGCTCTATCCTGCGCACAGATTTGGGTAAGAGGAGATAGCTAAAGGGGAATAGATAAGAACTCCCACCGAGGGGAATAAAGACTCCCACAGAGGGAAATAGATAAGACTCCCACAGAGGGGAATAGAAGAAACACCCACAGAGGGGGATAGAAGAAGACACCCACAGAGGGGAATAGCTGAAGCTGCAAGAAGAGATCAACGTTAAATGATCTACAAGGGATCGATCTGGCTAAAGATTGGGGGATCTAGTGGTTTCAGATCTGAAACCCTAGGTGAGTTTGAAGCAAACCCATACCCATACTCAACTTTTTTTTTCCACAACAATGCCCAACTAATCAACAGACTTCCTTCATCCAGATTTCAAATGCATATCACCTGCAAGTCAAAGATGCCAGCCCTCGTACTTGATGAAGTAGCTAGTCGAACAAGTGCTGATTGTTTACTTACTTCCTGTTAGAGCAGTCCAAGGGGATGTTTGTTTTTATGTTAAACAAATAGCTATCGCAACTCATAAATGATTTTATATCACGAATTATAGCATTTTGTGATAAAATTTATAACAATTACATAACATGTAGATTTAAACTTTACATTGTAATTACTAATATTTTTATAGTTAATTCTCGTGAAATTCTTGCATTACAACCAACTGTATGAATGTTTAATCCACATATCCCAAAATTTGGAATTAACTTTATATTTTCTCAAATAAAATAATCTCTTATTTTGATCCACAACTCAAGAAAGTTTTATTAAAATTTTATTACAGGTAAAACTATTGCTATAATTTTAATATTCCTTATAATCTAATTATTCTCAAATTAAATGCCTCCACTTTAAGATATTTGACAAATATTCATCTCAAAGCCAAACTTTTAGTGCTAGTATCTAATTTTTTTTTATACACCATAATTCATTTTGTTATCTTTCTGATATGTAATTCAACCCTTAACACCTACTCTCATATGAAAAAGTGTTCACAGCTAACACCTGTCTTGAATACTCACATCAGCAACTAATTTTGAGTATGATATTTTCCTTTTATACTCTCACCTTAACACCCACTTTTTATTTCTTGTAAAGTTTAATAATGAAGTATTTGCTCAACAAATCACGAAAACTAGATGTTGATGTGACAATGAAGATGATAACAAAATGATAGATAAAGCGAGAAAGGTCAAATCATCCTCCAACCTTTAAAGACAAAGAAGAAAATTCTCATGCTACTCCTGCAACTTCCACAAGTAAGAAGTTTCAAGTCTTGATATTTCTTCCTCTGAAGCTAAGATGCTTAAGCTGATTTTTCTATTATTATCAAGCTAAGGAGTCATGTCATTGTCATCAAACTTGGTTTGATGATCAAATTCAAATTAGAATTTCACCGAGAAATATTATTATTACACTGTGTTATATGCTTATCTTGAGAGGATGTATATGAAATATTTTAATAATTAATTGGGAAAATAATATTAGATAATATGATTATGTCAGTCAATTAGGTTAATTACTATATATAAGATTTTCTTATATTGGATTAGATATTACTATTGATATTACGAGCTTATTTGACTTAGCTATTCTTGAGACCATAAATAAGTTGTCTGCCTTTGTTGTTCCTTTATAATAAAGTTATACTCTCATTGTTTTTCTAAGTGTAAGTACAAATCAAATCTTAATTTTGTAAAAACCTTAATGTAGGTTCTGGAATAAGATGATCTTCACAGGACTAATTAAAAGAGAACTTACTTTGAATCATGTTTATTACCTCTGTAAAGATGACTAAGAATGAGAGACCTCCTTCTAAGATTCGGTTTCTCTTCCTTGACCCGTCATAACTATTAAATTGTAATTATCTTTCGTAAAATAAAAGATAATGATTTAAAATTCGATCAAATTACATGGGTCATATAATGCAGAAATAAAATATATTGCTAGCATTCTCCCACTTGGTCTTGCGACCTTATTTGCTTTCAAGGCTTAATAATAACAAAATATGTGGAAAAAATTAAAATTCTTCTTAAATTGGTCAAAACGAAAATCATCATAAAGTGAAAACTATTAAGTATATGGGGATCAGATGTCATTAATTTAACACAGTCCTTTCCATATCTCACAATATTAGTTCTGAATTTAATATGATCGATAATGATATATAACCTGGTCCAACGATGATGCCTCTGTTAGAGACAAATTCATTTAAAACTGACATAATTAATTCAATTATATATACTATCATGAGGAACAACATTCATTAATATATAATCAATAATAAAATAAGCTCAAAGTGTCAATTACTTAAAGAGCATAAAATATAAACACCATTCAATAATTCTTCTCAGTAACACTCCTTCTTTTGACATGTTTCTTAAATGTCCTTGGGAGCAACCATTTAAGCACAATTGACATTATTTGTTTCCAAGCTTCTTCCTTAATAACAAACCATTTGAACTTTATGTATTTAGCAACCTTGAAATACTTGTCATTTTTAGAAAATAAGATTGTTGATCATGATAAATTTTCAGCGATGTCCTAAAATAAAGTTTTAGAACCATAATTCATGAATAGTTGCTCTGGCTTCAAAGCACGTAAAAATTCAGCTTCCATAGTAGATGCGGCGCTTATCAACTGCTTTGCACTATTCCACGAGACCAATCCTCCAGCTAAAAGGAACATGTAGCCAAATGTGAATTTTCAGTATACCTGCAATCGACAAAATCTGAATCTAAATATCTTGTCACTTCAATGTAATGTGATGTTCCCTTCCTTGTTGATATTGTAAGACTTTCTCTATAATCATCCAACGCTCCATTCATGATTTACTTTGATATCTGCCTAACATTCCAATAGCAAAGCTCATATCCAGTCTCGTACAAGTTTGGACACATACCACCCTTCTTTCAAGGCATGTCTAATCACTTAGTAGAATTAATACTTTCCATAACTTATGAAAATGAAATTGGATCATCATAAATTTCCAATCTAATTTTGATTCTTGTAGATAAACCAAATAATAATTGGAAATAGCATATCTCATTTCCCTTTGAGACTATCTTAATGCAACTTGTTGTGGTTCTTCTATTGTAAGTTCACTGGGCAACAATTTTTTTTATGTGGAGTTTATTCATTTATTTATTGTTTTTGTCGATCATCATACTATTCGATTGTGGGAACAACAACTTAAGAAGAAGCAATGGGTAGGAAACTTGCACTATCATTTCTTGAATTTTGACCTTATGTAATTTTGCACTCCAATTGATTTCACCATTCTCAATGAACTTAGCATTTCCAGTTTCAATAAATCCAAAAGCTACGGTTAGGACAATAAAATATGTAACTTTTAAATTTTTCTAGATAGATAGTTATTAGAGAATCCACTGATTGTTCTCGAATCCACTTTCTTTTCATGTGAATTACAAATTCTTACTTCGATTGGGCAACCCCAAACATGAAGTTGCCAAAAATTGGGCTTCTCCCCTAGAATAAATGGTGTTTTTCAATGCATGCTTCTTGGGGTTGCTTTCTTAATTGTGTGGTTTGTGCATTTTTTTTCCTTCATACAATCCACATAAATACTGAGATCAGAAAAGTCCAAATTGTAAAGAATTTCTTCCTTTATTAATTCTACGTTCTTTTCTCACATATATGACTCAACATTTATGCGAAAAATGAGTCGAATATTAATAAACTAAAACTCCTATTCATTGTTGCTAGTAGCAGTAAGAGCACTAGACTTATTAGTAAGTAGAGCTATATCAATATCTAGAATACCTCAGTGAACTTAATTTACTCATTTTATTCAACAAAATTAAGCCTATTGAACTTCACAATACACGAAACTTGCGAATGAAGAGCAGCAGAAGTAGAAGTTGCAATGTACATGTAGAATGCTCATAAATTAATACCTTGAGTCATAAATGCGAACACATAATATAAATTCAAATAACACTCATATAATCACTTAATCTATCTTGAATATTTCCTTTGTGTGATACTACAATTCACAACAATACATAATTGATGTCAATTCAAATTTCTCATAATTGGTAATTACATATACTCCAATAATGCTTGCTATCTTTGGAATTGGACATACTAAATATATATAACAAAGTACAATGATTGATCATAATCATGTTCATGATCATAAAATTGAATGATAAACCTTTGGACAAATCTAAAACATTTTATAACCATTGAACTTCAAATTCCCAATGATAAAAACCATAACTTCATCATGTTATCTTATCAATATCATCACATAATCATGAATAGAATTATTCAATTCAATGTCTATGAAAATCTTTTACTTCGGCCACTTTGGTGACAAACAAACTAACATAATATAAACATCAAGCCACATAATAATAATGACGATAATTATTTCAATTGAATGAAATGTGTTCAAGCAAACCATTTTACTGTACATAAACCCAAACTTATGGTCATTCTTTTGAAAAGCATGCCACTTTTTTTTTCCTGTTTAAAGAAACCACATTCAAGGATCATTCATACTATTAATTTGTTAAATTGCACACAAATTCATCATTTGACCAATCAAAATCTGTATATGCACAAAACGTCAAATTCTAGATCATGGCTTATAATAATACCATAAGCGATTTGTGGCCATATACAATGCAATACAAGGTCATACACATATTTCAGCTTGCATAAATTATTAGAAGAATTACCCAATACAATCAAATCATAAGTACAGTAAAATTGTAATGTTGTGGACAAGCAAAATCCATGGCGACAACGAACTTGCATTAACAAGTAATAAAATGAAACGATAATTTCGATGGAAAATTATATGTTCTTAACCATTAGCTTTGATACTATATGTCAGTGCAAATCAACTTCCATTTTTTTTGCAAAAACCTTAATTCATGTTTTTGAACACTGGTTTTTATAGGTCAACAGTTGGAAGATAATATATCTTGATTCATGTTGATTTTCTCTGTAAGGTGTCGGGGAATGAGTTCTTCTAAAATTTGTTTTCTCATCCTTGCCCCCTTCTTCTTGCTCGAGAGTTCTGATGGAAAAAATTGACGAGAATTAGTTGGACGGGAGAGAGGATCCATTCTCTTAAATAATATCTTTTATCTTCTCTTTCCATCAAGATGTGTTGTTATTTGAAAAAAAATAGTTATCATAATGAAAAATAAAACACATCATAACCTAATTATTTTTTAATAAATAAAAGATAATAATTTAAAATTAATAAAATGATGATAGAAGTCTTGTATATTTGTTATTTCTTATAAGTCAGTCTTATATATTTCAAAATAAAATATCAAGTTCTATTTGTTGTATGCAATTAAAATTCGGTCCTTCCATCACTTATCATTACTTTTTTGTTGATATGGATATAACGGCATTGATTTTATCGGATGTATCATTTTAAACTGTTGACTGAGAAATGTTAATCCCGCACGTCATCACATTTTTCAAATCGATATATGGATAAAAAATTTATATATCCATATTCTTTCTCCACATTAGTGAAAATTATCCACATAAATATTAAAAATGACACATCAAGAAAAATTCACAGCTTCATGTCTATATCAGCATTTAAGTAATGACATGTTACAGAGAGGATTGTATGTCCTGATAGTTGATAATAAATAAGACTTGATTTACCACTTTAAAAATGTAGGACTCGCTTATAAAAAATGACAAACTTATAGAACTCCTGTTATTGTTTTCTAATTTAAAATTTAATCAGACCACGTAGGCCTCGTAATACAAAATAAAATATTTTGCTAAAAATTTTTCTCTGACCACATTTATATTTCTGATCTCATATTAAATTTTACAGTCTTCATATCAAACAAATAGCACTTGCGATCATTAAATCAGTTTTCCGCCCTCTACAGCAGAACATCCGGACAAGACAGCTAATAAACAGAAAAAAATACCAATATCTAACAAAAGAAGTTTTATTTTATTTTAATTTTTGCTCAGATTTGTTTCATGATTATTAGCTTCTTCGAAGCTTCGTGGGAGACTCCTAAAGTCAATTCTATCTATTTTATTGCAAGACGCGTGAACTACCCGATAGTCAACGCTTATCACTTCCATCCCCTCTCTTGGGTGAGAAATTCTTAGGCGACTCGATCTCGTCACGTGGTGTGAGGAAATATCTATTAAAATATGACATACGAATAAATTATTGTTAATCACTCTATAAATTACCACAATTAATATTAAGTAAAATAATTTAATTAATTTTTTTATCATCACGTCATTAACTATTTAAGATTTTTTCCACTCTTGGGTTTTCCCTTTTTCCTTTTCCAATTCTTTTTCTTCGGCTCTATTCCCCAAGCAAATGTAATGATCCCGTTAACCTTCCAGGCAAAGTTCTCCACCTCCTGAGAAAGGGATTTTGGTGTGCTAATAACTCTATCAATGACATAAAGGAATTTTGAATTTTTCTTTCCATAGTAGTGCTTATGTTCATTTATTCATCTCTTCTTATCTTATTCTTCTAAACTCATGAATTTTTCTTTATAACTAAGAAAATGTGAAATGCCCTCATTATTTAAGAAATAATTGTTAGTTCTAAGGCATCGTAACCGTATGCCTATTACTTGTCTATTACTATAATGAAAGGCAGAGAAAGTTTTCGTCTCGCTTTTATATTTCCTATGTGCCTTTCACTTTACTAAAATAGATATATTCACAATTTGAGAAGGAATAAAATTTAGCTAGAGGCATTTAGAGAAAATTCAAACTGTTATAACTTTCCACTCCTACTTCTCCTCAATGGTCTCTTTGAAACTCTCCACACTATTCCCCAGCATAAATTGATGAACTGCCCACACTAGGGGTGTGCATGGGTACTGGGTATAATCGAAACCGGTTAGAACCTACCAATAGGATAGATTCTAGGTAGATATGCTATTCGGATAGGATTCAAGTAACGATTTAAGGAACCGGTTAGAATAGGTTTCGGTACCAGTTCTAATTCCAACCATAAGATATTCGGATTTGGAATTGGAATCGAAACCAGAACCGATTATATATTCAAATGGCGATAATTTTCTCTTTCATTGTTTAATTCTCGTCTTAAACTCCTAACTTGATAAATTTTTATTTTACATAATTCTCCACTTATTATATTCAAAATATCAATAATTTATAGATGAATAATAAATAATAATGAAACACATTAAAGTTTATATAAATTTAACTAATATTTACTAAATTTTATACTACTACAGCAAACTAATTATAATTAAATTAATATTATAAAACTTCATCATTAATTCAATCACTTAATTATAAAATGTATGGATTATAGACATGTATTTGTAAAATTATCATAACGAGAAGAGAAAAATGACATGTTCTAACAGGTGCTCGAAACCTATGATATAATACAAGTTCCGGATAGGGTTTGGTTTCTAATTCCATATGGTAAGGTCCGGATCCAAAAGTTAGGAATCAGTCTTATACAGAGTAAGATTCATATATCATAAAAATATAGTGTAATCGGACCTGATCACCCCTAGCCCACACCCCCTTTCCTCCTCTTTCCTCTATCCATTCTCCTTTCCCTTACTGATCTTCTGCATTCTTCAACTTCCAATTTTTTCAATCCTTCTGCATTTTTTCGTTTCCCCTCTCCCCAGACGTTTTACAGGTTATGTTCTCCTCTATCTCATCCACTGAATTTGGCCTTTCATTCATTGTTTCAATTTTAAGAAATTTGAAGTGCTGTACATTGTTAGTTCACTTTGATTACCTGTTTCAATTTCAATTCTTGAGATTTTATGCTCAATACCAAACTGTTTTATGTGATTATGATTTCAGTATCAGTAATTGCCAACTCTCTAACAAAGGGTAAAATACTAACCATCTTCGTTTTGTTTCGCTGTCATTTTTTATGCGAGCAAACATCGGTAGCAATCATGGAGTCCTTATTGGGCTATCCTTGCTGCATTCTATAAAATGAGGAAGTAATATATCGAAAAGCCCAAGTTGGTAATTTTCCTGAGATTCTACTATTAAATGTTGAATAGGGTGTGTTTGAATTGCTGAGCAGTAATTGGGACCTATTTGTGAAGCTCCAAAACCTATCTATATAGTATTGAGGTCTTTTTATATTGTATTAGAACCTATTAATATGATTGGTTTTATTTTTATTTATTTTTCATGAGATTAGACTATGTAATGTCAAATATAACCGACCACGAGTCGACCTTTAGTCTCAAGCTAGTATGGTGTGAACTCACACGATATTTATCTCTAATACTGCGTAAAATTTTCATATGATCCATAAGATGTTGAACCCATATGCATCTAAAATCCTAAAATTATATGCGACGATAATTCTCTTATACATGTGTTCCATGTTCGTATCTTTTGAATGTCAAACGTAGTTTGTGAGTTTCAGGTGGGAACATTTGACGAGTCACTGGATTATTTCGGAAGCATGTTAAGAGTCTATTGAAGGAGAAAGTATTGCACCTAACATGTTCACCACGTAGCAGTGTTGATATGGTACTACGAGTCAATTAAATCAAGTTATTTTTACAATTGTTTATTTCCTTTTTAGGGTTCTTTTTTTTACTTTTATGTTTTATTAAAAAAATTCTAAAAGTATTTACTTATGATACCACATTAATATTATTATATGATATATCTGTTATATACGAGATTCGACTCAATACCCTCAGCTCCGACTGGTCCTCTCAGCAATTATTGAACTGGCTTCTGAGGTTGGCATCCTTCCATTACCGATAAGATTGGTATCTTGACACCACAATATTGGGCGGAGCATCACTTGAACCGGTTGTCACACACTCATTGACTACGGGAGGCTCGGCCCCGTATGGTGGGCTAGCCCGTCTCCATGGAAATATTTATATAATTGAAAATCCGTCACATCGGTTAATGGAAATTGTAAATTCCAACTTTTACTCGAGATATTTCTACACGATACGGTGGAGAAAGTCTCGGGTGTAATAGTTTTATTACGTGACTATAATTATATAATATATTTATTTAATTATAATTCACAATTTAATTTGTTAGAGTTTTCGATATTTCTTTGGAATTTTTTAAGAATTGACGATTATACCTGTATAAGTGCTAATTAAATGTTAAATTTTAACCTGACGGATATACTACATCACATGTTATAACTGTTGTACTGGAGACTTCTTCCATGAGGTGGCTTGTCATTATTGCTCGAAGAAAAATGGTGTTGAAATGAAATTACCCCGCTGTACCCGAACCCACATAATTTCACAATTTAGTTTTTACAAGCCGTTGAATTGTTATCTTTAATTTGATTTGGAATAAATTTGTGAATAGCTCAGTGACTTGACTTCAATTATTTGGTGCCGACAATTTGATCGATAGAGTAGAGTAGTCTGACAGCCAACAAGAGCTTTCAGTTGGCAAATCAACAGCAAGGAGCCACAGTAACTAGTAACTTGGAAATAAGCAAGTGGACGAGCAACCATTTAAAAGTAGCCACCCAGAAGGAAATCCAACCCTCTCTTTCTTTAATCATCTTCGCTGTAAATTTGTTTGGACAGATTAGATTCCCAATTTTCTCATAAAAGTGCACGTTTGATCTTTTTTACTATTTTAATATTTAAAATTTTATTTAGGTAGAAAAAATTAATAAAATAATGAGTTTATGAAAAGAGAAAAAAAATAAGGAGAAATGCTGGAGGGGATCATTGGTGATTGCCCATCACTCTCCGGAGGCGCAGTCGATCACATGAGAGGAGGGCTGGTCACCTGGCAAGAAATCGAGGATAATCGATCGAGCGGAGGGATCTTTTTGGCGACCGGCCCTCTCCCATAGGGTTGATAGTTCGCTGCAGGGATCGCCAATGATGGCATAGGTAACTAGCAATTTCAGAAGGAGGCGAGGTGGCCGCCTACTCCCCTTCTCTCTCACTCTTTTTCTTAAAAAATATTAATTATTTTAATATTATCCGTTAAACTAAAATTTTAACATTTAAGTATTAATAGGGGAAAATAATATTGTTCTTATCCACCCTTTCAAGACTAATATAAGTTTATAAACATTTGAAAACATAGCATCATATTATAGTAAAATACCATATTACCCTTTATTTTAAAAATTCCAAAATCCCTACATCTCTCCTTTTCCCCCTCTCTGCCTTTCTCCTCCATGGTAGAAGCTCACGGGCAGCGACTAGCAACCAGCGACGGCGACGAACGGCGGTGACCACCGGTGGCAACAAGCAGAAGCGACCGGCGATGAGCACCTCACAACCGTGAGCAGAGTGTCGAGTGAGAGGCGACGGTATGTCGGCCGCAGGGGGACGGGGCTCGGGCACCGGGCGCCGGGCAATGAGGGGAGGTTGCCTGTGGGGCGCCGGGCGCTGAGGCAGCGGGTGGCTGGCGACAAGTTGTAATTCGGCAGGAGGAAGAAGAAGAAAGAAGAAGGAGAAGACGCGGGGCGAGTTGCAGATGAAGAGAAGGGGGCTCGGAGGGAGAGAAGAGAGAGAGATTAGAGTTAAAAATGAAAGGGGTATTTAGGGAATTATAAAAAAATTAGTAAAATATATATATTAGTACTAGTTTTAAAAAATGTTATAAAATAATGCTAGTTATAAAACCTCCCATTTTATTGGTGTTAGAAAAATTTTCACCCTTTAAGTAACATAAAGTCCAAATAAAAAAAGACCAATTTAGGACCAAAATAACCGAACAAGAAAAGGTTGAATTTCTTCCATTACCTGAAACTCTATCGTCTCACATAATGATAAAGATTTGATGAAGAAAATGAATATAATACTTATAGTGTAGAAAAATTATTTTGCGAGCTAAATATGAGATGCATGCAATTGGAAAATTGCTATATCAAAAGTGGATTTTTTGGATGGTAAGAGAAGCCCATATGCCTAATATAAGGATAGGACATAAGGAAAAATAAAAGGATTAATAACTCTCTAAGTGATAATCGAATTTAATACCTCTTAATTATAAATTGACATATTATACCACCGTATTGAGATCATATTCTTGATCGAAGTATTTTATCATCATAGCTAGTCAATGCCTGAAGGCAAACAACTCCCACTTCCACAAAAGGGAGAAGGACAAGGACAAAGAGACAACTCCCTCTCTGATTGGTGACCCAAAGGTGTGGCAACCAATCATCGCCGCATGAATCCATCCAATAATTGAAGCACTGAGCTAATCGAGAGAGGCGAATTCCAGTCCTCGGGAACAAGATGAATTCTCCGGGGATGCCGAGAAGACAGCACTCCGTCTTGTTCTTGTTTCTTCCACTGCTGACAATTCCTCATCTTCTTCAAGCTTCAACAACCGAGCGCATCGTTGGAGGTTCGACCCATTTCTGCAACGGGTCACTGGCAGAGTGTATTGTTCGCTCCACCGAAGATTTGTTAGTCGATGATCCATGGAGCAGCGAAGCTACAGCTGATAAGACCTTGAGCTACGGGGCTTTAAGAAAAAATCAGCCGATCTGTGGAGTCCATGGAGCCTATTCCAGCAACTGCATCCCTCCCAAGTCAAACAGTTACACTAAACCTTGCGTCAAGATATACTACTGTAAAAGTTGAAGGGTAGTAACACTGAGGTTAGCGACCTCTTCTGTCTAGTTCATGGGTGTTACTAAATGTATGAATTGCTATTGGGAATTGGGTTCGACTTCTGTGTTTCAGGCTAAAGTGTCCAAAATGCAAGTCCTGATAGGATATTTGGAATATGACAATATAGTATTCAAGGGAAGTTTATCTCATTTGATGATATAACTCGGGGCGAGGCTGAGAGACCAAGAAAACAATTCTCGAGAATTCATTCCTCAACGAGCCGCCAAGCCATCCTTGGCATTTGTGCAAGCCGGACTCTACGATCATCTCGAGAACGGCTGCCATGTTCATTCAGAGAACCTCGGCTCGTTTGATAGAGATTACTTATGATGTGCAGGACATACTCTTAACTTATCCATCATGTGAGTCAGATTTGATTTTATTGCCCCCACACCATTTGCCTGAAAAGAGAGAGGTTTAGAGCACGATGAGTAGATAAATATTTTATTTTGGTTCTGAACTTGTTGTATGAATAGAATTACAAATGTGCATATAGGTATACATATACCTATAAGTAATATATGATGAGTAGAGTATTATTCCCACGAGAACTCTTATCCCATACTAACTACTAAAATCAACACACCTCAATAACAATAATCGGAGTGAATGAGCTCCAACGGGTTTTACTATTTGAGACGTGTGGCAATTCGGTCTTTGTATACCAGGTGGCAAAAAATGAGAATCTTTGGCACTGGAGGCTTGGCATCCTTCTTGTCATGCTGAAATTGAGGGCATCATTTTATGTTTTCTTGAGGAAATAATTAAGGGGTGTGACATTTATCATCGAGTGAAGCAAACTCGCTTTAAATTTTCCAACAATGTTGACAAAAGTGATTGTTTATTTCAACTTATCCACTGCGTTGTGTGGGGTAAGTACAAAATACCCTTGGAATTCGAGCACAATATTTTCTTATGATTGTTGATGATCACATTAGAGCAATATGGTTGCATCTTTTAGGTGAGAAATCCAACATAGTATGCTTGCTTTCTACAATTTGAACAAAAATAAATTTGGTCTGATTACCAAAACCGTATGAAGTGATAACGGGCTAGAATTTTTATGAAGACAATTGCAGGACTATAATGCAGCAAATGATATAATGCACCAGACATTATGCGTGGACACGCCTCAGCATGATGGTCGTGTAATCACCACATCTTGAATGTGGCTTGGGGATTAAATTTTGATGAGTCGCTACCAGTTAAATTTTTGGGGAATCTGTTTTCCATGCAATGCATCTCATTGGTTGCACGTTGATTCCTGTTTTATCAAGTAAGAGCCCGCACGATCGTGTTTGGGAAGTCACTGACTCATGCACATTAACGAGTGTTCAGGTGTCTGTGTTATGCCCATATAAGGTCTCGTGTAAAGGACAAGTTCCAGGAGAGATGGAGAAGATGCATTTTTGTTAGGTACCCACATAGCAAGAAAGGTTAGCAGCTGTCTGAACTTGATTCTCATGAAATATTCACTTCACATGTTATATTTTATGAAGTCATCTTCCTATATGTTTATTCTGCCAGCAATTTGAGCTCAAGGGATGAAGGATGCTAGATTAGCACCAATGAGACCCATTAGGATGAGTCCCAACCAAATCTGATCCAAATACTCATCAAAGTGAGAGGGACAATGTGCCACTACACGTTCCAATGGGAAAAGAAAATCTTCTTCCTGGAGAAGGACACAACCTAAATGAGGAGACCTGATCCATGGGAGAAGAAAATATCCTTTCTAGTGATAAATTGCATAGCCTGGAAAATCAAGCCCAAGTAGTTCAATACAATAGATTTCAAATAACTCAGCATGAAATGCCACAAGATAATATTCATGACTTAGATTGACAGACACAACCTGCAGGGAACAAAGAAAATCGAACCGCCAGAGAAAGTTGCCATCTCTTCATGTTTAAATGGGTGGTCTCTCTGTCCGATGAACTATCGATGACATTGATAAATGTGAATGCTAGACTAATCCAAATTTTAGCATAGTCGACCAACTGGGAGAACACTCGAATCTGATGCCTCAAGTTATCACAGGCGGCAATTTAGATCCGGACTCGCTGAACCGACCTGTCCCGGTTTGGGACAGTCCCAACCCGACTCATGCATGGGTTATGGCGGGTGTGGTTCTGTCTCTTGGCCCAACCTGTCGCAAGTGATTATATTACAGTTATTATATATTTTCAAATTAATTTTATTTAATTTATATGTACTTTTATTTTAATAAAATAGATTATCATCATTGTATATTAACATTATCTAAATTTTAATAATTTTAAATTTATGTAATTATACTATATGCAAGCTTATATCACATTTTAAATTTAATTTTATAAATATTTATTATTTTTTTAATAAATCGGATCGACCCTGTCCCACTGTGCCTCATGTGGGTTGAGGCACGGGCTGAATCTGGATATTCAAACACCAGGCCCACCCCATTACCTTTCCTAAATTATCCTATGCCAGTATAAATGTGAATGCTTTATCATATTCTTGCACTACCATCATGACATGTTTGGTGAAGTGCGACCTCCCCATATTCTTTTTCCACGCTTCCACTAAAATCCTCCACTTAATATACAAGGGAACCCTCTTTCCGACTCAAGATGCAATAGAGAAAGCCACTGAAGAGAGAAACAAAGCGAGGAGAAATACATTAAGGTGAGAACCATGGAAAAACGCTTCTTCTTCTTCATTGTCCTTCCCCTCCTCCTCTCCTGCTCCAGGACCGTGTCAGCTTGGACCCTGACTCCCTGCAATGGCTCGATAGCGGAGTGCAGTGAGCTCGAGACAGAGTTCATGTTCGACTCCGAGGTCAGTAGAAGGTTCATGGAGGAAAAGAAGTACATATCGACGGGCGCCCTCAAGAAGGACCAGCCCACCTGCGGCGGGGGGGAGAGAGGGGAAGCCTACAGCAAAAACAGCGCCTGCGGACTCCCTTCCCAGTCGAATCCCCACTCTCCCGGTTGCTCTAAGTACTATCGTTGTCGGTCCGGTGATTAGGAGTTCTTGTTTTCGCACATGTTCGATTAAATTCTGTGTTTCCATGCTATCTTCCCCCTCCTAAATGGCTGCTTCGGAAATCGGAATCCTACCATGATTTGTTGTCGTCAAAAACAATAAATTTTCATGATGTTTGGGCCGCAGCTTAATGTTTTCCGGTAAATGATATGATCTTATTGAATCTACGCTGGAAAAACATATCATGTTGCTGAAATACAGTAGCCGTTGGTCCGTCGGAAACATCAGATCCTACTATAAAGTGGAATCATGACCGACCAAACAAGTATGTAAGATTTTAATCTTTTCGATCAGTGTAATGAACCATGCTTGCATTTAGTCATTCTTATGTGGCTCCATTAATTGCTTGCGACCAGATCCACCAGAAAAAAATCTCGAAAATTTATCCTTCATGACTTGCATGCATAGTATAGCCATGGGCTCTTGAAGTAATTGGAAGAAAATGGATGGACTAAAACTCATTTGAGAATTATGAAATTTTTTATAAGTGTAATTCATTAATATGAAGAAACTTTACCCAAATGTATGCTTAGTTATACACAAAAAGATGGTTGCCTTCAATAATGAGACCATCTAAGAATATCACAAATTAAGATCTCTCAATTTTAGTTGCTAAATGGGGCGGCAAAGATATTATTCTCATTCTTAGCAAGTTAATAATTGATCTTAAAATGATGTCTGGAGGATATATTTCTTTGCTGAAAAATCTTGAAGTTGAGCTCTTGCCAAATGGAGTAGACAAAAATCATGAATGGGAGCATGAAGACTATGGCTGGTATATCTTTTCCCCTTCGATTTGCAATCACCCAAGATAGTTCATGGTGCCAGTTGCCAGGAACTTGACTATATAGAAGTAGTAGGAACATTCTTCTCCAAATATCTCCTGTAATATGGCAAGAAAAGAAAATATGGTCTCCAGTCCTTGTCTCCACATTGCAGAAACTGCAATGTTGAGAGGTGAGTGAGCCCCACTTTGCCACACTCTCTCTAGACAACTTGTTGAGAAATGCAAGCCCACAAAAGAGACTTGTGAAATATGGCCAAGGAACTAGAGAATTTTGTACCACTGACCTATGTGGCATTTAGTTTTGATATCCTTCTATGCAGCTGTGATCATAAATTTGGGTCCACGACTCAAGCAAAATGTGTTTGAACTAGCATGTGCCATGAAGTCTAAATTATAGCAATGATATCAGATGATGAACTATCCATGCATCTCAGTTAGTACTAAGACGTATTCCTATAAACTGAAGAAATAGTAACCCGATGCCCAATTGATTGAACGATTGGAAGCCACTAAAGAATCGAGAATGAAGAGGTCCAAGGATGGTCCAATTATCAAACCAAAAAGAGAGGGATTCACCATTCTCTAACTTGCAGGAGACGAAAGGATAGGCTACTTCCATTAACTTTAACATCTTATGCCAATTCCACGAGGATGAAGAGGGAATATGAACTAATCATAAACTCCTATATCTCAAATGGAACATGTGTGTCCAAGCAATCAAAAGTGATCCTGTATTAGTCAATAACATCCAAAGATTCTTCAATACACATGTTCTGTTCCAATCGCTTAAGTCTTTTAGCCCTAGACCACCTGTATTGTGTGGGGGAACATAGATCCTTCCATTTAACTTTCGCTCCCTGGCATTTTCAGTTTCACCTCTCCAAAGGAAGGCAACACATAATTGTTCAACACATTGAATAACTTGCTTGAGAAGGATAAAGTGCATACACCATAATTGTGACATGCTTTGTAACATTCAGGCAATTAGTTGAAGTCTACTTGCATAAGAGAGGGAATGGGAAATCCAACTTCTAACTCTAGTTGTGATTTGGTCCACAAGACTTTGCCAATCCTAGGCTCTGAACCGAGAAGTGATGAGGGGAACACAACGGTAATGAATTGGAAGTGATACTTTGGTGAAGCCTGAAACCATTGCTAATTGCATGGCTATGGAGATACTTGCAACAAAAAATTTCTGAATTCTTCAAACTAGGTCTTAGTCTAGATAAGAGGTATCTTCAAATACTCCACAAATGATTTTGTAGGAAGCCTTAGTATAATTAGTAAAAATCATGAGATTGTTTGCAAAGGAGAGATGCATTATGCCAAGACTTTCGCACCTTGGATGATAGCGCAGCCTCTTGGCCCTGGCTCTAGCGTTCAATAGCTAACTAAATATTTCCATGGTTAGGATGAAGATATATAGACACAAATGATCTCCTTGATGAATGCCCCTTTTCCCCTTAAAGAAACCTACAAAGGATCCATTAACCAACATCAAAAACCAAGTAGAACTAATACAATCCTTAACCCAATCAATAAGGATAGAAGGAAAGCAAGCCATAATCACAAGTTGACAATGAGATCCCAAGTTAATGTATCAAATGCCTTGAAAATATCAATTTTAATATCACTCCTTGGCGAGATATCGGCCATGTGATAGTTATATACAAATTTATGGGCATAATATTGTCCGAAATCAATCTATCTTTTACGTATGCTAACTGGTTCTTACTGACAATGTGAGATAGAGCATCTCTCATACGATTGGTGATGATTTTTGCAATACACTGATAGATAGTAGAGCAGCAGGATAGCGACATTTGCTTGCCTACTCAATGTACCTGTACGAAAAAAGGACATATAGCTTCTATGACATTCTCACCAATAATTGGCCATACGTCCTTGTAAAAGCTAGTCATGAAGCCATCGGGTCCTAGGGCTCTGTTTCTAACCAAAAGAAAAATAGCTTGTTTAATTTCTTCTTGGGTCATAACTTCCTACAAAGACTCAAGAACATGAGCAGGAAGGCTTTTCTGTAAAATTATAGACAGTTGAGATGGAGAGGAGTAGACTTACTGATCAGTAGTGTCAAGAAGTTCTTGGAAGTATTTCACAACAACCTCCTCAATTTCACATGTCTTGTACCTGAGCACCACTTTCCAGAGTAAGAGCGAATCATGTTCTTGGATTGCTTGGTTTTGATAGTTATGTGAAAAAATTATGTTGTTTGGTCTCTTGCTTTGAGTATTAAATTCTTGATTTCTAACTCAATATTGACTCTTGGACAAAAGAAAGAAGTGTATCTCCTGCTTTAATTCCTTTTTTGCAAGCAATGAAGTTTCGTCAGTGTTCCTAGATAGTATACCACGCTGCATAGTATGCAATTTGATCTTTATTTCATTAAACTTCTGTTACGAATCGTTGTCACTGATTTTAAACACATTAAATTCATGTTTCAGCCCTTTTAAATAGGGAATTCACTGGATAGCATCGTACGTCCCAAGTCCATGATTTCTGAATTGTAGAAATAAAATCATCCTGAGAACCTCAATGATTAAAGTAATTAAATGGCTTCGGTCCTAAGTTGTCGAGCTCAATCAGATAGAAAATAGTTGGAGAATGGTCTAATATACCTAGTTCATCGAAGCTAGCATGAGAGAAATCAAGCAAATTGATCCACAACTTGTTAACGGTTCAATCCGGTCTTCTACATTGGAGGTCTCGGATCTTCTTATTGGACCACGTGAAGAAGCATCTAGTGGCGGGATGAACTTCAGATCATATAACAAGGCTCCCAAGTCCAACGTGCTCTGATCCTTTACTACCATTTTCCCTAGTACACTTCATAAGGGCTAATGACAGTATTGAAATCACTAAGCAAACACCAAGGAGTAGTGACATTTGACTGCATAGCCCTTAGATAATTCCAAAGAGACAATCTCTCATCCCAAGTATTCAAGGCATAAATAAATGAAAAGACAATTAGACCATTCTTTTAGTATCAATTGTACAATGAATCACTTGACTTGTCTTACTAATTACCTACAAGTGAACTGAATTTTTCCAAAACAACCATATTCTTCCATTTTTTGATTCAAAGTAGTTGTTAGCATGGGTTAGAATGGCACCATGATTTTCATCTACGCAGCACTTCAATCTCTCTATTTTGACAAACTCTTGTCTTGAGTAAGCGGAAAACAACTAGTTTGTGAGCTACCACATGGCTATGAATGTAGCTATGCTTTTTTAGGGTCATTAAAACCCCTTATATTCCAATAAGAGATAATCATGAAGTAGAAGTAAGGGCAGCTTGCCCTTCATCTCTCTTCCTACCTTTTTTTACCAGTGTTGACTTTGTAAGGATGGTTTATGGTATGCTTTGCCATTTCAAACTTTGCCTTCCTATCCTTGCACAACTTGCTTAGCTCAACTAAGGTGATGTCATTTGGGTCTTTGATGTGAAGAAGAGGATGCTTATAGCTCATCTATGATTTTGCTATTGTCGCATTAATTAGTGAGTATTTATTACACATGGATTAGAAGGGGTGTCCTCTTTAGGAGGTAGAGGGCTTTGTGGCAATAATTCCTCCATGATGGGTAGTAGGCTATGGGAACATTGGTCATCAGTAGGAAATGTGGGCTATTCAGTGATACTTCCTTGTTGGTGCACTGTTGAGACTTTAATTCCTCATCTATCAAACTTTGAAGCATAGACATGATAGTTCCATGATTATTAGCAGAGTTAATAGCAAATTGCATCGGTTGTTCTTGTCTTGATTCTAGCCCATCGGTGGATGCATGCACAACTTTCTTCTATGCAAAGTTATGACCAAAAGTAGAATAGTCATTACATGTATCGGGTTTTTATGGCACCACAACTTGAATCTCTACAATATGCCCACCTCCTGTAACTGCTTTTAGTGATTCAAGAATATCATCTTTAACACTAATTTCAATACATACTCAAGAAAAATCGAGATGGATTTGAAGCAAAGTGCTTTATCTAGATATAACGGCTTCCCAATAGCACTCATTATGTAGCTAAGACTGGTACCATTATATAGATGTAATGGAATGTTATGAAGATTAAAACATAACAGTATCTTTGAGAGATTAAAGTTTCCACCTGAGAGATGAGGAGATGATCTTTGAACCACAAATAACTTGCAAATAAACCAAGGACCATTCTCAAGCGCTCAGCGCATTAGCTTGTTATCTTCAAACCGAAGGATGAAGAAATTCCTTTTCTTTGCAACATTAACTCTACTTTTTTTTTGCCCCACATTTTGTTAATAGCTGCTACCAACAGATGAAAATTAGGTGATGCACCTATGAACCTTCCAACTAGACAATCTACCCGTCTTTTAAGACCTTCAACTAAAGCTTCCTGAGGAAGCTTAACTATTTTCTCACCCACTTCACTTGGGCATGAAAAGAGAGGTTGAAATCAGCCTCCTTTTGAAATAAGTTAAGCCACGATCTTGAGGAAGTTGTAGTAGCATCTAAACCTAGTGAAGATCGAAGATCCTTGCTCATCTCCATTTTGCTCTTCAAAGGGAAGAACAAAGAACTTTTTGTAAATGAAAACAGATGAATGGTAAATGAGAAAGAGGAGGACGTTGAGACTAGCATAGATCAGGAAGGGGATGGGGAAAAGTTAGAGAGGATTTTCTCTCTACCACTACCGTATTTTGTGATAATGCACAGAGATTCGTAAATTGTTGTGAATTTAATAAAAAAATTCACTCTTGAGTTGAGTTTGTACGAGCTCGTGTGGAATAGATGGGAAAAACTAATCCTACACGGAAGAGGGAAAAGTTATTTCTAGGTTTTGCCTCTTAATACAATTTTTTCTTCCTTCCTATAAAGTTAATTCAGAGTTTTGCCTCTTGGTACCATTATTTTCTTTCTTCCTACAAATCACAATCTAGAAAATCTAGAATGCTTATCATGTGAATACACATATTCCACTTAATATGATAACTACTAATTAATGGTGAATAAATGTTATCATGATTAGATTCTTAGTAGAAAATTCGTGAATGAATTAAAAGTGAAAAGTCTAATATCATGACTAATAATCCAATAACAACTAGATTAGTTATTTGATTGCCACTTGCTAAGAAATTTTCCATCTTTTAAGCATATTTAGCCTTTTTGCTCAAAGTTGCATGAGTGCAAAATACAATTTTTAACTCAGAAAACAAAAGCTTGCCTCTTCCTATTTTTCATGTATCATTATTGCTCGACCATCAATTCAACTTCCCCAAGAAATCTTGAACTTTGGTGCTACCTTCAAGTCTCCACTTTTCTATATTCTAGGGGATAGTTATCCATGTTACCTCAACATGTTTGAAGGGCTGAATCTTTCTTAAGAAAACTGTGATGTCACATGTCTTGATGTTTTAGAAATAGTGCATTTCTATAATATGACTTTTTGTTGTTAATTTGCATCATCAATAGAATTCGATTCATTTTCAAGTCGCTTCAATAATCAGATTTATCTGGAAATTTCAATATTATTTATTTATCATTCTTAACAGTCTTAAGACCGAGTCTCACATTGCATTGAAATCCAAATGGCTACTATACAACACCAATGTTCTTGTTAAGGCAATTGATATTAATGCCACTAAATGGCAAGGACTCTGTCCCTTCTACTCCTCCAAGAGACCCGACCTTCACTACTATTATACCGTGGGAGGTCAAATGGCCTCTTCCTACTGCGATTTTTATGAACCACATCAAGAAATATAAGAAGTTGAATGGAACTTCAAGAGGGCTCAATAAAAGATGCTTATTTCACCATCTTGAATCTTTCGAGAAATTTTACTAAGAAAACTCATAAGCTTCCCAGTTGGTAATTAAATGTCCAAACTCTTCATGCGGCTGAAGCCTAGAAGCACTATGATTTTCTATGTAGAAATTATATCCTGAACAATCTGCACGACTCGCTATACAATGTGTACTACAAGTTAAATAAGAGGAAGGCACTTTGGGGATCCTTGGACTGCAAGCACAAGTTAGAAGATGCCAGCGTAAAGAAGTTAGATACTAAAATGTGATTAGCCAGATGCAAAAGATTCATGTGATCTTATATGATATTTATGCGGAAGGCATGGTGCTGAATGAAACTTTCCAAGTGGCTACATCATTGAGAATTCCTACCCAAATAGAAGAATCTTAAGAACCCTCTTAAGCACAAGCAAAAGGAGATGATATTGAGGGACCTGATTATTAGAGTTCACATTGAAGAATACAATATAGGGTTTGAGTGAATCATTCCTATAGGCAGTACTAAGGAAAAGTGGTGGAGCATTGGCAGAACTCAAAACCCAAAAATAATAAGGCCAAGCTTGAGGCTAAGCGAGACATTTTCAAGAAAAAGTTGAGGAAAATGCCTCAATTGTGGTAAGAAGAGCCACAAGTGTACTGATTATGCTGATTGTGACTTTCCAAGCAGAAGAAACCTAGGGTAATACGTGATTGATGCTATTGCCCAAGATGTGCATGATATCAAGATCTACTACAAGCAAGATCTCATCACGACTTTTGAACTAATTATACATTGAACACCCAACCGCCCAATCCGAAAGTGTTGGTATATGGATCATTTTTGAATAAACACAAGTTTCGTATGATTTTTGAGTCTAATAAAGTTATTTAGTCTAAGTTTGGTGTCTATGTTGGGAAGAGGTATGAATGCAATGGGTTTTTTAAACCCACAGTCACTGCAATTATCAATAAAGAGAGTTACTTTTCGACTTGCTTACTCAAGTCTTCTAACTTGTTGCATGTTAGAGTAGGACACATTAATTTTGATTCTAACATGGAACATATACCTATATTTTAAATTGATTCTAAACACAAACGTAAGGTTTGTGTCAAGGTAAATAATTACTGAAGTCATCTTTTCAAATAATTAAAAGGAATACTGAACTAATTGAGCTATTCCCTAACAGTGCATGTGACTTAAAATTTGTATAGGAAACAGGTGATAATAAATATTTTGTTACTTTTTTTTTATCAATAATAGCACAACTACGTGTATTTGCTTAAGAATAAAGTGAACTCTTGAAAATTTTATTTTCTACGAAAATAATAAGAATAGATTGTGAAGTAATAGAGGTGTTCAATATGAAGTGTCAATTGGTGACTTTTTCACAGATATGGAATTGTCTACAAGGACCTGCACCCTACTCATCACAATCAAATGATGTTTTTGAATTGATTAATTGCACGCTAAAAGAAATGATGAATTTTATGTTAATAAATTCAGGTTTGCCTTAGAACATATAGGGGAAGATATTTTAATGAGCAATTATCTTTTAAATAAGGTGTCTAAAAAAAAAAGGCCGATAAATCCCTCATGAATTATGGCATGGTGTAAGGTCATCCCACAAGCACTTGCAAGTGTGGGGTTCTATTGCAAAGTAGCTATTCCAACATTGAAAAAGTAAAAATAGGTCTCAAAGTAGTGGATTTTTTTTAAGGTTATGCACATAATAGTACTATATCAATTTCATATATATGAATTAAAGATTTAAAATATAGAAAATAGTATGACAATAGAATCAAGGAATGCATTGTTCTTTGAAGATGCATTTTTTCATATAAATTCAATCAGGGATCAAGTTCGTCATAACAAATTGCTGATGTTATAAATCAGAAAAATCCTTTGGAAATTATTTATCACATATTTATTAGAAAAGGGACCATAAACTTATGAAAAAATTGTGACTTCTTCAGAAAACCTCTTTACAAGGAAGTAATCAATGGTGGATTAATTCTGTTTGGTAAAATCATACTAGACAGTTAGTGGATCTTCAACTTTTAGGATTCACGTAGATCTTATAAGAGCAGGCAACAACCTTTGATAAGGCCCAACTATTAATCAAATTATACAAGCAACGAGAATTTCTTGATTATTTTAATATTTATTCTCCAAAGACGAGAATAAATTCTATTAGGATGATAATTACAATTGTGATGTTACTAAATTTGGAGATGCATTTAAATTGATGTAAACATATTTCATGAAATGGAGATCTTATTGAAGAAATTTATATGGAATAGCCTAAAAGTTTTGTGGTTCTAGAGAAACAAAAGAAAGTAAATAAAATGATAAAATCATTACATGGTCTTATACAAATGTCAAAACAGTAACATCATAAACTTGACAATACAATATTTTTTACAGGCACAAGATCAATAAGTGTGGAAAATGTATTTACATAAAAGATATGGAAAATAGTTGTCATTTTATATTTATACATGGATGATATACTCATTGTATTAATGACGGAAGAATCAATAATTCTAACAAGAACATGTCGAATTCAAAATTCAAAATGAAATACACTTTTGATCAAAAGAGTTTCACCAATTCAAACAAATTTTCGTTATTTTTGGTCTTATTGATTTTATTTTAAAATTCAAAAATAGAAAGTCTCATCATTTGATAATATTAAAATTTAACACTTTTTTTCCATTTAATTTAAGCTACATTGTCATCAGTTAACCCACAACATGCATGAGGTCCATGATCTCCAACCCAATGAAATTAAAACCCACTCATCTCAACTGTTCTTCAAGCTCCTCCAATGTAATGCTTCCATTGGTTATTGTATCTATCATCTTGAAAAGCTCTTTCAAACCTCCTATTTCTTTCTTAAAAAGTTTCTCTGCTATTACATGTAAAAAATTAGAAATTGAGGATAAAAAAATACATGCATATACTGAACAAAAGTTAGTATGAGCTACTACTTTTCAAGAATAGAATGTATAGAAAATAACAGGTAAACCTCTATTTTAACATTTTTGGATATCAACATATTTATCTTGCATTTTCTTCAATAATATTTTAGATATAGAGATGATCATTAACCCACATTTAAGTGAAAATGCAATCATACTTGCAAAGCCATCTTTTTAACTTTGTTAATGGTCGAGAACTGCTTCAATATGATAAGACTATCAAATCGCGAGACCTCTCAGGAGCAACTCTATCATGAACAATCCATGAATGACCTAATTTATAATAAAAAGATCAATGAAGAATTTAATTCAAGGATTAGGCACCGCTACCTATCAAAAAGTGAAAAAAAAAAAAAGGAATTCCACTAAAGAAGATGAAGAAGAAAATATGCAAGCATTAGATGTATCAATAACTCGATAATAGAATCAACTTACATAGGATTTTAAGAGTAAGTAATCTCTACGCAAGTACTCAGTATATACATGGGAGTTCAAATGACCATGGCACAACAACATATAAAGATTAGATCTCACTAAAACACACATAAAGAAAACATTGGCAGAAGTCAAGAGGGAGCAAAACAAAACTTCAAGATAGTATAGGCAAGAAATTCACCCACCATCGGTCAAAGATGCAACAGTGAGGACACCACAAATTAGCCACCCGCCTGCTTCCACCAAAGCACGAATGAACAGAGGCAAGAACAGTCAAACAACATAAAGATGTACTTGACATTGATCAACTATGACGTAATAGATCAGGTATCTCGACCAAAGGAAAGCCGAGAACAAAATGACTAAATGACAAAAAGGCTGACCCACCTAGAGCGCATAACAGTTAATGGAACATAAGAATGGGCAGTAGCAAGAAGAACAGTGGGCGAGGCAGCGTTTCAGAAAACCAAGAACAACAAGATGGTAGAAAGATGCACCTAACATCAATATAAAATCACGACATCAATTGTCTCTTTCAAACCAAATTAAACAATCCAACAAAGCTCCACCGAGAAGGAATGGTGGCATGAAAGAAAGCCTTACCCAATCAAAGCGTAGCAAGATCTACCAAAGTAGAATGGCCCATGACTGCAACATCAAAGAAAGCAAGATCATATACACTCTCCGGCCAAAAAGATCTGAACACATAGAATTGTCGATCTAGAAGAACAACAATCAATCAAGGCGAGGGGTAGGGAAGGAAGCGCGACCCTTGACTCCGACAAGGAAGTGCCTCCCTGAGAAGGAAACTGTGGAAGGAAAAGCTGTGAAAAATAAGAAAATCTTCAATTGAGCGGTCATATTATATCCGTCCATTTAGAATTCGCCATCTATATGTCCAATTAAGGTTCACTATTAGATTTTTTAAATATTTTGTTATCATTCATATATTTCTAATTAAGATTCACCGTTTATTTAGGATTTTTTAATTTTTTAAGATTTTTTAATATTTAATATCCATAACTATATACTTATTGATTATATGCCAAGTCCTGATTGAATATATATATCACATCAGCATCACGTACATGATATGACCGCTTCACTAAAAATTTTCTTGCAAAAATAAGCTGCAGTCCTTTTTTTCTCTTTTGCTAGTAAAAAGAAAAGTAATAGCTCTCTCTAGTGAGGACAAGTGGATAGGTCGGAAGAGTTCCCTTGCAACTCTACTTTGGTATTAAAGAATAGATTTCATTAAAGGTTCTTAAAAATAGTGTACTTTTAAAACTGGTATAATTTAGTGTCCCTTAGAAAATCTTCCCTATATTGGTTCTACATAAATTTTCACCCAAAAAATTTTAAAACTGATGTAGAGAAATGCCCATTTTCCGCTTTTGTGGATTGTCGCCCAACGAGAATGCTTATTCAGGATTTAATTAGATGAGAAACCGAGGAACAGAATTCCATCTCGGATTGATCCAGTAAGAAATCATCACCCATATATTTATGTGCAATGTTTCCAGAAATAAAATTCGATATGAAGACATTATTTCTCGACTTTGTAATACGACGTCATGAGTAATTAGCATTCATGATTTTCTTCTGACCTCTGTATCTTATTTACCTTAGGTGCACTGATTGTCGTTGAAGTTCAGCAAAAACAGAGTGATCTTGCAAGTAAAAATAATAAGGTTTAAATTTGTTATTGATCCGATATGAAATTAACTTCTTAATATTCACTCTCATGTTACCACATGACTTACACTTGTTATGTGCCTTTAAATATCAACTTTCAACAATTGATTTTGAACCAGACATTTTTCTATCGTAGTTGGGCAAGGATGACAACTGACAACAAGACAGACTTTCTCCTCCATCATCGGACCCGCAATTATAGAAATCAGATCTTTTACTCTGTACCGGATTCATTTACCACGAGGTCCTCATTTTGATTTAACAAATAATTAACCACAAGCTGAGCATTTGTATTCCGACCTTGGGCTTGTGGGAGCATTAGCTCCATACTCAAGTCTAGTGAGGTGTGACCGCACACAATGACATGCTCTATTACCATATATATTTTATATGTTAGCAGAGCATGAAATTGTGCACATAATAACGTAGTAAATGTATTATTTTTTCGATCTAAACCACCGGTATCCATAAGGTCAGCGGGCCCTGACAAATCTAATTCGAGCAAAGAGGGTCCACTAGTAGGTAAAACTCTCCCAAGAACCTCTTTTTATTCATAAGACTTGAATCTTTGATCTTATTAAGTGAATTATTTTTCAATCATCTAATATTTCGGATCTTCTGGTCGTTTTGTGCTCCACAATTTCCACTCTATCAAAGTTGCATCATCATCACGCGCATAAGTCGATCGCTTGTGTCCATAATATGTTTAGGTATATCATTGACTTTTACGTGAACTGTGAGTCTATCTACTCGTTTCACACCGATGGTCCCTAATCTTTGGTGGACTAGAAAGTCATTCTATAATGTAATGAATATAACTTAACGCATAAGACAACAGGAAAAAACTAATCACGTATTCTTTGATAAGGAAAAAGAATAATATACCCTTTATCGCGAGAAATTCTTAAGTGAATCAAGTTTAACGCGAACTGTTCAGAGAAAGTACTGATATTTTACTTTTATTTAGACATAAAAATGATAAAATACCAATATTTTCTTCTAACTATTCACGGTGGATAGTGTTCAGGTAAGTACCTCTCCTTTTGTCATGTATGCCCAAATTCTGTTTCGTGCCCGAGTAGAATCCGCGTGGCTGATCCCCTCCATTAGTCAACTCTTGCATTCACATGGGATAGCATTATAATATGACCGACCATACGGACTCTCGGCATATATATTCAGGTCTATCTTTAACAAGGTAGTCACTCAGTCGATCGATTCAGGAGTCTATTTCTTTCACATTTTTTTTCCTCAAGCAAAGAATTAGCTGCAAGGGTCGTCTTTCACGGTACGACTAGAGAGAGAGAAGAGATGTCACACCAAGGGCCTCACCACCATGGTCAGGGTTTCTGCGGTCAGGGGCCTGGACATGGGCACCACGGACCTGGTGGTCAAGGGCATCACCACCCGCCAGGTAACAGTTTCGGTCCAGGGCACCACGGTGGGCATGGCCACTTCGGGCATCATGGTGGTGGCCATGGATGCGGTCCTGGGCAACCTCAACATGGGCATCCGGGTGGACATCATGGCGGGCAAGGACAGCACGGGCATGGTCATCATGGTGGTCATGGACAAGGTCATCAAGGGAACGGTCATAACGGGCACGGACACGGCCATGGACACCGTCATCCATGCTGAAAGCAATATGCTATGTATGTTGACGCTGCATATATCCTAGCTCTCAGTTGATGAGAGAGGCAGGGGATTATATGGCAGCTTGAGCTGGGTTTGTATTTCAGAGAATAAGTACCGCCATATAGGGGGAGTTTATTTCAATGAGTTGGATCAGTCATTGTGGAAAGTCATGTTCAAGTCATTTTCTTATTTGAAGGTCTTCTGGAACTTATCATTTGTACTCGCATTCAAGCTCTTCTTTGTGCTTAAATATTGATTATGCAGTTCTACATTCTCTAGTTTGTGAAGTCATCAATCATTTTTGGCCAAAATATAATGATGATCATGAGTGTAACTAATCTATTTTTCCGGGTTATAAAGGAGATTGTGAGCTCACAATAAATAGGAGAGAATGAAAAATATACGTCACGAGCAGTCAAGACACTTGGTCCCCGTGCACATTTCTCAGGCCTATTGATTGAACCAGAACTTCTTGTAGTTTGTTGGCCGAGAGCGGAACTGACTCTACCAAACCCCCTTCTTACATTTATATGCTAACGGCTGATCTAGGATGAGAGTAAGGCCACTGAATGAAATTCATTTCTCTAATGTAACCTATCTATTTGACACTAAACTTAGATTAAACAAGGGATTTGCATACTCTTATCAACATGTGCGTCGAAGAGAATGGTTCTTATAGGAACACATGACAATCGCTGTAGAATTGGCTTTTAAATTTAAAAGAAAACTTAACATAAGAGTTTGATGTACTAATATCACATTCAACTTGTGATCAAGATAATCTGAGCTCAATTCTCATCAATAGAACTCTTTATCCCTTCTTATTTCTTCCTCGTATGTTTGTTTGGAATCATAAATCTCCATTGTAGCCATAAAATTAGCAGAAAACGTAGTTGATGATACATTTTTCTTTATAAGATAAGGTAGTTGATAATAAAAACGAAGAACAAAAATTTCATAGTCGCCAATGAAAATAAAAAGGTTAATTGCAGCTCTACAAAGTTAAGTTTGTTACTTGAGAAACAAATCCATTTTTGTCCCGTTGAGGGTATCCCATGTTTTTTTTTTTTTTTGCTGAGTAGAAAACGTAGTGAGATTACAAAAATGTGTCGTTGATAGAATGAAAACTACATAAAGCTCCCTTCAAGATGACGAAGTGACGAGCAATCCACATAAATTAAAGACACGCTTGTTGTCGCCTAATTGGGATTCTATTTACATATCAATTACATATGGAATTCGAATTGCGTAGTTTGATAATTATTTTATGTGCAATTAAGATTGCATATATAATCAATAATTATGGATCAATCATGCATTGTTCTTCCCTATGGAGCCATCCGGAATGGTGATAAAGCACTGATGAATGATTGATAAACTGTGTTAAATTATATCGATACCCTTCTATAACTTCTTTTGATGATTTGTTTCTCTTTTTCTCACTGACAAACTATTTTCTCTTTTTTTTCTAACATGCTTTCTCTCTTTTTTTTCTAACACACTTTCTCTCTCTTAATATTTCTGTACCCATTTTTTGTAAGAAGAAATAAACATTTTATTTTATTATTTTTATAAATTATTATTTTTTATTTCAATTAAAAATAATTATGCCTTCATACCTATGAGTTTCTCTTACTATCGAAAAATAATTAGAAATTAAATTATTAAATAATAAATTAATACCTAATAATAAATAAAAAAATACTAATAAAGGATAATTTAGTAATTTTTTTAACTTCTAGTAATTATCAGTCAATACTTATATCTAATCTCATATTACCAAACAAAAATATTATTCAATTTAATTCTCTCTCTATTTTCTTTTCTTATTCATTCTGTTCATCGCTAATTCATTTTCTATTCAGCTCATCAGTACCAAATATGTCATAAGTCTTTCTATATGCATTGCACATGATGTTGAGTAAATATTGCCTATAATGGTTTACTCTTACAGATAAGCGGGAGCAAAGCTTTGTATTGATTTGATTACTTGTTTCACATGATTCATTTCAAAATTGGGGAGGAAAGAAAAATGGGTTCTACCCCCTTCTATTCCATTATATATATATATATATATATATATCCAAATAATAGAAGATTTTCCTCTCTTCCCCTTCATTCACCCCTTTCAATCGAGAAAGTTTCCAGCAGAGCAGTCATAATACATGCAATCATACTCTAGTACATCTAATCAAGATCTAATAAATGTTATTGTGCCCTAAATGAATAATGTCTAAATTAATTGGCAAATCGGAGCAAAATCAGCATCTATAGTCATCAGCTACGTGGTGCTCGATTGCAATGAGGAGCTGCGATGTCCAAGAGGGCAATAGGGAGAACGGCAGGGCGATGGGCCTCTTGGCACCAGAGCAATGGAGAGAAGACTTTCAACGGAGAGAAGTGTTTCAAAGAGCACGATTTTAGGGAAACAATTGAGTAGGACAAGAATTATGAGAGTGATACCTTTGATATTATAAAAAAATTCATTAAAAAACTTTAAAAATATAATTTGATACCATTTATAAAATTACCTTTTTATTAGTACTACATAAATTTCCCCCTCTTACAAAATTTTTAACACTGATGCAGAGAATGCCCATTTTCGACTTTTTGTGGATTCTGGCCCAATGAAGATGCTTATTCTGGAGTTATTTAGACGAGAAATCGAGAAAAGCTTTTCCATCTGGGATCGATCCAACAATAAATCATCTCAACCTATGTGGTCAAAGACGCGTAATGTTTCCAGAGATAAATCTCGACTTTGTAACATACATGATCATGACTTGTAATTATCATTCATGATTTACCGGAGGTGAATTGATGTTCTTTGAAGTTTTGCGAAATCGGATCAATGCGCCTGCAAGCAAAAAAAAAGTTTGAATCGATTATTTATCTATCATGGAGTTGACTTCTCAATATCTACCATTGTGTGACCGCATGGCTTACACTTATTATGTGCCTTTAAATAGCAGTTTTTAACAACTGATATCGAGTCGGACATTTTTCTTCCGTACTCGAGCATGGGGACAGCTAACCACGAGATAGGCATTCTCTTTCACCATCGAGTTAAAATTTATACAAGCTAGACCTTTTACTCCGTACTCGGTTCTCTTCCTACGAGTCCCATACTCAGATTCTACAACTAATTATCCACAAGCCAAGTATTTTTTTCTGGTCCTGAGCTTAGGGTCAGGAGTTCCACACTCAGGTCTACTGAGATGTGAGCGAACACAATAACAAGTAGAAATACAACGTAAAATATCCACCAGAATTTACAAGAGAATGAGTCAATTTTCAGTTGAAACCCTAACTTATTAGGCAATAATTTTCAATTCTCTTAAAAGTTATATTTTATTATATTATTTGACCGTTATAGCGTTCACTTATCTGACATTTCGGATAATTTTGGTCGTTTACGCGTTCAACATCTAGGCCATAAATTACTTCTCAATCAGATTGCATCATCCTCACACGCGGCAGTCGTTCACTTGTGTCCAGAATAGGTTTAAGTGTATCGTCGACTTTCACGTGAACTCTTAGTCCATCGACTCTTTTCACACCGATGACGGCCGCCTGATTATTGGCGAACTAGAAAGTCATTCTATAATTTAATAAGCACAACTTAACGCACGAGACAACTGGAAAAATTAATATTGTATTCTCCTTTAATAAGGGAAAAAATAAAAATATGTATCTTTGCAGGAGAAGTATTTAAATGAATTGAGTCCATAATGAACAGTTAAAAGAAAGTATTGGTACTTACTTTTATTCATACATAAAAAAATAAAATACTAATATTTCTTCTTAATAATTCACTGTAAACTGTATTCAAATAAGAACTTCTCCCTTGTCATGTATGTCCAAATTCACTTTCAATTATCGAAAAAAAAAAAGTCCAAATTCAGTTTCGTGGCCAAGTAGAATCCGCGTGGCTTATCCCCTGCATTTTCAACTCGTGCATTCACATGGGATAGCATTATTATATGACCGACCACACGTACTCTCAGTGTATATATTCGGGGCTATTTTTAACAAGATATTCGCTCAGTCGATCGATTCAGGAGTCTATTTCCTTCACACTTTTTTTCCTCAAGCAAAGAATTAGCTCTAGCGGTCGTCATTTCACAGTAAGACTAGAGAGAGAGAAGAGATGTCACACCAAGGGCATCACCACCACGGTCAGGGTTTCTGCGGTCACGGGCCTGGGCATGGGCACCACGGACCTGGTGGTCAAGGGCATCACCACCCGCCAGGTAACAGTTTCGGTCCAGGGCACCACGGTGGGCATGGCCACTTCGGGCATCATGGTGGTGGCCATGGATGCGGTCCTGGGCAACCTCAACATGGACATCCGGGTGGACATCATGGCGGACATGGACACCAGGGGCACGGTCACCATGGTGGTCATGGGCAGGGGCACGGCCACGGCCACGGCCATCAGGGACACGGACACGGACACGGCCACAGACACCGTCATCCATGCTGAAAGCGACATGCTATGTTGACGCTGCTCAGTCGATGAGAGAGGGAATATGTAGCAGCTGAAGCTGGATTTGTGTGTTAGAGAATAAGTACCCCCCCATATAGGTTGGAGGTTGTTTCACTACTAAGCTGGAACAGTCATTGTGGAAAGTCGTGTTCAAGTCATTTTCTTAATTATGTGAAGGTCGTCAGGACTTTATCTGTCTTGTTCGCATTTAAGCTCTTCTTTGTGCTTGAATATTGATTATACAGTTCTACGTGCTGTAGTTTGCGCAGTCATAAATTATTACTGGCCAAAATTATCATGATCATGATGATGATAATGAGTGTAACTAATCTATTTTTCCGACGAAGGTCATAAGCTCATAATAAGATAGGAGAAAGTGGAAAATAAATGGATACGAAAGGTCAAAACGCTCAATCTCTTACCCATTCCTTAGTCTACAAATTGAACATGGGACTTGCTGTTCCAAGTCGAGAGTGGTGCTAACTATATCAAACCTCCCTTCTCAAGTCTATGTGTCTTCTTTGTATCCAAAAAACATGATGTCGTGACGAGAGTGATGTCATTATACTAAAATTTATTTCTTTACTGTAACCTATCTATTTGATACAAAACTTACAAGAAACAAGGGATTTTGCATAACCCTGTCAACACGTGTGTCTCTCAAAGAGTTACCTCAATTTGCAGGAGCAAATCGGACCTTTCTAATGAAGTGAGATTAGAATTGGCTGTTAAATTTAAAAGAGAACTTAACAGCGGAGTCTGGAGTATAATGCACTAACATCACCTTCAACTTATAATCAAAAGAATTTGAGTTCGATTCTTACCAATACAATTCTCAATGTCTTTTTATTTGGTTCTTCCTCTTATGCTACCTGGGCCAGTAAATCTCCTTTGCAACTAGAAAACTTAGCAGCAAACGTAGTTGATGATTTTTTCTATAAGATAATTTAGTTGAAAGAAAAGAAAATGTTTATTGGTCACCAATAAATTTTTTTTTTTAAAAAAGAGTTAATTGTAACTCTTCAAAGTTAAGATTGTTATTTGAGAAACAAATCAATTTTTGTCTCGCTAAGGGTATCCTATGTAGACAATGTCCGAAAATGTAGTGAGATTACAAAAATGGATCGTTGATGCATTAAAAACTACATAGAATTCTCTTTCAAGAAGGCGAATTGATGAGCAATCCAAATGACTAGTCTCTTTCATATGCACTGCACAGGATGTTGATCAACTATTGCTTATAAAGGTCTACTCGTACGGATAAGTAAGAATAAAGTCTTGTATTAATTTCATTATTTATTTCAACTGATTCAATCTGAAATTGGAGGTGAAAAAAATGGGTTCGTGTTCTGTAGGGGAATTCGAGTGAATAACTCCCTCCGTACTCCTTCCGCTCTGTTAAGAATGTAAAGTAAATAGGATGTGCGTACGACTCGTGTGGAAATTCACGAGATCGGAGATTCGAATCCCCTTAAGCGCATAGCCGTTAGTAAGGTCATCCACACATGTGTTTTGCAGATAAACTGACTTGAAACTATGGGTCCGTGTAAGTGCTCATAGGTTCGGGGAGAATAATTTCCTTATTATTAAAAAAGAAAAAGAATATATATTCAAACAAGGAAAATTTTTTCCTTCCCTTCGCTTCCATTTATTCCATCCAATCATAGTGCCAAATGAATTCTACAAAGGAAAATGCAGAAAAAGGTCTCCTGATTCTGTTTCTGTGTTGGCACCATGGGCTTTGTAAGTCACTCTCAGCCAAGAAAGGTCACGGAATCACCGAGTTTTTTGGGTATTGATCCAATGGTTTGCCTTGTAATCTCGATCAATCTGATACGTGTGTATCCAGAGGTGATTATAGCGAGAGAAAGGAGATTAGAGAAGAATTGAGAGAGAGAGTTCAGATTTGTATTATTGCTTGAATGCCAGATATTCTCTCGGTACAAGGCTTTATAGCCTACTCTATTTATTGTTTCGTAACAGAGTCGTTTCTCTCTCTCTCTCTTGTCAACTGATTCTTGCAACGGTAATGGAACCAATCATTACAAAAGCGTCCCTCAACTTTCGTTGCTTACATTTATGCCCCTATTGAAATCAAGTACGTATCAAGTCTCCCCCCATGGAGAACCTTGTCCTCAAGGTTGGGAAAACGCAACTGGAGATCAAACAAGAATTCCCATGTGGCTTCAGCTGGACCTGAGTCAGACCATTGAACCAGAACTTTTGTAGCAGCTCTCCGACCTCTCTTCACCATTTGCCGAGCCAAAATGGCCACTGGAGTTCTGGGTTCATGAGGGACAGGCCACGAAACTTCTGTCATTGGTGGACCGGGGGCTTTCTTGAGGAGTGAGACATGGAAGATTGGGTGGATACGAGCAGCATTAGGCAAGGCCAACCTATAAGCTACCTCTCCTTTGCGCTCCAGAACCAGGAAAGGGCCATAGTACTTAGGAGAAAGCTTGGTGGAGATTCGGTGCTGGACTGAGGATTGGCGATAAGGTTGCAACTTGAGAAATACCCAGTCGCCCTCTTGAAACGATCGTTCTGAACGTTTCCTGTCAGCCTGCTGCTTCATACGATGTTGGGCCTTGCGCAAATTGTGTTTGAGCAGGGTAATGAAATCCTCCCGTGCAGTTAAGAGGTGATCAACCTCCTTGTCTGGTGAATCTCGCGGGAAGTAAGGAACATGAAGTGGAGGTGGTATCCCATACAAGGCCTGGAAGGGAGTAGTCTGGAGAGAGCTATGGTAGGAAGTATTATACCACCATTCAGCCACATAGAGATACTTAAACCATTGGTGGGGTTGGTGGCTGCAAGTACAGCGTAGATAGCACTCGAGGCAGCGATTCACAACCTCAGTTTGGCCATCTGATTGAGGGTGATAAGCTGAAGAGAGATGCAGCTCAACTCCTTGTAATTGAAACATTTCTTGCCAAAAAGAGCTCAGGAAGATAGGATCACGATCAGAGACAATGGACTGGGGCATGCCATGGAGTTTAAAAACATTGTCCAAGTAAAGCCGAGCCACTTGAACAGCTGAATAAGGATGCTTGAGGGCCATGAAATGAGCATACTTTGTTAAACGATCAACCACCACGAAAATGACTTCACGTCCTTCTAATCGTGGTAAACCTTCAATGAAATCCATACTAACTTCTTGGAAGGCGTAATCAGGGATGGGCAGTGGCTGAAGCAGGTCTGGGCTAGCCACAGTCTCTGTTTTATTTTGAAGGCAAACTGAGCAAGTACGAACATAATCACGTACCTGTTTCCTTAACCCTTTCCAATAAAGCTCGGAAGCAAGCCTCTTAATGGTGGCCAAAGCCCCTAAATGACCCCCTAAGGGAGTAGCATGAAATAATTCAATAAGGTGTCGTCGTAAAGCAAGGGAGTTCCCAACCATAAGTTTGCCCTTTCGCCTCAACAGTCCTTCCTAATATTTATACTTCCCATCGAGCCCACCCAGCTCAAGTAATCGAGCTATTAACTGCTGCAAATGAGATTCTCCTAACCAACTGTCTTTAATTTGCTGTAAAAGGTCAGAAGAAACCACAGAAAGGGCCATAAGAGCAGCAGAGTCTTCTTCCATTACACGGGACAAGGCATCAGCAGCCACATTTTCTTTGCCTTTCTTGTATTGTATGTCGAAGTCATAGCCCATCAACTGAGCTAGCCAAGAATGCTGCAACTGAGTGTGAAGTTTTTGTTCAAATAAGAACTTCAGACTTCGATGGTTAGTTTTGATAATGAATTTCTGTCCTTGTAGATAATATGTCCACTTCTTTACAGCAAATAAGATGGCCAATAACTCTCGTTCATAAGCAGACTTGGTTCGGTGTGTTTGGGAAAGAGTCTTACTGATGAAGGCGATTGGATGGCCTTGCTGCATAAGGACAGCTCCAATTCCTGAGCCAGAAGCATCAGTTTCGACTATAAAGGGTTGCTTGAAGTAGGGCAGAGCCAAAACTGGAGCAGAGGTTAATGAATGCTTGAGAGAAGTGAAAGCTTCTGTGGCTTCAGGAGTCCAATGGAAAGCTCCCTTTTTTAGTAACTCAGTTAAAGGTCTGCTTATCAGGCCAAAGTTTCTGATGAATCTTCGATAGTAACCAGCCAATCCCAGAAAGCCTCGTAATTGCTTGACAGTGCGAGGGAGAGGCCATTCTTGGACAGCTTGAACTTTGGTTGGATCAGTAGCCACACCTGCTGCAGAGATAATATGGCCTAGGTATTCCACCTGGTTGGATCCAAAGCAACATTTACTCCTCTTAGCAAAGAGGGTATGGTGTCGAAGGAGCTGTAAGATAGTTCGTAAGTGCTCTAAATGTTGCTGCAAGGTGGCACTGTAAATAAGAATGTCATCAAAGAATACCAGCACATACTTCCTCAAGTAAGGTCGAAACACATCATTCATCAGAGCTTGAAAGGTGGATGGAGCGTTGGTGAGTCCAAAGGGCATTACCAGGAACTCATAGTGGCCTTCGTGTGTTCGAAAGGCTGTTTTGCACACATCATCAGGATGCATTCTGATCTGATGGTAGCCAGATCTTAAATCGATTTTGGAAAAGATCCGAGCACCACAAAGTTCATCCAATAATTCTTCAATAACAGGGATAGGGAACTTATCTTTTACTGTCAATTCATTCAATGCCCTGAAATCAATACACATGCGCCATGATCCATCTTTCTTCTTAACCAGCAACACAGGGGATGCATAGGGACTGTGGCTGTGTTGAATCACCCCAGAAGCTAATAGTTCTGCTGTCATCTTCTCAATGACATCCTTCTGTTTCACAGAATGTCGATAAGGTCGCTGATTGACTGGCTGCGATCCTTCCTTCAAAGGAATTCTGTGATCATGGACCCGTATAGGTGGCAACCCTTCTGGCTCTGCAAAAATGTCCAGGAATTCCTCCAACAAGTGCTCAATGACGTGAGCTGTATCGAGTTCCCCTCTCCCTTTTGTATCCTGAACCTGCAGCTTACACATTCCTTCAATACTCCACAACTGCAAACAGGCAAGATGGCCCTTCTTGCCAATTAATTTCTTCAGTTTGTCACTCTCCACCAGCTTCATTTCCTTCCTGTCAGTTCCTTTTAGCTAACATTCTTTCCCTTCCTTCAAGAACTTCATAGTTAAATTCCTGAAGTTCCATTGGATATCACCCAGAGTAGATAGCCATTCGATGCCTAATACCATGTTGTAATTTTCTAGGTCCAGTAACCAGGCATCTGCTGTAAACTCTCTACCTTGCATTGTCCAACGAAAACTTCGGCAGAGGCCTTTACATTCCAGCTCAGTCCCATTTGCTACCGAGACCTTAAGTGCACTGATTTGGGTAATTTCACACCCCAACTTCCTTCCCACTTCATGATCGAGGAAGTTATGAGTACTCCCTGAGTCTACCAGTATGTGCAATTGTCTTTTTCCCACTTGACCAACCACCCTCATGGTCTGGAAATTGGTAGAACCCGTGAGAGCATGAATTGAAAGTTGAGCTTCTGTCTCCATTGCCTCTGTTTCTTCACAATATTCCACCTCTTCTTCACCAACTTCTATCTCCATAAGATGGATCTGCCTTTTAGAACAATTATGCCCTGGTTCGTACCTCTCATTGCACCCCTTGGCTCTTTTCTCGTTGAGCTCTGTGTTGCTGTAAGTTCTGGCTCCTTTCGATGTTGAGGGTTTGCCCTGGTGTGAGGCCACTGCTGTGGCTGGTAATGGCAATAGGCCTGATGCTGAAGTAGCAACAGGTTTGACCCCATTGGATCGTTGTTCATAGCGAGGAAAGGGTCGTACTCCCATAGTTTTAGGATACCTGCCAGAAAGAATAGAAGAGCTCATTTCTTGGTAATTGTCTTCCTGTAATTTGGCCATTGCATAAGCCTCCCTCAGATTTCTGGGACGTAGCAATAGGACCATACTTCGTATCTCCTTCCTAAATCCACCTACGAACATTTCCACAGCTATTTCCTCATGGAGATTCACCTTATTATATAATCTGTCAAAAGCATCAACATATTCTCACAGTGATTCCAGCTGGTATAAATTCTTGAGGTCAGCATATGGTCTTTCGTAGGCACGATCACTGAACCTTGCCGATATATCGATCATGTAATCGATCCAGCGTGGGTATATACCTTCCAGGAACTTACTTCTCATATATGATTGGTGCCAATAGAGTGCCTTGTCCTCTAGATTTGCCGAAACTATCCTGATCTTAGTATCTTCAGGAGTAGCATCACAGTCGAAGAATTGCTGGCAACGGAAAATCCAGGCTTCTACATTGTCTCCATTGAATCTTGGAAACTCCATCTTCCCCAGCCGAGATACGTGGTTGCATCCGCCTAGACCATTACCAAGTCCAGGCCTCCTATTGCTCATGAGGTATGCCAATCTGGGATGATAGCACAGGTACAGGCTTTTCATGTTTTTAGCTTAGCAGACTCTGTATTAAATTCTTACTATTAATGCCATTTTATGAATGAATTATCAAAAAAAAAAAAAGTCCAGGCCTCCTATCCATCTCGGGACCTTTGGCTGCTCCCTAACCTTGCTAGTTTGCCCACTCCCGGAACATTTCCTTCAATTCATCCTTGAAATCATCAAGTTTTTGATCAGTTCGCAGCATAAACTCATGTTGCTGAGTTTTGATCTCCGAGATTTGCTGTTCGTGTTCCTTGTGCATTGCTTCGAATTTGCTTGCCTCCTGGGATCGAGTGGTAGCCATGGTCGCAGGAAGTAAGCTCTGATACCAATGATACGTGTGTATCCAAAGGTGATTATAGCGAGAGAAAGGAGATGAGAGAAGAATTGAGAGAGAGAGTTCAGATTTGTATTATTGCTTGAATGCCAGATATTCTCTCAGTACAAGGCTTTATAGCCTACTCTGTTTATTGTTTCGTAACAGAGTCGTTTCTCTCTCTCTCTTGTCAACTGATTCTTGCAATGGTAATGGAACCAATCATTACAAAAGCGTCCCTCAACTTTCGTTGCTTACATTTATGCCCCTATTGAAATCAAGTACGTATCACAATCGCTTGCACAACATGTCCTCCTTTTGAGGCCTGATGTTGCAATCACCGGGCTTTTAAGGTTCTCTGCTAAACCCGCTTCTCGCATTGAGTGAGAGCTTGAACAACGTGTTCCCAATTGAAGTGGATTCTGGAAGCATCGTAGCCTTTGGCCTGATACAAGACCAATGTTGGAACCATGGCCACGGCTACCCAGATATCTCTCTATAATAATATAGATAAATATATGCATGTGTATGCAGTGAGTATTTTTTTGAATAAGCTTGGCTGACACCTATTTCTCCATGTCCTTTGTGATTAGTACCAATTCTACAATTTGCCTCCTATGTTCACAGTTGAAAAAGAAATCCCAAATATTATGTAGTGTTCAGTTAGATCACCACTTCTATTACCCTCCATTTACTTATTAAAAAAAATGTAGTGAATTCTGGTCTTGAATATTGAACTTGGCTGTGCACCGAGTTTATGCCCGAAAACCGGAATGCCTCACGATCAACCCAAAAAATTTGATGCAGATGGAAACCCAACCGCAAGCTCCAGCTCACCAGAACACAGCCACTACCCGTGAATTACATTCTCTTTATCTATTGGATCTGTCCTACCTTACCAGAACTAGAATCTGTAAGCTGTATCCTTGATCCATGAAGGCTTCTTTGCATTATAATAGAAGTGTGCAATCATCTGGACCAACTCATCAGCGGTTCGGAACTCTGAAAAGACATCAAAATAGTTGTAGTAAAACCATCAGATCTATCTATTCATTTGAGTGACCATTGAGGTGTGCACAGTCCGGATCTCACCTTTCTCCCGATATAAGATTCTGTTTCCACGTAAGAAGAGAACTTGTGGGCTGCCTTTCACTTTAAGAGCATATGCCAGATCTCTCTCAATGTTGATGTCTATTTTTATGGCCTGTGATGCCAGGAGGTTTCAAAAAGAATTGAGTATGACAGAGCAGACATTCTCAACATCTCAAAATGGAGTCCAAGAATATCCATAAATATGTCAGTTGCACAAGCCAACAGAGTTTCTCTTGGTTGAAAGAAAGCATGCTTCATAAGGCCCAGGTGGTGCCAACATGTGGAAAAATTGACAAGCAGGCTTCGTTGAACTAATTCAAGAAAGAAGAACTGATTTCCTTACCAAAGAAAGTATCTATAACCAAAAAAAAAGAATCAGAACTACAAGCAAATGTGAAGATTTTGGTTTATTAGAAAGAAAATGAATTGGAATAGATTCACTTTTTCCAAAATGAGCCCAAAAAAATCTTCCACTAGATTGACAGAACTGATGAAAATCGATGAGAACATAATCTACAAACAAACAGAAAAGAGTTCAGTTACCCGAGGAGGTAGTCGATCTTTGCATTTCCAGTAAACTTTAATAGCATTCTCCAGTTGTTTCAAAGCTTTCCAGTTATCCAAGGCCCTGAAACAACCCCAGAGAAGAGTACAAACTTATTATGAAGTGGACTTAGGGGAACTGCAACGGGTACAAAGTTTAATAAAGATCTTGCTCCCCAAAAATGCTCTAGTGACGTGGAACATCAATGCGCTGCCCCATTTTCCAGCATTTCACTATACTGCTTTTTGAGGTAAACAACCGAAATGTAAGATCATGTGGCATTTCTCGAACTAGTAGCACATGGCATCAAATCATCACCTCTGGCCCAACTTTATGGTTTGAAACATGAGGCAAGGTCAGTAAAAGTTTGAACACAGAACAAGGTTAGCCTTATGGTTTGAACGTTTGTGATAACAAGTGATGATACTATGCTCCAGGATCTAAGCAAGTCAAGCTTATCCGAGTTCGAAAAACGTGATACTAATCAGCTTTTAAAGTATGAGTTAAATGTATAGTAGCCGTTCACACCAAGAAAGTATATCATTCTTTGGGCTTTACCTGTTGTATCTCTCAAAAACAAAGACAACCAAGGGGCTCGGATGGAAAGCAAAGCTCTCCCACTCCAGACAATTGATCTCCTTAACCCAACTATCCTCGACTTCTCCTTCCCAGTCAATCTCGTCACCATCTTCCCCAACAACATTCTTGATCGGGTGCTGCTCAAAATACTCTGAGGCTCTTATTCCCCAACCCACATCAGCATCAGCTGGCCAACTTGAACTTTCCTCCTCAACTACAAACTCTTTCTCTCTTTCATCATCATCTTCTTCATCTTCGTCGTCGTCGTCGTCATCATCATCAATATCAGATCTTCCCTGCAAATATCATTCCTACTGTACTTTCAGTCAAAGGTGAATATGATACCAAGCTCCAAAGTCCAGACCAGGTAGAAACTCCCAAATACTACATGAGACTCGGAGAATATGAAATATTTCCCAATTACTTCATTTGTTGGGCATTACCAGTAAACTTATATCCCACGAGTTTCACTATCTGATGGACGAGAGAGAGAAGGAAAGGAAAAGCCTTTTTGCATTAGAATCACGATACAATGCATATCTATTTGATTTTCTGGTGCATTTGCAAGAATTCATCCAGAAAGTTTTCAGGGCCCGACCCTGACGAACAACTTATCTAAGAGCCTAATTCTTCTCCAGAAGAGGAGACAGAAAGGAGCACAACAACAGCAAAATACGAACGAACATTCACCACCACAGCCACATAAAAGAGTTTTCTGAAAAGGTTCAGACATTATTACCAACCTTCCTGTGCTTCAAAATTTCGCTTTCCTCGCAATTCTCAAAAACCTCAGGGTTCTGCTGCCGAATTGATGCGAATGTTCGATCAAGGGAGTCCCTGACAAAGTCTTCCACAGCAGCAGCTTCGCTCCTGCGACCCCGCCTAGGCTTCCTCGGCTTAGTCGTCCGGAGGGTTTTGGGCTCGCCCCCTTCAACAGACTCACGGGGCTCGGGAGCTGCATCAGAGGAAGATTTATGAGACGCAGCTGCTGCGATGCGGCGTGGAAGGAGTCCCGAGCTCAAGTTTGGATGCAGAGAGATGGGGGACAGAGGAGGCGGCAACGGGAGGCGTTTGGGTATGCAGATATTTTGGAGAAACATTCTCTCTCGGCTCTTTCAATCTCAACCCAACCGCCTCTGCTGCTGAGGGGTGCACACTGCGCAGTTGAGGTACAGGGAAGGTAGAACAGGACAAGGAGAACCGATTTATAAGAACCGAACCGAATCGAAACAGTACATGCTGTCCGGCTCGGCTGGGATGCCGACGTGATTGATCCAACATGCCGGAGAGCAGCGTGGATCCGGTGGTTTTTTTATAACTCGTCTTCTGGCCTTTTTTCAGATTTTCTTATGAGGGATTAATTTATATAGCACTATTTGAAGAGAATATTTCAAAAATAGCACCATATTATGAAAAGTTGTGAAAATAGCACCAATTTACCTCCCCTTTTAATCACTTTTTAAAAAATGGCCAAATTGTCCTCCCTATAACCCTAACTTCTTCTTCCTCCTTCCTCCTTTCTTCTCCTTTCTTCGGCAGCACTTTTCCTTCTCTCCTCCACCCTCTCTCTTCCTTCTCTCCTCCACTCCCGACCCCGAGCTACCGAGCCCGAGCACCGAGCCCGAGCCCTAGCCCTGAGCTCCTCGAGCCCAAGCCCCTTGAGGCCGAGCCCCAGCCCCAGGCCCAGCCCGGAGCCTCCCCGAGCCCCCGGAGCCCGAGCTCCCTAGCCCCCGAGCCGAGAACCCGAGGCCGAGCCCGAGCCCCCTGAGCCCTAGCTCCCAAGCCCCAAGCCCGAGCCCTTGAGCCCCAGCCCCGAGCCCCCCAAGCCGAGCTCCCAAGCCCCCCGATCCCTAGCCTTTGAGCCCGAGCCCCGAGCCCTTGAGCCCTGAGCCCGAGCCCCGAGCCCTTGAGCCCTGAGCCCGAGCTCCTAGAGGCCTAGCCCCAGCCCCAGCCCCAACCCGGAGTCCACCCAAGCCCCTCGAGCTCGAGCCCGAGCTCCCACAGGCCGAAGTCCCCCTGAGCTCCCACAGGCTGAGCCTCGAGTCCGAGCCCGAGCCCGAGCCCCCGAGTCGAGCTGCTGCCCGAGGCCCCCGATCTACTGCCCAGGTCCTTCGGCCTTCATCCTGCTTTGCCCCCGTTCTCCATTGCTCCCAAAGTCGCTCCCGACCTCAATCCCGCCACCCCCGTCAAAGGTTGGTATGTTTCTAGGTTGAATTTCATGGTTGATTCATACTTATGCTAGATTAGATTGCTCTGTGAGTAGAATGCGTGATTTAGGATTTTACCGGGACCTATTTTTCTACTGCCGGGACCTATTTTTCTACTACCGGGACCTATTTGACTGAGAAAGAACATTGAGTTCATGAAATCTGACCAAGGCATTAGTTACCGGGACCTATTTTTCTCTTGCCGGGACCTGTTTTTCTATTACCGAGACTTATTTGACTGAGAAGGAACATTGAGTTCATGAAATCTGACTAGGGCATTAGTTACCGGGACCTATTTGATTGAGAAGGAACATTGAGTTCATGAAATCTGGCTAATGTATTAGTTACCGGGACCTATTTTTCTCTTATCGAGACCTATTTTTTTTGTTATCGGGACCTATTTTCTCTTACCGGGACCTATTTAACTGAGAAGTAATATTGAGTTTGTCATGATATTTGACTAAGACATTAGTTACCGGGACCTATTTTTATATACCGGGACCTGTTTTCTTATTTCGGGACCTATTTGACTATGCGAGACTTATTTGTTATATGCATTGGGAAGTATTAGTTAATAGATTTATACTTTAGTTTTGGTTTATCAGAACTATTTATACTATATAGGGACCTATTTATAGTTTACAATGACATTTTTATATTATGCCGGGACCTATTTAACTATGTCAGGACCTATTTATTCTTCATTGGGATTTATATTTATATTAATTGAGTATCTTAATTGAGACATATTTTACTTGTGCAGATGGAACGAAACTTAAGAATTTCTCGTGCCGAATGGTTCTTTCCGAAGCTGAATTGGCATAATCACATGGATGTACTGGATATTGTTGAGAATGCACTGAGCAGTCAAGTAGAAATGGATAGATTCCGACAGAGTTGTCTCGGTCATTTTTTGGATATAGATCGAGACATGTCATTTAGTGGATTACTTTTAGTGAATTTACTGCTCAGAGAAATTGCACATGGCGGGCCAAGAGACGAAATGTGGTTCCTATCCGAGAGAGGTGGAATAATGAAAATGACAAGAAGAGAATTTTGCCTCATTTCGGGGCTTAAATTTGGACATTCTCCAAATGTTGATCAATATGGGCCCCCTCTGCATTGTGTACAATGACGCTATTTTTCTAGGCGAAACAATGTTCGTTTTGAGGACATTCGGGCTGTGCTGGGCAGAGGTAATTTTAGGCGACAATTTGATGCTGTCAAGTTGAGTTTATTACTCATGCTTGGACAATTTATCTGGGGCATAGATCGGAGACAAATAGTGCCCCATTGGTGGTGGAGAATCGTAGAAAATCTTGATGAATTTGATTCCTTCCCTTGGGGGAATCTTGTTTATCAATACTCATTGAAGATGTTCCGCCAATCCCTGCACAGCCCTGAAGAAGCTCACGAGGGAATCAACTGTAATCTGTTTGGCTTTTCGTTGGTCCTCCAGGTATGTAACATTCATGTAAACTAAATTTAGTTAAATGTAATTTGTATTTTAATACCTTAGTCATACCGGTATGACTATGATGCCATGGAAGAAAGGATTAAGGCATCTATTATGGCATCTGAGAACCGATTGATGGAAGCTATCCGAGTCTCTGAGGCTCGGATAATAGATCAGATGAAGGACTTTATACATTCGTCGTATCCACCTCCTTCATCTGCAGGAGGTCCATCAGCAGGTCACTACCCACATGCATCTCCAAGTGCTCCACCTGCCAGTTATTCCCAACCTCCAGATCCAACAGCTCCAACATCAATTGTTCCATTTGCAAGTCACCCCTCATCAACACAGGTAATGGTGTATATTATTCAAATGATATATAAGTAATAAATTTCATGACTTACATGGTATATAGTTGTAATATGAATCTTTACATACTGCAGGATACAGGAAAGCAGATGCGAATAAAAAGGGTGGCCCAAAAACGCACAAAAGCTCTCGCTTGTCTTAATCCATTTACTGACCCAGATCATCATAACTAATGTAGTTATGTATTTGTTGAGATATTCATGTATATTATTTGAATATTAATGTATTCTGTTGGGAAATATTATGTTATATTATATATTATGTTAGGAAATTTGTCATTCTTTTGTTATGTTTTTTGTTGGGAGATTTTGATAGGAACTCTCTGTTTTTTGTCTCAGTCAAATAGGTCCCGGCTAGGAAAAATAGGTCACGGAAAGAGGAAAATAGGTCCCAGAAAGCGTATAATAGGTCCCGAAGAGCAATGCCTTGGTCAGATTTCATGGCAAGCTCTATTTTTGTCTCAGTTAAATAGGTCCCGGCTAGGAAAATAGGTCCCGGAAAGAGTATAATAGGTCCTGAAGAGCAATGTCTTAGTCAGATTTCATGGCAAGCTCTATTTTTCGTCTCAGTTAAATAGGTCCCGGCTAGGAAAAATGGGTCCCGGAAAGAGGAAAACAGGTCCCGGAAAGAGTATAATAGGTCCCGAAGAGCAATGCCTTAGTCAGATTTCATGGCAAGTTCTATTTTTCGTCTCAGTTAAATAGGTCCCGACTAGGAAAAATAGGTCCTGTCAAGAGTATAATAGGTCCCGATAAGAGCAATGCATCAGTTAGAATTCATGGCAAAAAATTGAAATACATTGAGTTTAGAATTAAAATACATAAAAGATCTGGATGTTATATAAGAACAAAGTCACGTCTCTGCTTCTTCTCTATCAAGGAGTCGTGCCCTCATTGGACATCTTTGCTTGTAGTGACCTGTTTGCTGGCAGTTACTACATCGATGATTACCGGATGAGCGACCACTGTTGTTAGATGGACTCGGTTGATTTGTGTCCGCAACTCTATTTGGACAATTAGATGATGGGTGAGTATACGACCCACAGTGTCTGCACTTCCTCCGAGTTCATGTCTTTGATGAAGAAGGAATACGACTCCTACGAGGCCTTCCTACTTGAGGTAGCATCTCCGGTGGAAGAATGACCGTGGCACGTAAATGATCGGGGATTACCCATTGTGTTGGCCCACCAACAGGCATGATTGGCTCGGAGTATGCACCAACCACGGAAGATGACAAATAGAAATTGGAACACAAAGTAGTCCAATCTATGTTCCGCCCCCTGTTCACAAATAAAGTAATTAAAACTAAAACTAGTATTGATAATATCAGCAAAAAATGTTAGATGTAAGAAAATGAAACATTGCTGCAGTAAGAGCATGGTCACATGGTAATCGTTCTCGTTGAAAAAATTCACAGGTGCAAGTCCGTTGCTGGAGGTCGACCGTCCATTGTAATGTACGCTGCCTTACCAAAAATATATTCCAATCAACAGCGGTGCACGTCATATGATGAGTATCAGCATCCATCTTCATCACCCTAGCATGTGGAACGCTAGCTAAACGAGATGTCCAACTAGATGCAATATTCTTTCTATCACAATGCCACCTCTGGGTCATATTGCGTATGAACTCAGCTAAAGTAGTAACCGGCAAGGAACGTGTAAATCTAAGACAAGAGTTCGGACATTCTGCGATGTTAGTTATCATCAATTGGTACCGTGGTAAGGGGTAGTGGACACGAGACCATTTACGCGGTCCTATTTCCAAAAGCATATCATAACACCGAGAGTTCACTCGTTTGATCTCATCCATGTGTTTCTCAAACTCATGTACAGTGTAACTCTTTGCTGCTGCCCAAAAAAAGTCTTTGAGGTCGGTTCGATGGAACTGCTTGATCAGGTTTTGTGAAATGTGCTAGCAACACAAAACATGTTCTGCATCTGGGAAGACTGTATGAATGCCTTCTGCGATGCTAGCATTACGATCTGAAATAAACATCAACTCAGTAATGTCACCAATAGCCACACGTAAAGCCCTAAAAAACCATGTCCACGCATGAATATTTTCTGTGTCTCCATACCCAAATGCTAAAGGGTATGCTTGGTCATTACCATCCTTGGCACATGCTACAAACATCGTGCCTTTATAATGTCCTTTTAAATGGGTACCATCAACAGCAATTATTGGTCGAAGGTATTGCTGAAAACCCCTAATACTTGCCTCGAAAGACATGAAAAAGTATAGGAAACGATTATCAGTGTCAATGTACAAGTCTGTATGTGAGCCAGGATTCACCTCCCGCAAAGCATGACAGTATGATAGCAATAGTTGATATGAGTCTGTAGGAGATTCATAAGTAAGAGAAAGTGCATAATTTAGTGCTTGTCGTGCCTTACTGTAAAGTATTTGGATTCCATACATCTCCTTCATGTCAGCAATGATATCTTTTGGCATCATTACTCTTCCTTCAACACTAGACAATCTCGGTGCAATTACCTCTCCAATGATACTAGCACTTGCTTGCCGATGGCATCGGTGAACCTCATTACGCATGCATGTGTGCTCATCAATCCACCCTCGAACCTCCCAAAAAGAACCTTCGTTGATTTGAATGGCACGAAATTTCCATGAGCAATTAGCCTCCTTGCATACTGCATGGAACAAGGACTTACTGGACCTATGGACTCGCCATTCAAAATTTCGTCTCAAAGCATGCAGACCAGGCAATCTTTGCATGCCTTTCTTATTTGGGAAGAATTGTCCCTTGTAAATGGCATCTGTATTTTCTTCAGGCATGTCACTCATCACATCTCCTTGCCATCTAAATCCATCTGCACCTGGTACATGCCACTCAGTACTTGTATTAGCTTATGGTTGTACAGTATCTTGTTCTGAATCATTGCTACGAAGATCTCCCATTACCATTGCCTGTCTCACCACATCATCCTCATATTGCACTCCGTGGCGACTACATTCCGAAAAGGGGACCCCATCATTTCGAGTATATTCTCTTTCTACATTTGAGAAACCATGGACATGTGTATCTTCTATATCATTATGATGTGCATCTCTTAGTTCGCCAACTTCAATGTTTTCATGAAATGGTGGTGCAACTTGCGTGCCTACTAGAGGTTGATTGCTTCCATGGAAGGACGCATCACCTATTTCATTAATATCACCTTGTTGGACTCCTTCATTATCTCGTCGGTCAATAAATGTCACACATATCTGAGGTGGATATCTTTTCTCACTAAGCACGAACTCTAAATCTTCATCATTTTCCACATCCATTTGATATGGAATATCACCTCCTCCAATATTTGTGGAATGCAACTCCATCGTAGACCTACTGCTATCATAAGGAATGATTGATTGCACCTTTCCATATAATTCATCATATGTGATGCTCATTGGGACAATTAATCCCTTTTGAGTTTATTTGACTCCCTATATATCGAGAACCTCCATCCGCCGTGCACTCCCATTTGCCATTGAACATAATTACCACCCGAACACGCTCCATAGTACCTATTCATTCATATAAAGCAAATATATATTAGTTACACTCTACAAAATACAATATTATCATCTCTCTTCCAATTAGCCTCATTGTTCAAAAATAGAGTTTTTAATGAAATCTGACTAGGGCATTATTTTTTGGGACCTATTTAACTGAGAAGAAAACTTAATAAAATCTTACTAAGGCCTTATTTATCGGGACCTATTTTCCTATTTCCAGGACCTATTTTTCCCTTGTCGGGACCTATTTACCTGAGGACAGAAGTCGAATTTTAATGAAATCTAGCTAGGGGAAGCTGTGATCAAAGGTGGTCTGGACTACCTGGCGTTACCGGGACAGCAAGGTGGACGGACAGGAGCAGCAAAAGTAGCTCGGCTAGGCACCGGGGTGGGGGAGCTTGGCTCGGCACTGAGGTGGCTGGCTGGGGGTGGCGGGGGCTGGCCGGGCTGGGGCTGGCCGGGCTGGGCTGGGGCTGGGGTTGGGGTTGGCCTTGCTTGGGCCGGCGGGCGGGCGGGCGGGCGGCTGCTGGAAAGGAAGGGGGGAGAGAGAGAGGGCGGGAAAGAGAGAGGGAGGGAAAGTTTTTGGAGGGAAAGTGGTAGCAAGTGTAAAATTTAAGTGGAGGAAGAAGACAAATAGAGGGGCAAAGTTGAGAAATAACACAATTTGGTGTTATTTTTACACTTTGTTATAATCTAATGCTATTCTTGCAAGTTGGGGGGAGAGTTGTGCTACTCTCCACCCTTTACACTTTTTTTATTTGTATTACTAATATCTAGAAGTTTAACGAGTACAAACTATAGCGTAAGACTCTCCCAGAGTAAGTTCTCTCCGTTACGAGACTCGAACCTGAAATCTTACTTTAAAGAAGAAGTGTCATATTTGTCTCAGATCAATTGTTTTAAGTCTAAAAAATCATATAAAAAAACTAGTTTAGGATTATTAAAAACCGACCGTTTTGGATATAGCTTTTCCGGTGATTTTTTGGACCTTAAAGTTTAATACAATTAGATTGAGATTAAGATTTCAATTGAAGTGATGTACAACTTTTACAAAGTTGTCCGTATTTTATATATACCTACAAAGACCTCAAATGAATAAAATGTTAAATTTCATAAATTAAAATTAGGTTAGATAAGTTTTTTTTTATTAAAACAAGATTCTATTATTTCTCACCCCGAAACCCAACAGTGAGAAGAAGGCACTGCATCATGGGTGCTGCGAGATCCATACTTGACACTACAACACCATTCAATATCTTTCGTTTGGTTATTAACTTGTACCCTAGGCACTGCGGTGTCCATCATTTGATACCACAACATCTTCCAATTTCTTTCACATGGATATTTTCTAGTAACATGGCCATTACAGCCACCCATTCTTGGATGCCACTACACTCTGTAGTCCCTTCATCAATAATTTTTTAGTAGCCAATGCACTGGCCATCCATCCTCGGACATCCATAACTTTTAGAAAAATTAACCAATACGACAGACATTGCGCCGGCCATCATTTGGACCCATGGCACCATCCAACGCATCAATTTTTTTTTCGATTGATCCATCTATATTCAGAAATTCAATATGTCTTGACTAATCCAGTTCGAGTCGGAATGGCTCAATAGAGGGTAAAATTCTACCAAAGTGAATTATTTCTATTCACAATACTCGAATCCAATACCTTATTTAAAGAGAAGAGACAGCCCAACCAATCCACCAACTCATCGAATTTTGCACAATGATTCAGCAGCATAGTTACACTAACATATAGAAAACAGAGTGAACATTTCCCATAGCCACATTCATGTCAATATACGAACACCTCTCATTGGAAAGTAAAGTTCCCAAAGACCAGTACAACCAAAAACTATCCATGCATAGATATATTCAAATCTAATCATGGCAAATGAAATATTTTCATGAGCAAAGAACAGAAATGATAGCATGAATATTATCTCTAGCATTAGTCCTCTTCTTCTCGTTCTTCACTTGCAACCTACTCTTCAGGATTTTCTTCATTATCGTCTCTCCATCTTCTTCACCACCTTCATCTCTTTCTTAATCTTCTTCAGCTTTCTCATCAATATTGTCTTCTAACTAATAAAATGGGTTCAGGAGGAGAGTAAGATTGGTGTTCATATTTATACCCATTGCAATATCATTAGTTCAAAGTATTTCAACCAAAGCCTTGTGATACTTGTAGAAGTTGTAAATGCTTTTCCACTTTGTCAAGACATTGAGCATGTGTAAGAAGTGTGATGATGTGATGATGAGGAGAAAGTCTTGTATGTAACGAGTACAACATGTGACAATAGCTGATATGGTATTATAAGCCAATCAAATCTAGCCATTTTACGGTTGTTTTTTCCCCTTTATGATTTTTTTCCTTTTAGATTTTATTAAAAAAATACTGAATCATATTAGTTTGTGATACCATGTCAATATTGCCACGTAATGTACTCATCAGACACAAGACTCTCTTGATGATGAGGGTCTCCAATAACTAGGTTACGAGTGATGCCTTCCTTTTATATCATATTTAGTGGCTTGGTCTTGATAAGGCTCCTTGGATGAACATGGTCTTCATCCTTTCCTCATTACACCGCAATTACCTTGCACAGGCTAGTATTCAATTAAGGAAAGTACAACACTTGATTTTTTGCTGTAAAATAATGCAAAATATCATTGTGCAACAGCAAGCCTAAATCAATTGACATTGAGTATCACTTCTTAATCACGTATAACAGTAATGCTCAATCCTTTATTGAGACAAAGTAAAACAAATTCTTCACATCTTCCTTCAGAAAAGTAGAGCGAAAGGAAGTATACTCTGGAATCTCTTCAGATCCGGACATTTTCAAATTGCTCCATTCCTACATAAATAATGCAACACTATGACATAATCGATTCTTTCATTAACATAAAGATTATAATGATCATTCTCTATGAAAGGAGAGCCAAAGAATTTGTTAACGGCCTTGCTAGAGAAGTCAACCCTATTAATTTTAAAAACACCCCTTGAAATGGTACTAAAAATATTTTCACCTCTATATAGTATATGAAATTTCCTTCAATATTTTTAGTAGAAGACAAGGTGGTGCTAGGCTGCCTTCTGTATGCGCCAAGACACTATAAGAATCGAAAAAGAATGGGACGGGCGATTAGTTCCACGCGCCAATATATGCGCACAAAGCGCCGACTTCTCTGTGAATATCGGACTGGTATGTGCTCGAGCGTGCACACTTATGCGCCAAGGCGCAACTTAGTCAACTTCAGTTCAAATAGGACAGGGTGGCACGAACTTACACCAACCAGATGAAAATAACCAACTTCCCGAACAAAGGGCAAAGGGGAAACAACTGAGCCTTCGGCGAGATTTTTGAAACCACAATATTTCTTCGAGTGCCAAAACCTCCTCTATTTCGGCCTGTCGCTCCACTCCTAAGGGGTCGGCTTGGGTAGTTCTTTGAATCCTGTCCAAATGCACGAGTTAGACAGCTTTCCATCTAGTGATATTTCCGAATACTTCTATGTTCCTTTGCTCCACCAACTCCCTGACATTCGATAAGCTTTCCGGTGTCATCATGTGAGCGGGCCACACTTTCTTAATGAACACTAGAAAGTCAGCCTGCCTCTGCCATGCCGCAATGAACTGAATTGGCCGACTCATTCTGGCCCCGTGTTGTCTCTCTTGAAAGTCGACAAGAAGCAAGTGGTGATCGGACTTGACTCTCGAGAGGACACGGACCAGTGCGCATCCGGGTATATGCAATGCATGGTACAAAGCTTCGCATTGCACACCGCCCTGTCGAGCCTCTTGAACACCCTCAAGTAATTAGTTCCCACTCGAGGGCTCCCCTTCTTAAGTAGGCCGCACGAGTCTATGATCTAGTTGAACCTGAGACATGTCGCAGTATTGACCCGCTACTCTCTTCCACGATATATAATTAATCTATATGGTTTTGACTATACTTTCAGACACTTCTCAATTTTATTTTTCTGAACCGGTTCCAAACAACTAACAAATAGACTCTGCTCGCTTACACTAAGATTGTGCTATCTTATTATAAAATGCAATGTAATCGGATTACATAATACCTTATATCATAGATTACGGTTTTTTCCTGTATGGATTACTAGTATCCAAAAATTAAGTAGGTCTACCTAATCCAGTTCTAAGTGGGGGAAGCTCTCTGATGGTGAACTCTCTCCATTCAAAAGACCCGAACTTTAAATTTTACTTAAAAGGAAGAGATATATTATCATTTCAATCAATTTAATTTAGTATATATTACAATTTTTGGTTGTAAAATTTAGTATAAAATTATATGAGTTTTACAATATTGTTGATAAAAGTTTTATGTCCATAAATATGTGATACCCTTATTACATTAATTTTACAACAGTTTTATCTATACTCTCCAAACACTACAATTAGCTTTATTTTTTTTAAATATCACAATCTCATATCTTGACTTATTACGCGAAAATCTTACGACAATTTAAAATTTTTCGTAATATTAATACTTCTCATAATTTAATAATACTCGAACTAAAAAGCACAATAAGTTTTTTACTTAAACAAAAGAAAACATGCGAGTTTAGTTTGGCTGTGAGCGATGAATTCAACTCCGCGCCGACGGCAGACGTAATATGCTATTGCTCACCCACCCCTGGACTACTGCTTGCTACTCAAGACAGTGCAGGGAAGCACGACTTCATATCCGCGGGGTTGGTGCATGCGAAATGACCGGAGTACCCTCAACAACCACCTTATTGACCATATCATCTTCATCATGACGATTCCGGCATCTTAATTATGCTAATTTTTTGGGAAAGTTCATCTGTCAACATTAGATATTAACTTATATCCCCAAGTTCTACCAGCAAAATTTCAACATGGAGATTTTTCCCAGGATTTATTTGGGTTAATTACATGGAAAAAAATATGATTTTCGAATTTTCTTATAATATGTCAAAAATTTTATTTTTAAAATAAGGAACTACGACATTTTAAAATTTTCCAAATCAAGTCAAAATAGTTAATTTCATTATTAAATGCTGATATGACATATATTATATGGAATATTATGCAACGGTTCATACTGTAATTGGCTAAAAAATAAATTTTAAAGAAATTTTTAAGTAAAAGAGATATGAAAGGGACGGGTTCCCAGTCAAGGAGCTACCAACCTTACTTAGACAGCCAGTTCTCTAAACCAGCCAGCCACTCTCCCTTTTATTTTTATTTTTATTTTATTAGTTTTAAAGTTTTTAACCAATTACGAGATTACATGTGATATAATATACCGTATAGGACAAGGCGGTTCAACATTTAAAGGTGAAGCTAATGGTTTGGCTTGATTTGAAAATTTTTTTAATAATTTAGCTCGATTTAAGAAAACAATTGAAATGTTGTGCTTGTTTATTTTAAAAATAAAACAATTAACTTTTTTTAAGAAAACTTGCAGACCTTACTCTTTTTTAGGTTGGGTAAAGTTCACATTTTATCCTTAAATTTTTTATTTTACTATTTCCGTCCTAAACTTTTTTGGGACAGACTTGCTTCTCAACTTTCTTTGTAAAAGGATACTTTTATTTTTTTGTATTTTAACATTAAAGTATTTGATTAAATTATATGAATAATAATAAAATAACCATTTAATTTAAAGAGAGAGAGAACATGGATAGAGGGACTTACTGATATCACCATTTCCTTTGGGGATGCCGGTTACCACTTTTGGAGAAGCGACCACCGCTGAGAAACTAAGAATTAGGGGTGTAAGTGAAAATCGAAGAAATCAATCATAAACTATCTGAAAAATAGATTTATATGATCCTATATAAATTTAGAGTAGTTTTCAGTACCGACAAAAACCAACCCTAGAAATTTGGATCCCGATCTGCAAAATGCGACAAGCTTGGGACTGAGCAAATTGATGCATAAATAAAGTATATTTCAAGAACATCCCTTTCTCCTTTTTTTTTTCCTTTTTTATTTGTTGAGATTTTATTATTTTATTATTATTCTTACTATTTAGTCATTTTTAATGTTAAAATAATGAAAGAAATTAAAAATGTCCTTATCTGCTATCTATTATTGTTACTTTAAGGGAAAAAGCCACTTTTTGATGTCACTCTTTCCTTTCCAAAAATACTCCTATACATATAAATTGAATATTGTCAGTTGTTAAATTGGGATGAAATGATGGCATGATCATAAATTTAACACGAATAACTACCTACTTCTCACTTTTTTCTCTCCTACTTGAATGTCCAACCCCTCTATCTCTGCGTCCTTTTTTTCTTTTTAATATATTTATTATTAGTTTTCATTTTTACAGCACGCTATTATAACTATTTAATTTAAAAGTTATGCATATATTATTTTATTCAAAAATTTAATTATAAATAGTTACCCTAGTCCATCATGAATAGATGTTTTTAATAATTTTTATAGAGATAACATATATCGTGTATCACACAGGTAAGCCTCTAGTATAAAAAGATTAATGACCAAATTTGTCCTAAAAAAAGGTTTAGGATGAAAATGACAAATGAAGAAAATGTTGAGTACTAAAACAATACTTTTCCCTTTTATGTAATAATTTACCCAGTTTATTATTACATCCAAGAAATCTATGACCATTTCAAATAACATACTCACACGCGATTCTAGCAACCATCATTAGTGCAAATAGTAGGTCAAGATTACTTTTGTTTAGGACCGATTGAATGCGAGTACCCTATATTTTTTTATGGTATTCCAAACCTTATCCTATAAAATGTCGGTTCCTATTAGATTTGGACCTTACCCTGTTACTTTGAGGAAACGGATTTTATCCAAAATTTGTATTGTGCTACAAATTTCTAATACCCTATTGGAACTTTTCTTTTCTTTTTTTTTTTCAACAAATTAAACTGAAAACTATTAAATCAAATTCTACAAATGCATAATAAAATAAAATCAAAATTGATCTTGCAGACGACCCATAAAAAATAGTAACAAAGTTGAAGGGATCGAACTGATTAAAAAAGTTGAAGCGGTCAATACATTGGCATTGTTTGAATTTCAAAGCTGTGAAAGAAGGCAAAGATTGAAAGCCTTAAATTTAGCAAACTTGTACGGACAAAAGCTTTCTTTTTTTTGGTAAGATAGGGATAATATCATTAATCATCAACCATAATTCTCAGTCATAGTATTAGTATGAACTAGCCTGGGATACGAGATCCCAAATGCATTAGCAAGGAGAGAAGATAGATGCCCATTGGGGGTTTTATTTTTACTTTGAAATTTTATAATATAATATATTGTATTTTTTGGTTCCAATTCCAAGTACTCTTGAGTAGTAGAATCGGAACCAGTTTTCACAGGTTCCTAATTTTTTTACCCAAACCCTACGCAAGTTTTCTTAATATCTACACAGAACTTACCATATTAGGTAGGTTCTTACCAGTTCCTAGTTTACGTGCAAACCCTAGATTGTGATCGAAAAGTGATGTTTAGTTGAAAATGAACATGCAAGCTCTCTGTTATGTGCGTGTGATCATATCTTCCGTAAGAGAAAAAACATATCATTTCACATAAATTGCAAGAACGGTGAAGCTTTGACTCGGCTTCTTCTGATACCAATCGACCATGGGATTTTATCGTGAGCTCTCCATGCCCCAAAGATGAAGCTCAATTTGCTGGAGAGCAGCACCACCTTCACTGGTCCTGGCAAAACTCATTTCCTTTGTCTGATATGTAAGAATGAAACGAAATTATAACAAAATGAATGTTGAGCTCACTTTATTTTACTTTTCATTTTATTGCACATTAATGAGTTGTGAGGATATTGGGATAAAGTTTTAAATTATTAGGATCATGATCGCTCTGATATCATTTGTTAGGTTTCAGGATGTCTCAAATGAGATGATAAAAGAGAAATTCAGAAACTTAATACCGGATATATGTAGAAAAACTCTCAACTTAGGGGAAAACAATTACGGACAAAGCATGATATTCCACTAGTTTAGATCAAGAGATTACAACCATCACAATTGCCACCAATCCCGACCCCATTACAAGCTCCACATAGAAAAGAATCACAACTTGATTTCTCAAATTCTCTGGCTACCAAGAAATTTATCAGAAAGGTTTCTCATCCCAGCCCCAAGGCCCCTAGGTTCCATGGCACCAAGGCACACTTTCAACTTGTACAAGACCTTGTTTATATATATATATATATATGAGAGTATCTCCTATTTGAACTCCTAGAAAATATTTTAGATTTTATTTTTTAAATTAAATAGATTATGAATTTAGGATATCCTATTTAAACTAGAAAACAATATCTTCAAAATCTCTCAAATGTTCACAAAGAATTTGTTCATGATATTTTGTACTTCCAACCGCGATCTCATTCATTGTTTGTTATTCGCACATATCTCGTATTTTGAATCTAATATCCAACTTGTTCTTCATGTATTCAAGTGCTTGAGTTCTAGCTTATAGCAAGACATCCAAACATATATTCTACTTTATAGAATGAATAGTACAAATAGAGTGTTCAAGAATGATCATTCATCCAGAAGGTATGCATTCGGTTTAGTCCTTTTATTTATAAGATCAAAAGGAAGGGTGTAGTGTCGGGTAATAATATAATTTGGAAATCCCTATGGAAACTAAAAATCCAAGAGAGATTAAAAGTCTTTTTATGGAGAATCCTTTATGGCTGTCTTTCTTGGTTTACATAGTAAGATGATGACTAGTCCCATTTGTTCAAAGTAGGGACTGATAGAATAGGGCATCTCTCCGAGATTGTGTCTTCTATCAAGTGACTTGAAGAGAATACAAATGAAAACTCTAGGATGTATCATAGAGTCAACAACATAAGATGTATTTCTAACTTTCTACTCTTTTTTTTTTTGGATAAGTTATGCTTGTATTGTATTACTTGTTGGAAGATGTTACATAAGTAGCATCAAATACATAAAGTCCATGACAGTGAGGATCAAAAAAGGATTGTCCTATACTATGGGCAATGTGATTATTCTTTCTACTAGCCCACTTAATACTACATCTATCAAAACAATCAAGCATGGCCCTAATATCTATAACCATGGCCTTTATCTCCCAAGGGACAGCTTCCTCAGATAAAATAGATGAGACTAAAACAAGATAGTCAGAAACAATAGTAATTATCTTCCATTGATAAGAGATTGCAATATGCAGGGCAAGATGAAGGGCCTTCGCTTCGGCATGAAGAGAGGATGAGACCGATCCTCCTTGAAACCATGCACTTAGGGTCTGCCCGTGTGCATCTACAATCCCAGCAAGTCCACTCCATCCATCTTTGAAGGCAGCATCTACATGAATTTTAATCCCTTCCTGTCCTTCCTCTCCCCGAATATAGTGGCAAAGTGGCCATTCTCCTTCAGGTTGATTGGAAGAACTGCTTTGCTCAAGATCCCTTGCATTTATTTGCTCCAAAAAACTCTTATTTAATCTATCAATAAAACCAATCAAATTAGGCTTTAGTCCAGCATATTTGACTTTATTTCTAGTGTCCCACAGATGATATAGTAACAAGCATCCAAAGAGCTGAAATTCAAGTATTTTATCGATCCTACTTTTAACAAAAATTGGTAGAGAACACAGAAAACTGATTATATCCTTAGTGCAGTTCCCAAACAAGCTAACATTAGAGACTCTCTAATGCGATTCACTCCAAGCAACATGATAGAACAAGGAGTCCCTGTAGAGATGCCTGTCGTCATCGGAGCTGGTAGTGCACAAAGGACAGGTTTCCTCCTCAGCGAAATACCGGGGGAGGATAGATCTCGCAAGTCTCCATAAGAGGACTTTGATTCTTTCATGTACTCTAAGTTTCCATAGAGATTTTCAAAAAGTAGTATCTAAGTTTGAGTTATTACAAAGGAACCTTTCATGCTGATCAAGGTAGTAAAAGGACTTAACAGAGTGTTTTCCAGTTATTTCAGGACACCAAATGAATTGATCAGCTTGATAGACTTGAGGCAAATCAATTTTAAGAATCAGTTGAGCTATACTACTATCAAAAAGGCTACTTACTAGCTCAAAATTCCATCTTCTTGGATTTTGTAACATCAAATCACTTACCTTGAGTGAGTAATCAATATTAACACTACCTGCAGGGAGAGGGATGCCTCTTGGATTACTTGGGATTCGGGGGTCCGACCATACAAGTGTACTAGTACCATCACCAACAAGCCTTCGCATACCTTGCAGTAATGTAGGCCTGCACATTTGAAGCCCTTTCCACATCTATTCTTATTAGATTAAAAGAGAGTTACAAAATAACTCCCCCTGAAGCTTCCACGTGGACAAGCCGTGGGCTTCTTATAATCTAGTTAGAAGCCCTGCTCTTAGAGAGAGTATTATGTATAATGACTATATTGCATGATAATATTAATATGATATTACAAGTCAATAAAATTTATTTATTTTTACAATTTTTTAATAAAATATAAAATGGAAAAAATCCTAAAAGGAATAAAAATATGTTTATATATTAAAAGGAAGTTACAAACTCTCTTCTAGGGGCTCCACATGTGCTGTCCATATGTTGCCACCTATCCTATATTTATTTCTTCACCAGGAGTCTTGGTTTGAGCTCTGTTGTGAGTGCTTTTTCATCTTTTAAGTCTCTCTCATTTAATTATCCTAATTCTCTCTCTTGAAGAGAATATATAAATAAATGAATTAATTTTAAAATAACTAAAATCCATTACAATTCCAAAAATCAAATCTGTCCTAGAAAAAGGTTTATGATGAAAATGACAAATGAAGAAAATGTTGAGTACTAAAACAATACTTTTCCCCTTTATGTAATAATTTACCCAGTTTATTATTACATCTAAGAAATCTATGACCATTTCAAATAACATACTCACGCGCGATTCTAGCAACCATCATTAGTGCAAATAGTAGGTCAAGATTACTTTTCTTTAGGACTGATTGAATGCGAGTACCCTATATTTTTTTATGGTATTCGAAACCTTATCCTAAAAAATGTCAGCTCCTATTAGATTTGGACCTTACCCTGTTACTTTGAGGAATCAGATTTTATCCGAAATTTGTGTTGTGCTACAAATTTCTAATGCCTATTGGAACTTTTCTTTTTTTTTTTCCCAATAAATTAAACTGAAAACTATTAAATCAAATTCTACAAATTCATAATCACATAAAATCAAAATTGATTATGCATACAACCCATAAAAAATAGTAATAAAGTTGAAGGGATCGAACTGATTAAAAATGTCGAAGCGGTCAATACATTGGCATTGTTTGAATTTCAAAGCTGTGAAAGAAGGCAAAGATTGAAAGCCTTAAATTTAGCAAACTTGTACGGACAAAAGTTTTCTTGGTTTGGTAAGATAGGGATAATATCATCAATCATCAACCATAATTCTCGGTCATAGTATTAGTATGAACTAGCCTGGGATACGAGATCCCAAATGCATTAGCAAGGAGAAGAGATAGATGCCCATTGGAGGTTTTATTTTCACTTTTAAATTTTATAATATAATATATTGTATTTTTGGTTCCGATTCCAAGTACGCTTGAGTAGTAGAATCGGAACCAATTTTCAAAGGTTCTTAATTTTTTTACCCAAACCCTACGCAAGTTTTCTTAATATCTACACTGAACTTATCATATTAGGTTGGTTCCTACTAGCTCCTAGTTTACGTGCAGACCCTAGACTGTGATCGACAAGTGATGTTTAGTTGAAAATGAACATGCAAGCTTTCTGTTATGTGCGTGTGATCATATCTTTCGTAAGAGAAAAAACATATCACATCACATAAATTGCAAGAATGGTGAAGCGTTGACTCGGCTTCTTCTGCTACCAATCGACCATAGGATTTTATTGTGAGCTCTCCATGTCCCAAAGATGAAGCTCAATTTGCTGGAGAGCAGCACCACCTTCATGCTGGTCCTGGCAAAACTCATTTCCTCTGTCTGATATGTAAGACTGAAACGAAATTATAACAAAATGAATGTTCAGCTCACTTTATTTTACTTTTCATTTTATTGCACATTAATGAGTTGTGAGGATATTGAGATAAAGTTTTAAATTATTAGGATTGTGATCGCTCTGATACCACCTGTTAAGTTTCAGGATGTCTCAAATGAGATTGTAAAAGACAAATTTAGAAGCTTAATTCCGGATACATGTAGAAAAACCCTCTACTTAGGGGAAAACATCCAAGGACAAAGCATGGTATTCCATTAGTTTAGATCAAGAGATTATAACCATCATGATTGCCACCAATCCCGACCCCATTACAAACTCCACATAGAAAAGAATCACAACCCAATCTCTCAAGTTCTCAGGCTACCGAGAAGTCTATTAGAAAGGTTTCTCATCCAAGCCCCAAGGCCCCTGGGTTCCATGGCACCAAGGCACACTTTCAACTTGTACAAGACCTTGTTTATTTGTATGAGAGTATCTCCTATTTGAACTCCTAGAAAATATTTTAGATTTATATCTTCTAAATTAAATAGATTACGAATTTAGGATATCCTATTTAAACTAAAAAACAATTTCCACAAAATTTCTCAAGCGTTCACAAAGATTTTGTTCATGATATTTTGTACTTCCTACTACAATCTCATTCATTATTTATTATTCACACATATCTCGTATCATGAATCTGATCTCCAACTTGTTCTTCAGGTATTCTAATACTTGAGTTCCAGCTTAATTAAGACATCCCAATATATATTCTACTTTATACAATGAATAGTACAAACAGAGTGTTCAAGAATGATCATTCATCCAGAAGCTACGCATTCGATTAAGTCCTTTTATTTATAAGATAAGAAGGAAAGGTGTAGTTTTGGGTAATAATATAATTTGGAAATCCCTATGGAAACTTAAAATCCAAGAGAGATTAAAAGTCTTTTTATGGAGAATTCTTTATGGCTGTCTTTCCTGGTTTACAGAACAAAATGATGATCCATGCCATTTGTTCAAAGTAGGGAATGATGGAATAGAGCATCTCTCCGAGATTGTGTTTTCTATCAAGTGACTTGAAGAGAATACAAATGAAAACTCTAGGATGCATCATAAAGTCAACAACATAAGATGTATTTCTAACTTTCTACTCCATAGATAATATGGAATTTGTTTTGTTTGGTACCTTACTGCTTTACAAGCTCTGGAATTTTAGAAATCAGATTCTATTTAATAATTTTATGCTGAATTTAGGGAGTTTTTTTAGCAACTTACAAAGATCTTTTGAGGAACTCTTATGAGTAGTGCAAGTGTTGGAGAAATGCATGCAAACCTAAAGACTACCATGGCAACTTGCATGACACATATTTTTGAGAAGAAAGCTCAAGGTTTAACTTATAGTCTATACAGATGCAGCCTATAGTGTGAGCAAGGCATGTGTTGCTATGATTAGCCAAGGTTCAAAGTTATTGTCAAGAATCAACTCAGATAAGGAAGGTTATCCACAACACATTAATGACGTATTCAAGAAGGCAACTTATTCGTGACACATTACCAGTCACACCCCACAAGGAAGGCAATCATCATAGACATATTGACATAATTGTATATATGTATATAGGAAAAGTATTTCATTCGTTGATGGTAATTTGTAATCTCACTTTTTTTACATAGGAATATTCTCATAAGATTCTCACCCCATGTACACTACATAAAGAGATTCTCAAATTTTTCAACTTCAAAGCTTTTCTTTCTACTTTGTCTCTCTAAGAGTTCATGTGTTGTGAAGGCTGACTTAGAACAAGCTCCTACGGCCGCATAGGTTGAGGGAATGCTAGAAAAATAGCACGCCCATGATACTAGCATGGTTCTAGAATTGTTTGTCTATTTCTCCTAATCAAGCTGAGGCTCAAGCTATCAATATTGATTTTTTCAATACCACTATCACAAGGTTGGAGGAAAATTTTATTTGCTAAGATTCGCCAATAGTTGTTAATGATATAATAAGCAGTAGGGAGGACTTACATGAGATTATAGAATATTTTGAACACTAGATCTCTTATACAATATTTTGAAGAGATTATATGTAAATGTGTATGCAGAGATTATATTAAGGAAGCTCAAGTAATTGGGCAGATTGATTTTGCTTCTGGAATAGAGAGTCTTTGTTTTTTACATGTGAGAGAAAGTATTGTGTGTAAAGAACATCATATGACAGTACTGATATGATATCACAAATCAATAATATTTAGCCATTTTAATTTTTTTTTAATAAAACCATAAAAATAAAAATAATAACCCTAGAAATAATTAAATTATATTAGTTTGTGACACCATGTCAGCAGTATAATTGTTAGATACCAGACTTTCTCTTTGGATGGAGCTGTAAACACTATATTCTACTAATTATGACCTATGTCTAATGTAGTGTATTTACAACCACATAAAAAAAAAAAAAGAATTTCTCATGTTTGTAAGATAAACATAAAAATAATCGATTTTCTTTTAATTCATTTGATTTTCCTTTATCAAATTCAGTTCTTGTTGTTCTATTCCTATTACGAAATGAACTATGACACATACCAAAGTGGATTTATGGAGTTGATGGGGCATCTCTTCCTCTTAAACAAATTCTTGAGTTTGAGCCTTGTGAATAAAGAGATTTCACCTTGTGATAACTTTACCCCCTAGGGGGTCACCCTACTCGAATTGGATTAGTCGGACCCATTGGATTTTTGGATATCAGTGATACATACTGAAAAAATGTACTATGACATGTTAAATCACGTGGCAATTTTTTATGCTTGTAAATATTGTATTTTTGAATAGTTAGGATTATCTCTCTTTGTATTTTCCTATTTTGCATATTAGCTTTCTTTTCAAGATTAGCTTCCATTTTGGATATCCAGACATGTGCTTTGTATATATTGAAACACAGTCATTCAAATGAAGGATGCTTTTAGAACCCAAAAAAGAAACATTTACATTGTACATCAATTCGGAGACAAAGCAAACCTTATTCCTTTGGTAAGATGTGACCCAAGTATCGAATTCCTTCATTCTAATTTTCAATCATTGTGATGGCAAAAGTCAATTGTGTCATCCTCTTTATTATTCCTTTTGCCTTTATCCCAACCACATCTAACATTCCCAGGAATCTTTTAATGTTGATGAGGTCCATGTAGTTGACTGAGTATAGCATGACCAGTTTGATGAATGCACGTGGAAAAGGCCTATTCAAAAGGTATTGTTCATTTTGAGCAGGACCTACACAATTTTATCCTCTAAAAGATGTCTCTTGAGTGAAATGAATGCTCTTAAATCTTATGAGGACCTCTAGACTCTCACTCTTTCTTGATGTGAGGTCTTGGTGGTACATACCCGTCATTAGCCTCAACTATGTGATGAGGGTCTTGAGTTGTTCTCAATAAGAACACCAATTAATGAGGATGACTTAGCCAAACGTGATAAATTTGGAGTTCGCAAATGGAAAGATTTGCTCAAAAGGCATTATTCGCTTTGGGCACATTTGCATGTTTAGTCCCTAAAAGATGCCTCTTGATGACAAAATCGTGGAGCGTTCTAAAGCCCGATTGTTACTCAAATTAAGAGAATTGACTTCCGTGAAAAATTCATGCTGGTTGGAAAACTTGTTATTATTCATTGTCGTTTGGCTGAAGTAGAGGCTAGGAATGGCAATGGAATGGGGTGAGTGTTTGAAGACCTGGACTCACCACTCAACCTTCGAGTCGAGGTGCGTGTTGACCACATTTACAAAAAAAATTAGTAAATAATATGTAAAATATATTTGCAAATGCAAAATAAATTTATATATTTATAATAGTATTGTTAAATGAATTTATATATAATTAAAATTTACATAGTTTTAATAAAAATAGGATGATTATTGCCCAATTTATTAAAATAAAAGTACTCATAAATCAAATTGAATTAATCATAAAATATATGTTAATATATTTTATATATTGCGATAGGTCATGTTGGATTAGGTCTTGCAGGTCTAGATCAAATTGCCATCACTAGGGAAGGATGTATGTTCACAAAGCATCCTTAAATGATGATTTGGATGAACATATATAGATGTCTTATGACCTGATTTTTCTTCTTCAAGCATTGGAAATATTTGTCATTTGAACAAATCATTCAACAAATTTCATAAATTTGTCTCTAAAGTTGTTCTTGTACTTCAATACTATAGTTTTAAATAGAGAAGTGTGTATTATTTTGTAGTATATTAATGGGAGTTATGGTTTATTCTAATGACTTAATTGCTTGCTGCTAGTGGGAAATCAGTATATGATTTTTTATCCGATTTTTGAAGTATATGGTTTGTGAGATACGAAAGTCTTATGACCCGATTTTTCTTCTCAAGCATTGGGAATATTTGTCGTTTGAACAAATCAATATATGGTCTTCAACGAACTTCATAAAAGTGGTCTCTAAAGTTGTTGCTACACTTTAACAATGTGGTTTTAAACAGGCAAGTGTGTATCATTCTGTAGTATATTTATGGGAGTTATGATTTATGTTGATGTGGTATTACTTGCTGCTAGTAGGAAAGAATTCTAGTTATTTTGACGTTTTTAAATAGTACCTTATATAGTGTTTTGTATAAAAGACTTAAAATTTTGAGGTATTTCTTAAGCCATACTACGCATTCAATGGTGCTACATTGACAAACCAAGTGTTTATACTAGTTATTCAGTTCATGTGATGTATTCACTGTTGAACACAAAGGCCAAAATATTAAGTAGAAAGGATGACTAGATTGTTAATACTCCTGCCCTCCTTTTTCATTTATAAAAGAAAAGGAACTCAGATTGATTATCATTTTTTAATCAATGGAATTATACATTTTATATTCTTTTGAAAAGCATGTTGCTAGGCTCATTACCATATTCTTTTCCTATGAAAAATGACACAAGTTGATTGTGGCTGAAATTCATGAACATTATTCTTTTCCTAGTAACAAGATAGAAGTGAATATCTGAAATTCATGAACATTATTCAAGTTTCTTTTGAATTTGTTGGGGTGAGCAAAAAAAAGAAATGATTTTCTTTTGTTAAGTTTTAAAAAATTGATGGATTCCAAAATTTTCAATGTGTTTCCCTCTAAATAACAAATAGAAGTGGCAATCACCAAATAGATTTTTCAAAGCTAGTTTTACATAGAGGACGATTATCCTATGGAGATGTAAACTAGGTGAGGCATTCGGAAATATCCAAAAGAAAATTTGTATGCATTTCGTGAATCTTGAGTTTCCAAAATATTTTTAGATTTGATTTATTAGAGTCATTGTTTGCCCTAAATGTTTCACTTTGCTCCAATTATAAAAAGATTTTATGAAGAGGTTATCTTTGGCATTTTAAAGCCAAAAGAATTCATCATAATCCCATACTCATTGAGCTGAATATTGAGGATAATGATTGAATCTGTGGACAAACATATAAGCAGTTCCACATTCCATCTTCTGGGTTGACTTAGAATTAAATCACTTACTCTAAAATTGAGATCCATTATAGACCATTTTTTAGGTATAGCAATGCAGTTTGTGTTCAGCAATGCAGTTTGTGTTCCTCAAAACCCAAAAGTTAGACAATATTTGATGTTCTCACAATTTCCTATTTTAATACATATTCTTGTTTGAATTATTTCTTTACATATTTGTGAATCTTTTTGGATTTAGTTGAATTTCCTATGTTATGTGATTTTAGGAAACTACCATATTTGGCCTGAATTATTTTATAGGCCCAAATTTCAGGTATTCTTATTAGAGACTAAGCTATTTTGTATTATTTTGCCTTTACTAATATTAATTGCTCTATGAATTCCTAGACTAGCAATAGCACAAATAAGGGTATGATAAATCGTCCACCACATGTTAGCACCCACTATTCAAGAGTATTAATCAGGTGCTCAATGGCATCCTTAGCATGGATCCAAGTAGTATTAATATTTCTTGCTCAACCACTTGATCTAGTATTCTAGAGCACAACACTCACTTGCTTGAGCATCCACGGAACACCATCCTAATTCATCAAGTATCATTGAGCACGATTCCAATCATGTTGTTGCCATCATCACCACCTACATGCTACCACTCTAAAAGCCAATATCTTATGTGTGGTCCTCCATACTTTGACCATGATATTAATGCTTGTTGTGATTATGCGTCAATTATCGTGGTGACGCTAGTCGCCACAAGCACCACACCTTCTAACGTTGCACGAGCACTACCTACTTGATTATCCCATGGATACTGGCATCTAGGGGTTGTTGTGTTGTGGAGGTGTCTGGCTCCCCCTAGAGAGCTTATCATAAGTTTTTGTCAAATATTGTTATACAAAATTTTACTACATTGTGTAGATCTAGTAGAACAGAATTCGTGTCAAAGCCAAGAGAACCACAGTAGCAACCATGCAATATCTATGTAACATCCACATAGAGTACGTATTACTTAACTAGGTTTACATTCATCCTTGTCTATGTTGATCCACGTACTGGCATCCAAGCTCCACACCTTGATATATTGCATGACACCTCAAATATCATCATATGTGTGGACACCCTAGCACAACTACTACCATAGCCTGAGGTTCAGCTGCCTATAATTGTGTTTTTGGGATACCATCTTACAAATCTAACAGTAGGGTAGTGGCGGCCAATGGGATCCCATGTATACATCTAGAAGATAGGTAGTGGCAGGGGTCCAATATATACATCTAGAAGATTTTGATGGTAGGTACTAGTCCTTGTTGATAACCAACACCCCTTGGCAAAGTCTCTGGAGTTTGTAAAGGCCAAGGTCGACCTTGTCCAAGGGCTTGGCCACTAGAAAGAACCTCCAATTAAATTAGGGGTATGTAGAAGTATGAATAGGTTTAGAGATATTAAGATTTGATTTCATAAGGTAAATTTTGAGTATATTTAGTAGGATTTGAGTAGAATTTGGATTAGAAAAAGCTAAAGATTCCATTTTGGTTCTACCATAGAAGTACTTGAAACTGAATCTATAAAGAGTGTTTAATTTATGCAATTGAATTTCATCAACAATAATTTCTTTATTTGAACTTTAATTTGGTGTTGCTTCATGTATTGAATTCTTGACATGATGAATTCTCACTTGGTATGGTAATTATGTATATTTAATGAATTTATAATATTCTAAATAACAAAAAGAATTAGAGTTTAAATAAAACATATTGAAAATCTACTTACTAGTACTAGTAATACAAGTTTAAGTATGGTTTGATTCATAAATTTATGTATGATGTGGATGCAAATTTGAGGAATCTTTCCAAGTAGGTATTATTGGGCACTAGAAACATACTAGTCCTTGAATCAATTGGCCCCAAATAAGATTTGTTCACATGAAGATAGCGGAGCCTAACTAGCAGAGCCGAGTTGAGCCTACTATGCCCAAGTTCTGTTCATTTAGTGATTTGTGAGCTTGAGATGAGACTTACTTGGATTGGGCCTAATACTCCAAACTCGGACTTGGTTCATTGTGATAAATGAAGCTCAACATCATCGCCAAAGGCTGATTGCTAAAGCTTGACTCTTATAGGCTCAGAAAAGCTCGAGATCGTAAAGGCTTCGCTCAGCTCGATTGGACTCGTATAAACTCGTTAATGTCTACATTTAAAATTCAACTTGTATTGGGTTGAGTAAGTCCGAGCTCGTATTGGCTGGGATGAGCTGGAGCTCGTTTAGGCTAAAACAATATCAAGAAAAAATTATCATCATCATCATCATTATTATTATTAAAAATCTCGTTGACTTGTCAGTTTGTTAAAGTGGAATATTAGTAGCCTTGTTTTAGTGCGTTTAACTTGTGAGTTCTAGCTCAATTCTTCTAGGACTGTTTAAGATCAAGTCAAGTTCAAATTTTCATCGCGTCTAATTTGAACCATTCACAAATTGTCTCATCTCACCTCCATTCCTACGGCCACGGGTGACTGAAACGAGAGAGGGACGTCTGTGGGGATGAGAAAATGAATTCCTGAAACTTGGAGAGGAATTTATTTTCCCATATTTTGCTCTCTCTTATTTTTTTAACAGTTTGACTGAAAAAACATTTTTCCTTTGAGTAAGGATGTTGCGTCTCCAAGTAGAGAAGAAAATGCTTCAGATCAACTTTTTTTTGTTGGGCAAATTATCGGGTCAGACTTTTTTCAAGTTGGTTTTTTTAAAATTAAATATATCAAGGAACATATGAAATAATTAAAAAAAATCAACTAACGGTGTAATTTTTCGAGGGATTTTGGGCTTGACTTTCAACTTAATAATAAACAAAATATAAAAATAAAAATAAAATTCAATATAATAAATAATAATTACAATCTATTAATTTTTTTGATGAACAAGGAGATACATAAACTAAGAAGGGGTCGCAAGGCGGGGGTTAAAAGGGCATGAAAAGTCCCACGAGTAATATCGAATCCAAAATCTTCAGGTCATAAACGAAAGTGTTGTATCAAACTCTTTTTCTCTATTGATATTTTAGTATATTAATAAGTTAAATTAACAGAAATATAATCCAAAATTTAAGTTTTAATATATATCAAAAAGTATCTTTGTTATTATAAAAATCTAACAACATAAACTGTTCAATATGATAATTTATTTTTTTATGAATTCGACAGGTCTTGGGCTCCATCAAACATTTCGGATCAGGTCTGAATTTCTTGACCAATTTTTCTAGAGCTTAAGAATCTGAATTTTATATTAGAATCGATAAAATCGAATTTTTCGAATCGGTGTTTAGCCTCCACACCTCCAAACATCCGAAAATACGGGAAAATACTTCCCTGTAAATTGTCCTCTCTCTGCTTTTTGGGATCAAATCCCTGTAAATTGTTCTCATCGGACTAAAATACGCGCTCAGCCCTCTTCTGACCAACCCCCGCCCCAAGTCATGCGGGGCAGCTCATCTCACCAACACCACCTAATTACAGCAAAGAGATTCAAGGGTATATCGGTAATTTTATCCCACAAGGCATCCCTTTTAAACCCAACCAAAATCTCCACCACCACCCACACCAACCTCCGTGTCACCATTTCCATTCTCTCCCTCTCTCTACGTTCCTCCCCTCACCCATCATCATGGATCCGGTTACCGAGTGGGGGAACTCGCCGCTAGCAACGGTGGATCCGGAGATCCACGACCTGATCGAGAAGGAGAAGCGGCGGCAGTGCCGGGGGATCGAGCTCATCGCCTCCGAGAACTTCACCTCCTTCGCCGTCATTGAGGCCCTTGGGAGCGCCCTCACCAATAAGTACTCTGAGGGCATGCCTGGGAACCGCTACTATGGTGGCAATGAGTACATCGACGAGATCGAGAACCTCTGCCGCTCCCGCGCCCTCCAGGTGAGGAGATACAGGGTGCCGGCTATTGCATAAATTTAGAATCTGCATCTTCAAATTTCTTTCCTCGTTTATTGGAATCTCGATTTTCCCCCGAAGAATCTGATTTGGTCGTTATCAGGTGTTGCTGAGTGACTGAAATAGAAGTAAAATATTTTTCTTATGAAATTAAGTGTGTTCCTCATTATGTTTATCTTTCACATTGCTGGTTTGTATACATGGAGGATGATCAGTTGAGGTGAGATTGTTCTCTAATGTTACACGACATTTTAGGTTGCCGATCTGCATTGATACGTCATTACCGACACTCCAGTGTCCTGCTGTTTGGTCTTGGATCCTCCACGATAGAGAAGTAGTGACAATTGGACTTAAGAAATCGAACACGATTGTTTTTTAGAGCGTGGATACACTTTCTCAAATGACTCCCGCCCCTTGTTAGATTTGAAAGTTTCTCTTGATGTGTCATTTTCAGATTGTGGATCTGTCCACTGATTGATCTTATGTCAATTGTATGCTTGGAAATGTGTCACGGTGCGTCACAGCAAGATTGTAGATATGCAACTAAGGCAAATCATGCTCTTAATAGGATCATTTATTTCCAATTCAGTTCTGTAAATTGTATTAAGCGTTGATTCTGTCAATACCAGGCGTTCCATTTGGACCCCACCAAATGGGGTGTCAATGTACAGCCTTACTCGGGTTCTCCAGCAAACTTCGCTGCCTACACAGCTGTGCTCCAGCCCCACGACCGTATCATGGGTCTGGACCTTCCCTCAGGTGGGCACTTGACCCATGGTTACTACACTTCTGGAGGCAAGAAGATCTCAGCCACCTCGATTTACTTCGAGAGCTTACCTTACAAGGTGAACTCAAACACTGGGTACATTGATTATGACAAGTTGGAGGAGAAGGCTTTGGACTTCAGGCCAAAGTTGATCATCTGTGGTGGCAGTGCTTATCCCAGAGACTGGGATTATGCCAGGTTCAGGGGTGTTGCAGATAAGTGTGGGGCTCTTTTGCTGTGTGACATGGCTCACATCAGTGGTCTTGTTGCTGCGCAGGTTTGTCTATTGATCTCTCTGAAACTGTGGGGACATTGTTCATGAAAATATCCAGTCTATTTTCCAAACTGTTGGTTTTTTGTCCGAGCATTTCTCTTGAAACACACTCTTTTACCCTTATAGGAAGCTGCAAATCCCTTTGAGTACTGTGATATTGTCACCACGACCACCCATAAGAGCTTAAGGGGTCCTAGGGCTGGCATGATCTTTTACAGGAAGGGCCCTAAGCCACCCAAGAAGGGCCAACCCGAGGGTGCAGTCTATGATTTCGAAGACAGGATCAATTTTGCTGTTTTCCCTTCTCTTCAGGGTGGTCCCCACAACCACCAGATCGGTGCACTTGCTGTTGCCCTGAAGCAGGCCTTGTCCCCTGGCTTCAAGGTTTATGCTAAGCAAGTGAAGGCCAATGCTGTTGCCCTTGGCGACTACCTCATGAGCAAGGGGTACAAGCTTGTTACTGGCGGAACTGAGAACCACCTTGTTCTGTGGGACCTTCGCCCTCTTGGTTTGACTGGTAAGAGGGATAAATGCCCGACACCATGATTTAGGAACATTATTTTGATGCTGGAAGTAGATGAAACCAATTGTAAATGCTTTTTACATATTAACTGCTGGGAGAACATACTTACTAACTAAAATAGTAGTAGTATTTTCCTGAAAGATTAGACATTTTTCCTCCTTCTATTTCAAGACTTGGAAATTCAAATTTTTCTGTTCTTTCGTTCTCCTATGTAGTTAAAATGAATTCAAAATCTTTCAGGAATTTCAGAAAGTCTTTCATTGTTGCAGGCAATGGAAAATTAAAAAATTGGAAAATATGTTTCTCAACAATATCTGCTTTTGCATTCACACAGGTAACAAGGTTGAGAAACTTTGTGATCTCTGCAACATTACTGTGAACAAGAATGCTGTCTTTGGTGACAGCAGTGCCTTGGCTCCTGGTGGTGTGAGAATCGGTATGTTTTTCCTAGATATATAGTTTTCTTTATATTTTTTATTTGCTATATTTTCTACACTTCTTGTAGAATTGTCAGGGGATTCTACATTGATATAAACCAATGCCATAATGGTTGGAAGGAACTGTTTAGTAAAATTCTGCACAGCATTAATATGTCAAGTTCTTGAGTAAAGCAACAGGAAGAGATGCCATAAATGTGGACAGGAACAATGTTTTCTTTTTAAAACAGTATACCAATGGATGTTGCTTTGTCCCCTTTTGTCCTATTTGGAACAAACAACTGGAAACTTTGGTGATAGAATCACTGCGCTTAACTTTTGTTTGACACAGTGCAGTGCGTTCATTCTGTCCTGCTGGAGCTGACATTAGAGGTTTTGGTTTCTCAAAGGAATAAGCATTGTCCATTTCACTTATGTAGTGCAGTGTGGAAATATCAATCCTTGCTAACTTGAAATATTGAAGACCCCTTTATAGAGCTGATACTCTGTAATGCCAGGAACTCCTGCTATGACTTCACGAGGATTGGTCGAGAAGGACTTCGAGCAAATTGGCGAGTTCCTCCACAGGGCAGTGACCATCACATTGAACATCCAAAAGGAGCATGGGAAGCTCCTGAAGGACTTCAACAAGGGCCTCGTTAACAACAAGGAGATTGAGGTCCTCAAGGCCGATGTTGAGAAGTTTTCTGGCTCTTTCGACATGCCCGGGTTCCTCATGTCTGAGATGAAGTACAAGGAGTAGAGGATGATTACTCCAAAAGGATGTTTCCTCCACCGATGATCTTATTGTTGTCTCCTTTGATCTTGGAATTTATGCAAGTCTGCTCATGAAAATAATGGATGTCCTTAGAAGGCAGGGGGGAAATGAAATTTGATTTTCTTTTCAATCCAAGATTTCTGCGTTGTAGTCCAAGGCGATGTGATGTTCATGTTAATCCTTATTGTTTAAGCTTTCCATGGTTGTCTGAAACCATTCTTTTTCTCGGTCAAATTGACTGTAAATTAGGAAGCTTACCCATTTGGGGATGAGTACTGCGATTTTACTTCATTTTCTCCTATCGTACGAGGTGCGCGGAGTGTTGACGTAATGAAGGGAATAAAAATTAAAAATGGGCACGCTCTACAGTATGATAATTTTGTAAAATGGAATAATTTCATGTAAATGGTCAACTATTTACATAGTTTTTTTTTTTGGGTAATAACTTTTTACATAGTTGATATGACGGATAATGTGTTGTCTAATTTAGTGACACGTGTATATATTAATCGGCATGACAAAATTAAATTTATATTAAATAAAAGAAGACTGGTAGTTCTTAACTCTCTGATCCCTTGTTTTTATGGAGGGAAGGAAGGGTTTGGATGGCGGGACCGGAATGAAGGGGAATTTAAATTTTAATCTTATATTAATGTTCTTATTAAGGGAAGAATGTGAAATGAAGGAGAAATATTTTTAGTTATTTGACTATAATATTTTATGTACAAGTTTCTTAATAAATAGAATGACAACTTAGTCCTTCAACTCTTATACTTCCATTCAATCTGAAATCGGAGGTTAAAGAAATTAGGTTCTGGGAGGTTTCCCTCCTTTAAAAAAGAGTAAACTGTCATTTTTGTCCCTGATGCTTTGTGCAGCCATCAATCTTGTCCCTAATCTTATTTTGTCATCAATATCCTCATCAATATTTAAGAAATTCCGACAATTTAGTCTCTTGCCATCTTTTGCATCCCCGTCTTTGAAAATTCTAATAATTTAGTCCATCTATATGGGAGATAAAAATAGTGATTATATGAAACATTATGAGTAAAAATGATGGTAAAGAACTAAATTATTGAGGTTTGTTAAACATTGAAACCGATATTTATGGGGAAATTAGGTTAGGGACAAAAATATTGCACGAAACATTATGAAAGAAATTGATAGTTTACTCTTTAAAAAAATTATAGCCAAGTAAATAGGGTGAAAAATTCAACTCCTTTCACCTCATTTCCCCCACCATCCAAACAAGGAGTAAGTGAAGTAATCACTTTTTTTCCAATAATAAGAGGGGAATTAAAGAAAAAGATTGCCATTTAACTAGGAAAGAGATTGATTATAGTTATAGGAGAGATACAAATTAGGAATGAAACGTTTGAATTGTGGACTGGGGAAGAAATGCAATGGTATCAAAGATCTCACATTAACTAGCTAAATCATGGAGGTAAGAATGCAACGATTTTTAGCTAAAAACTATTCGAAGAAGAAATATGAATAGGATAATAAAGATCCACTACAAGAAAACATACCTTTACTGACAAATGATTACAAATAAAGATATTGTCCATAAATTTTTCAAAGTATTTTTCAAATTTCCAACAATAAAGGACCTTTTCACTAGTTGAAAATAATTGCATAAATATATTGACAAATTACTGATAAAATACAGATAAAAATATTAGTTGCTAATTATCTACCAATTAATTGATCTGAACTTTATCAAAAATTTTCAATTTTTACTTTACCAAGTTACCGATGACATTGTTGATGGAATTTTTGTCGGTATTTTACCCAATTAATTACCAACAAGAATATTGTTGATATTTGTTACTAAATTATTTTACTGAAATTTGTGAAAAGTTTTTACCAATATTATAGGAAATAATTGATGTATACATATATATATATGGACAATGCAAAGTTTACTTTAATAAATTATGGATGATTTGGCTTATTTTTTAAAAATGTTTGATGATTCTCATCACCAATATCTATTGGAAAATATTGCATTATTGTATGGATAAAATTTCGACAAACTATCGATAAATATTTGAGTCGATTAAGGAATGCCAATGATACTATGCACTTTATTGATTTTGGACAATTTCCAATGATATGTGATAACTAATATTTTATCAGTATTTACTTACCAACTCACTTGTGGTACATATACATGTTTGAAATTTCAAGTATACACAAAAATGTTGACTACATTGTTAGATGTATTTTGTCAATCTTTTAAATAATTAAAAAGTTAAATTGATATAGAAATTTTGGAAACTTTCATGATGTTATTCTAGAAAATAATATATCTATAGAAAATTAATTATTGATTACCATATTTGACACAAATTTAATGGTATAGTTGCTAAACATATGTATTCACATATTTTTAACTTTTTAGGATAGAAATATATTAATATATCTTTTCAATATTTACTTCAAAAATCTTATACAAATTCACCTTCTTGTTTGATGTCTATCTGGAGACTCATGGAAGATATAATAATCGTGGTGGCTGTGAGTTATTCCATTACTAGTCAAAGAATAGATTTTAAAAAAAAAAAGAATATTGTGCAAACAATATAGATATGACTAAGGCATATATACGATGGATATTTTTAGGAAAAAAAAGGTATAAAATGGGATTTTTTAGAAGGGCAAATAATCTAGTTGAGTATCTATATTGGCCGAATTCTCACTTTTAGTAAGAAAATTTTCATGTAAACTTAGAAGGCAAAACTATAAGATATTTATCTTATTTAGCATTGCGTTACAAATTTCATTAGAAGTAACCATTTTGGTTGTCGTAGCATATTAATTTTTAAGAAATAACTAAAGATTCTGGTTGGTTTTAATGAAAAAAAATGACATGCGACACAGGATAGTCTTCTCATCATTTGTGTCTTCGTAGATTAACCGAAAATGTTCGTGCTAAAGTGAGTATTCGATCAAAACACATGCTCGATTAGATTATTTACTCTTTTCAAAATTGTTACATTGGATTATGAGTTGTATTACTTCTGCGTCTAGGGTAGGCCTAGCCACGGTTCTTGAACTGGACGGTTTCGGTTAAGAAAAGTCGGTTCCGGTTCCGTGGCCCCTTGGAACCGGCCTTGAACCTTCCCTTGGACTGTTCGAAACCGGACGGTTCCAGTTCGAAACTACGGTTCCGTCCGCTTTTGAACCGACTAGTTCCATTTCTATTAAAATTAATAAAATTTAATTTAATAACGAGTTCATTATATAAATCACAGTTAAATTCTTGATACATATAAAATTTTTACAATTATTAATAGTCAACTCTACGAATGTCAAGATTTAAATAGTGATTTACATAAAGAATTTATTTATATCTTATATCATATAATAATTATTTATTCTAGATTAAAAAGGGAAAAATCTAAAACTAGGGGGGCGGCGGCTGCTGCTGTAGGGTGGGTGGGGTGGGGGGCAAGGGGCTTGGTGGGGGAATTTGAATTCAAAATATTTTTAAAAAAATCTTTCTCATCGGTTCCGGTCTCTGGAGCTACCGGAACCAGCCCTGAACCTTAGGCCTCAAGGTTTGAGGCCAGTTCAAGGCTGGTTCCCAACCGGTTTCGATTTTAATCAATTTCGATCCGGTTTTGACTGGGCCGGTTCCGGGCCCAAACTGGCCTGTGGCCAACACTACTCTAGGGTAGTAGTTAATAGGAAAAGCTTGAGAGCTTTAAGCCTAGTAGGGGATAAAGCAAGATGATTCATTATAACCATATTTGTTTTTGTTTGTTTCTAATACATTATTTTTACCAATATTAAAGGTTATGTTGGCAAATTAAATAGTCTTCACATGAAGATGGCATGTTTAGAATTATTTTATTTTTTTATACCAATGGTGTCCAAAATTATCCTCTTACTTTTTGCAAATGGCAACCTCTTTTTTGTAGAAGCAATGGAAGAAAATGATAGACTGCTAAAAGCCATCATTGATAGATATCAGCAGAGCTTTGTACAAAAGATCAACTATAGTAAATCCTCTCTATTCTTTAGCAACAATGCAAAGGAAGACACTAAGAGGAACATGTATCAAATGATGGATGTTACATGTGAAATTCCAAAGGAAAAGAACATAGGTCTTTCCATTGATTGGAGAAGAAACAAGTGAAGCCTTGGGTTCTGTAAAAGATACGAATTGTTAGGAAATTACAAAGATAAGAGAGTGAAGTCTCAAGCTAAGCAGCAAAGCAAATCTTACTAAAAGTTGTTGCTTTTGCAATCCCTACATGCTCAATGAGTATTCTCCAAAAAATGGCATAAGAATATAAATGGTATTATGCAAACTTTTGGTGGAGTACATCAAAGAAAGATAAGGGTATTCATTGGATGGAATGGTTTGTATTGACTAGTCCTAAGGCAAATGGAGGTTTAGGGTTCAAGGACTTCACTACATTAAATGAGTCTTGTGAACAATGATGATTTGGAGGGCAGTCTAAGAACCTAATTCTTGATGGCTTTAGGTACTTAAGGGGTTATATTTTTCAAATGATACTTTCTTGAATTCAAAGAAGAAGGTAGATCATCATGGGCCTAGCATAGTTTACTTAAAAAGGCAAAAGGCTATGATGAAGTGAGCTATTTGGTAATATCAGCAATGGCGCAATGATCAAACTATGGCAAGATGCCCGGATCCCACATTTAGAGAATTTTAGGCTCAGCAAATTGTAGTTTATGCTCAAATGACATCATTATTTGGGATTTAATATGTTTGGAAGATAAGCTTTTCAAGGAAGAAAAAGATGGTATTGAGAAAAAGAATTTGATATGTTGGACTTGATATGGCTAATATGGTCCAAAATATACTAATTGATGGAGTATCTGTGTGATCAAAATTAGCTTGTATTTTATCTTTTTATTATATTATTAAAGTAAAAATTATTTGTTTATTATTTTTATGGCGACAAATTTTTCATATTAAAATAATATAAAAAAGGACTAAAAGTGTATCAAAATTAAAAGGTTGAGATCAAATCTATCTCAAATAGGTCTAGGATAGTAAAGACAAAATGATAAAAGATTGAGAACTTAATATGTACTAATTTCTTTAAATTACAAGAGAGATTTTCGAATCTAAAATATGTTAGTGTAAGAAGGAGATAATTGTGCACAGTAATCTCATTAGTGGTAAACGAATCCAAAATCATATGGAAAACCCAATCACTTGGTCTCAGTGTATAAATGATGACAATTGTGTCATCTTTTTTAGTTATTATGACTACTAACCATTACTACTATGATCACTATTAATACTTTTGAATTTTGTGTCTGAATATCCTTCACTTGGAAAAAATTTCAAAAAAAAGTTTTTTATAAAGTATTTCATGGAATATCTCCATTTATTTTTTATTTCATCTATTGCACAACTGCCGTTTGAAGCAGCGGTTGATTAGGCTCATCCATCTTTATCAACGTTTTATCTTTTTTATTATATTATTAAAGTAAAAGTTATTAGTTTATTATTTTTATTGCAATGTTAGCAAAGTTTTAAATATTAAAATAACATTAAAAAAGGACTAAAAGTGTTTCAAAATTAAAAGTTGAGATTAAATCTATCTCAAAATATGTTTAGAACAAAAAAGATAAACGTATAACAGATTGAGAACTAAATATGTACTAATTCCTTTAAATTACAAGAGAGATTTCCAAATCTAAAATATGTAAGTATAAAAGGGAGATGATTGGGCACACTAATCTCATCAGTGGTAAAAAATTCATAATTAAGATATCTAGTGGCATAGATTAGGACTTAAGACGAAGTGAGGGCAATGAGACAATAAAACTTATACGATCCTTACAACTCATTCGTATTCTCCTACTTGGATAAGAACTAATCAATTGCAAGATAATTAAAACACTCAATTTTCACACCACCAATTGGCAACTGTGGCTTGGAACAGGAAATGGTGAGCATGGCCGGCAAAAGTACGATGGTTGAATGCGGAGAACGACGAGAGTGTTGAGGGATGGTAGGCGGATGCTAGGTTATGAGGGGTTGGCGCTTGGCTGGAGGGATGAAAATTAGGGTTTTATTTAGTTGATAGTGAGTAGAGTAGAAGTATTAGAGTTTTGAGTCTAAATACCTATCATTTAAGAAATGTTGAAAGTGGTTCACTGAAAAATTTTTTGTGAAATATTGAAAATGAACCGCATGTTGAAAATGAGGTTCACTTGTTTTATTTTATTTTTATCTCATCTAGTGCACAACTGCAACTTGAAAATGCAGTTCATAAATTTATATGAATAAGAATCTTATCTTCAAGTTGTGGTTGCTTGATATGCACATGCAACCTTTATATTATGAGTAAATGTTTATTGTTTAAAACACAAAAAGTTCATTTTGTAAATCTATTTTAGATTTTTACACATGTAAAATTTTTCAATTTTTAAGATTAAATTTTACAAGTGTCAACACCTAAATGGTAAATTATACAATGATTCATTATATATTATACATTAAATATTAATGCATTGAATGTTTTGGAAGTAGATATTCTGTGTATGACGACACATAATAATTTCCTTGTATAAATCTCTATTTAAGTATTAATACTTGTAAAATTTGCTCTCAATAATTGTGAAAATATTACGTGTGTAAACATCTGTCAAAACCTGAATGGTAAATTATACGACGATTCATTATATATTACTAGCCATCTGACCCGTGCTACGCACGGCAAGTATCGTCGAACATGGAGTGAATAGTACACTTGATGATACACATAAACGCAATAAAATAACGGACTTGTATACTTCACGGTAAGCATACTCGAGTATGCTTTAATGGAGAAGAAAAATATTACTACATGTTAACTGAATGTAAAAATAAAAATATTTGAATTAATTAATCTACATGTTGAGAACTTAATTAATACATCAAATACCAATAGAAAAGTGGGTAGCAAATTAGTATCATAACATACTAATGGAACGAAATAATTTGTTTAGGCTGTAATACAGAATTTCGAAACAATAATTAATTGAAGTCACCAGCATAACAATTGTACAGATTACAAAATAATCCATCTTAGTGATGATGTAAATGAGCATCAAAGCAACCGACCCACGCTATGCGCAGTGAGCAGCGGTGCAAAATAAATAAAATAGTAAAAATATTGATACATGTAAAATGAATTGAGCTGAAGCCTAAATCTCATTAAAAATAAGAAAATAACAAAGTACAACCACTTAGAAATTAGTAGACTAAGCACCAAACCAAATAACAATGTCAATTTGTGTATAGATATATTAAAGCAAATAATTAATCACAGATAAGATTGAAGCAAAAATTGTTGGCTATGTGCTTGTGGGATAAATGAAGAAGAAATCCTGCTTTTAGAGGCGGCAATAGCCAATCATCAAAGTAATGTAGTAGAATGAATACTAAGAAATGGCCTTGTCGAATACAACAGGAAAAACTAAAAATGTTATGACATGTAAACACAGTTAAAATCAATCCAGTTACATCAAAGAAAATTTAGAAAAAAAAAATCCAAAATCCAAAATCCATTTAATAATACATAAACTATTCTTGAAATGTTATTTAAACTAATCATGGTAGCAAATAGAAATATACCTTATTGCAGAATAAGAGAGGATCATCCTGCAAGTAAATCAAATAGAAACTGATTAAGTTAAATAGGAATCTAAACTAAATAAAATTGAGTATATACTTCAAATCTGAAACCATTAAGAGGAAATGAAAATGTGATTCGCAAAAATCTGCATTTGACATGATATCTTCACTCAATAATTAGGGAAAGAAGTGTCTGAAAAATGAAATCAAATTATAAATGAGACCTTTTCCAAACCTGAGAAGAGGATTCAAATGTGTATTAGACCGCACCATACGACTTCTAGAGATATTATCTGGCTTCCGCTCTGCCATGTCCTGATAATCAATCCTCCTGCTAATTTTATCAATCACATACAATAGAAAAGCAAAAGAGATCTTTCAGGAAGGGGAAAAAAGGAAAATCGAAACAGATGAATCACAAACAATGTTAAGATAATAGTAATTTCGTTTTCCACTAAAGTCGAATATAAACATTGTTTTTTTATGGGCATTCCAAAAAAAATTACTACCAAATTTATCCAGTCAATCATATCAATTGTCTCCGCATCAAACTACATGAACACAATAAAATAACCAAATAACACACCATCCAATGTCCGAGAGAAGCATGAGTAAAAGAGGCCGTGAGATTTTAAGACACTTGAGATCGGCTCCTATCTCCATCGTTTCTTGGTGGGGGGAGAACACGACAGATGACACTTATGAGAGGTAGGCTGCTCCACCGGAGACAAAAATGAAGAAATCTGGGTAATGAGGAGGGTTTATGGAACAATGGGTTAACTGTCCAAGACGGTTACCAACGAAGGTTGGCGCAAGTGGAAGGGGCTTGTGTCGCTTAAGCAGAGGTGCCGGGTTCGAGCCCCTGTGAACGCAGCAGACCTTCTTGGGAGGGGTCCCCGGGAAACCGCCCGACAGTACCCCGAATCCGGATTAGTCGGCCAGCCTTCGGGTACCGGACACCGGGTGGGAAACCAAAAAAAAAAAAAAACTGTCCAAGACGGTTTCCCAGAGAGAATTTAGGAGGAGTGGGGGAATAGTGGTTTCACGACGGTTGTAGGTTTACAGAGATTATTAGCGGTTTTTTTTTTTTTTTTGCTTAAGGCACTTGTCTTTGTTTTTATTTTATTAATTCTTTCATAAACTTTGGTTAGATGTGTAACTAATAAAGCGGAGGGCAATTATGGAAATATAAAAGTGAGACGAAAACTGTCATTGTCTTTCAATATAATAATAGAGATACATTAAATATTAATGCATTGAATGTTTTGGAAGTAGATATTCTATGTATGACGACATATAATGATTTCCTTGTATAAATCTCTATTAAACATTAATACTTGTAAAATTTGCTCTCAATAATTGTGAAAATATTACGCGTGTAAACATATGAGAGATTTACAAAATGAATCTATTATCTATTACACGGTAAATATTTAATATAAAGGGACAAAGTCCAATATAGCTGCACTTTTTATTGCAAAGATGACTAATATTTTCTATTGAATTTTTCTAAATCTTTGAGTTTTTTTATTGATTTTTAAAATTGATTTCTGAATTTTTATTTTTTGTGATTTTTCAAATTTTTTTTAATTTTTTCTAATTTACAAAATTTCTAAAAATTTTTAATTTTTAGAAAAATCGGGAATTTCTTTTACATTTTTAGAATGTCTTAAAATTTTTCAGATTTTTCTTAGAAATGATTTGAAATTCTTTACTAATTTTTCTAATTTTAAATTTTAAATTTTTTTCTAAAAATCATTATCATTTTTCTGAATTTTTAAGAAATTTTTGGAATTTTCTACAAAGTTTTCCTAATTTTTTTAAATTTCTTTCTATTTTTCTATTTTAAAATTTTCATTTAAAAAATTATATGGACATGCTTCATCAATACCTAAGTATCATATATCGCATCAATAATATATCAATTTTTGTTAAAATTAATAGGAAAATTAATGAAGAATCTCTCAAGAACTCTGTTAATACTATGAGAGATATAATTGATAATATTAGGAAACTATTTACTATAAGAATATATCTCTTACAAATTAAATAAGATAACAAAATCAGTCAGGAACCTAATCTGACAATAAAGATATTTCTCACGGACCCAATTGTTAATTTACTCTTCTCTCCAGTCACTGTCAACTAAATAAAACCCTAATTTTCATCCCTCCAGCCTCTTGCGTCCCTCAACCGTCCCTCTACCGTCCCGGTCGGATCTTCATCCTCCAGCCAAGAGCTAACCTATCATTCTCTTGCCGTCCCTCAACCGTCCCCCGTCGTTCTCCGCATTCAACCGTCTTCTTTGCCGACCGTGCTCATCGCTTCATTTTCCAAACCGCAGCTGGCAATCGGTGGTAAGAAAATTGAGTGCTTTGATTATCTTTCAACATCCATTGTCCCCACTCCGTCTTGAGTCCTGGTGAGATTATTTTCAGCAGATTAATTGGCCAGAAGACTGAAAAATGATTTCGGCCATTTCATGGGTCCCGAGAGGGGCTCCAAAGACTTTACCTGAGGTGGCCGAGGCGCTTTTGCGGGAAGATATTGAAGAGATCTTGCGGAAACGGACAGTGGAAAGGAAGTAAGTGTAGTCTCCATCGCTTTCTTGTTCATGTATTATTGGTTTTACACAATTTTATCGTTTGAACTATAGTTTCTTAATTGAATCCTGAAGTTAATTGGACTTGTAAGTTTTCTGAAGAGGGTTGCCCATGGTTGATATTATTCAAACGCACGCAGCAGGACTATAACATGATATCACTGGTGTATTTTTCAGTAAATTTGAATTTTTTTTCAGATTTTGTTTTAGAGAGAACTAAAAACGCCACCATATTTTTATATTTGGGGATGCTGAAAGGGGATCTCAATGTTTAGTTTGTTACAGTTATATGATTGATTAATCCTTACTAAAATGACTTGATTAATTTCGTTGTCTTGATGGGTTCTTAGGACTGGAATTTCGTTTGAGATATGATAAGGCAGGATCAATGATCAAGGAAAAATTTTGCGATCAAATTTATGCAACTTGGTGATTTATGGGGATATGTGTCATATTCTGAACAAGAACATGGTGAAAACTCATGACCATAAGTCAAAATTGAGGCTGAATTTGGTGGGTTATAAGTACATGTGTCAATCAGTTCCATTTATTCTTTGCTGAGCCAGTTGAGCAGTGTTATATAGTTGTTAATCAGGATATTTATTGTGCTAAATTTTTGCAGTGGTGATAATGACAGTGAGGAGGATGATGAAAATATGGATGTTGATGCTTCAAAGAAGGACAGCGAAGTTGCAGCTGCATTATCTGCAGCAGATGCACTTGTCAAAAAGTCGAAAAAGACACAATTCACCGTCCCTCTGGAGGAGGACTTAGCAGATTGTCTAAAGGAGCTTGAGATGGATTGTTATGATGAAGAGGATGAAGGTTTGCCTTTTTGCTCACATCTGAACATAAAGTTAATGGTCTCTCTGTTCCTACTCAAGGCAAAAGAGTAACTGGCTTGGTTGATTGATGTACATGGAAATTTATCTGCAGAGTGCATTTTTTGATGGCTTTATATGTATTTCAATTTGTCAATTTAGATGAACTATACAATGAACAATTGATGCTTCTTTTCACAGTTATCTAAAACATTGATATTAGATGAATCTGAAAAATGGCTCCATGCAGGGATAGAGCTGTTTGGGGCAGGCATAAACAACACCTACTACCCTAGTAATGAGATGGACCCATATCTAAATGATAAAGATGTAAGCACCCTTTTTGTTTCAAAACGCATGCCTTTTTGGCCGTCTTATCTCCCTCTGCCCCTAACAACACACCTCCTCAATCATATCTCTATTCCTGTAGGATGATGACTCTGAAGAGCTAGAAGATAGGGAAATTAGCCCAACTGATTCTGTTATAGTTTGTGCACGAACAGATGAAGAATATAATCACCTCGAGGTGCATCTTTTCTTTCTAGTAATGTACATGTCTTTTTGTATTCACTGCTCTTACAGACGCTCAACAATAATGGTGCTTATAATTGAATTCATTGTGCAAAGCAGGTTTATGTATTCCAAGAAGATGTTGGTGATGGTGATACAAACTTGTATGTTCACCATGAGATAATTCTTTCAGGTTTCCCCTTATGCACAGAATGGCTTGATTGTCCCCTTAAAGGTGGAGAGAAAGGTTAGGACTTTTGACAGACAGGACTATGTTCTTGCTGGAATCTAGTAAAGATGTGGCCTTTTGCTTTTACTCTTCTTCCCAAATATTTTGATGTTAGTTGACTTTAATTGGTGGGGTTATCATGAACCTTTTTCAATGCTTTGACAGGAAATTTTGTTGCAATTGGCTCAATGGACCCTGCCATAGAGATTTGGGATCTTGATGTTGTATGTACTCTGTACAGGTTCAACTCCTAAAGATATATATTCTGTAGTTATCACATAGAAATTTAAATATTTCTTGTTAATTCTTGCAGATTGATGCAGTGGAACCATGTCTTGTATTAGGTGGACAAGAAGAGGTGAAAAAGAAAAAGAAAGGGAAGAAGGTACGTTGTTCTTGCCTCCTCAAATGCTCATGTAAAATCTTTTCTTAGTTTACCCTAGAAAATGGGATTGGTAGTGGCAAATCAGATATTGGATCAAAACTCTTCCTCAGGGCATTGGCTTAGTCACCCTACCTTCATTGAACACTGACAAGCTTTATGAAATAAATTGCAGTTTACCCAACATTCTAACAGCTATCTAGTTCTACGAGCTAACTAGTTCTAGCAGCTATAAGCCAGATATGGTCTGAACCTTGAAGAGATTAGGATTCTCCAGTTTCAGTTGATTAATTATATAGAGAAGAGGTCCCCGGAGAAATGGAATTGTTAATGCTTTATGCTCCATGTATTTGCCTGCTTTTTCCCAGCTCTGCTTTTTCTAAATCTCCTGATTGTTAGGCATACATTAAGTACAAGGAAGGTAGTCATACAGATTCAGTGCTTTCTCTTGCTTGGAACAAGGAGTTCAGGTTAGTTAGAAATTTTATTTAACCCCTGTTTTCTGCTAGCTATTTGGGCTGCCTGACCTCTTATATGCTAAATCTAACAGGAATATACTTGCAAGTGGAAGTGGTGATAGGCAAGTCAAAATCTGGGATGTTGCCACGGGGAAATGCAATATTACCATGGAACACCATACAGACAAGGTATCATTGCATTAACTATTTTCTCACTATTTACAATGCGCTTATCCCGAAAAAAAAAAAGGGAAAAAGGAAACAAGGAAAGGGAAGGGAGCTTCTAAATCCATATCTGTCATATTCATCTTAGTTTGTCTTTTGTATTGTAAAACTTTCACCTTGGTCTACAAGAGGTTAGACCCATTTCCATCCAAAACCCTAAGTTATTATGTGATGGTACCTAGTTCTCTTCGTCAACTAGATTTCAATCCATTGACTGTTTGATGTGGGATTTATTGCTCAGTACTCGCTCTCATGTGGTAATGTGCTTATACTTTATAGTGCGTTGAATAACTGCCCTCAACAATTGACCTCAATTCGGTTATTTTATTTTGTACTCCACAGGGGAACAACTGACCATGATGTGGCCTTATCTTCTGTCTTTGAGCTATAAAACTGACTACGAATCGAGTATTTTCTTCCGGTTTTGGGCTGGCGTAGTATGAGCTCATATGATAACCTAGCTCTAATTCTATGTAAAATTTTCACCTGGATATACAAGAGACCGGGTCCATTTTCATCCAAAAAGCCAATCTTCTTTATAAACAATCAGTCAATTGACTGTCTGATATGGGATTTATGTCTCAGCATGTATAAAATGCAATGGTGGAACATGATTCACCTGCCCTCGACTTATTTAGGTGGTTACATTATAACAGCTAGCTTTGGGCAGGATAGCAAGGTTTTGTCCTGTTCCTTATTTTGAGTTTGATAGCAATACAACATGATATGAGCCAGTAAAATCTGGATTGTCACTTTAGAGTTAAGGGGTGGTTCATTGGTTTTTTGGAGAACTGACATTTTAATCTTCTATGATTGAACAAAGACGAAATCAATTGGTGACTAATGTAGAGGACTAAACTTATACTCCCAAAGTGTCTTGTTCCCAAACTGACTTGACTAAACTATTGAGAAATTCTTTCGAGGGGAAAATGTTGTCCGGCTAGGTTAGAATAGAAAATACACGATGAATTGTCCCATCAAGAGTTCCTTTTTCTTTCTAATCCTTCAGGGACCTTGTTTTCTTATTGAAGAAAACATAGTAGTAGTAGTGGTTATACTTCAATTGAAACTCTGGAGGCTTTTTCTGTGAGAATTTTATGACTACGATGAAGCGATACATAACTTGAAAGTATATGGAAATTATTTAAGTGAATCTGCAAGCAAATTTGCATGATATCTCTTAGTGCCTAAACATTATGTGCATCAAAGAGGAGCAACCGTGATAATTCTTGCACTGGTATATGCTTTAAAATCAAATCATTCGAGAGGACTGAAGGTGTGCTGTTTAATATTTTCAGGTTCAAGCTGTCACATGGAACCCCTGTAGGCCTCATGTTCTTCTTAGCGGATCCTTTGATCATACCATTGTAATGGTAATAAATTCTTTACGCATATTCTGCTATTTATGTAATCTTTAGGGTGACTTACTAGGTTATAATCTCAGATTTTTGTTGTACTAATCTGTTGCATTATTCACATCTATGAACTTGATTAGATCATTTAAGAAGTCAACTTATTATGATCTCAAGTTTGCTTACGAGGGTATCGAGGGAGAGGGAATGGAAGAGGGATGCAGAGTGAAGCTAATGAGAGAATTTTACCTTCTCACTTTGATGTCTCTTTCATTTTATGGAATACAGAGGGATGGGAAGATGCCTTCACATTCAGGATATAAGTGGTTGGTTCCAGCCGATGTTGAGAGCTTGGCATGGGACCCTCATTCAGAGCACTCCTTTGTGGTACGTATCAACCTTATGCTCCTCCATTCTATTTTTTTGACATCAATTTTTTTCCTTTGAAGCTTGTCAAATCAGAATTAGACTACAGTTACCCACTGAAGTTGTATAGATTAGAAAATCGATTCATAAATAATAAAGACAAATATATTTTGTATTAGTCATATTGGAATATATTTTCGTTAATCTAGAGTTCCACTCAAGTGAAGCAATGCAGGAAAGATAATATATATATATATATATATACAAGCATACATACATACATACATACATATATGCATATATATATCAACATTGCAGTATGGGATTCCCAGCAACTGTTGCAGTGTGATCACATTGTTTGCAAAATTACTTGAGCTCTACAAGTGCACCCTAATATTGGAGGAATGGATGCCTTTTTTGTAGGCAAGTCTTGAGGATGGCACGGTTAAAGGTTTTGACATTCGAGCTGCTATTTCAAATCCATCTTCCGAGTCAAGACCAACTTTTACTCTCCATGCGCATGATAAAGCTGTCTGCGAAGTCTCATACAATCCAGTTGCACCTAATGTATGCATCAATCCATCCCTTGATAGATACTCTGCTTGCTTTATTCTTCTGAAAATTCATTTCTCAAATCTCTGTTGATTTCCTGCAGCTTCTCGCAACTGGATCCACCGATAAAATGGTACACCCAATTTCAAGCAAAGCAGAGTCCTACTGCCTTTTCCTGTTCAGATTATATTTCTGACAGTATAATTTTTCTCTGCCTAATGCAGGTAAAGCTATGGGATTTAACAAATAATCAACCTTCTTGCATCGCTTCCCGAACTCCCAAACTGGTAAAGAGTATAGGCCTCTGTTTCGTTTGGGCAGTGTATCTAGTTTTATGTATTTTGTAAAATTCTCTTTCCATAAAATATGCTTGGAAGCATAGACAAGTTTGACATGCCACGGTCAAGAACTCCTCTTCCATAGCACAATGACAGACTGTTTTCCAGGAAAAATGGAAAACTGAAAACTGCAAAGAGTTTTCATCTTCTTGTGATAGGAAAATTAAAGACACGAGTTTACTGCAGCTGTTAACCTGAGATTGGGTGGTTGTGCTTTTGTAGGGTGCTCTCTTTTCCATCTCTTTCTCGGAAGACAGCCCCTTTCTGCTCGCAATTGGAGGATCCAAGGGGAAACTGGAAGTGAGACTGATGCTCTGTTTCTTACCTGGAAATGGGTTTTCCTTCTGAAATGTTCATTCTCATTGTCCTATTACTGACTCTTCTGACTCCTAATTGTTTATGCAGATATGGGATACACTATCTGATGCAACAGTTTCTCAGAGATACGGAAAGTATCGAACTTGAAAGAGGCCTTTGCACCAAGATCTTCAGAGATGCCAAAATCGGATTAACCCTTTTCAGAGTGAGTGCATCATGATGCCCTCGGTACCCAAAGTTTTGTTTTTTGTTTTTTTTTTTTTTTGTTATTGTTATGGGGAATATTATTATCCTTCTCTGGTTAGCAATAGAATGAAGGTTATATTTATCCTTTTTTTAAAAAGAAAACATTGTTTTCCCTTCCCATGGTGTAAGGATTGCCATTTCAGATGGAAGAAATAGAGGAGTGCTTTTGTGGTCGTATCTACCATGTCGGGTTATGCTACTTGGTCTGGTTTGTGTTCATGAAACACGCTGAGCTAACTAAGGAAATCTCTCATATGATACTTTGTGGTCCAGAGAGCGATTTCACGATATTACATCTGTTCCACCCAACTCTATCTTCTATATACATATATACTATACATGGATCCGTACTATACTCGGATTTTATTATTTAATGAAATTAGTGACGTAATATGTAAATAATTTTAATAAAGTTTTACTTATAGTTTATGTTCGCAAGTGTAATTTTTGAGTAAATTGAATGTGAAATTGAGTAATAAATTAAAAAAATATAATGATTTAATAAGGTTTTAGTTTGAATACCGATAGATTAAAAAGTGTTTTGTAAAAAATGGTTTGCCAGAAATTAATGTGGAGAATATCAAAAGTGAATCGCATGCTCAACGTCCGGTTTACTTCTGTTAGTTTTTGTCTGGTGCACAATCACGCTTGAAAATGTGGTCTATGAGCTTATATTTTTTGTTATTGAAGGAAAATTGCAGCTTGAAATTGTGGTTCTTCAATAGCCTAATAGACTTGGTGTCTGATTTCTGGGACTTCGTTCTCAAACAGTATGTAATATATCAAGAGTTCGTTTTGTAACACACTCTCGGTTCTGCACCTGTAAGTTTTCATAATTTTAAGGTTAAATTTTTTACAATTGTCAACATCTAAATAATGATTTATATAGTGAATTCGTTATATATTATACACTGAATATTTACTCCACTTGCTCATCTTATTTTGGGACTTTGGCCCTCAGTGTTTTGAGTAAATATTTACAGTATAATTCTTAATCAAATCTTTACACTATGAAGTTCTTATAATTTTCAAGTACAAATGTTAAAATTTAAGTGATAATTTATACAATAAATTTATTATGTATTAAACGATTAATATTTACTCACCTTGAATGAGGTTGGTGTAAGTTGATTGTTAAAGAACTGCAACTTCGAGCTGCGGCTTCTGCCTAAATAAAAAAAAATTGGTTTTTTAAACTGCATTTTTAAGATGTTATTTACTTAAAAAAAAATAATCAGACCAGGCCGCATGTTGGAGATGCTGTTTAGTTATGGTATTTGTCAAATTATTTTTGGAGTGTATTTTTGATGAAATTATTTCTGAAGTATGAGTATTTCTACCCAAAACTCTTATATTATATATAATAAAAATAGTGAAGCGATGATTGGAAAAAAAAATTACATGTAAAATAAGAGAGTGAAAGTGATAGAAGAAAGGAATTGATAGCTAAATATTAGTGAATTTATTATTGTATTTCTTTTTTATGTACGGGATATTTAATAAATTTTATATATCAATGGATAGTTTGAAAAATTGAAAATGATATTAAAATACTAAATGTTTGCATATATAGTGTACTGGATTTCGATCCCGTACTATGTATGAATTTTAATGAAATTGATTAGAAAAGTGAACACCCAAGTGATTAAATAACGTATTACTTGTAATTAATGTATAGACACTGAATTTATCGGTTGAATTAAACAATCTCTAATTAAAGTAATGCATCAATATCGAGTAGTGAAATCAGAAAGAATTTTTCTAAAAAAAATCATGTTATGATCGAAGGCTGGTTGGCGTGCCACGTGCAGGGATAGATGTGGGGGTGGCCTCTGACGAGCTGGGGGCAGGCCACGTGGAGAGGCACAGAACACGTGGGAGAAACAGACCCACATGCGAGTGGACGCTAACTGGGCCTTCGTCCACACCCCACTCTGAAAATTCCTCAGCTTCACTCTCCCAAACAAACAAAATTCCTACCTTCCCAACGCGCAGCATCAGCGCGTGTCGATTTGCAATTATGACGTTCATAAATATTTAATTAACCAAAAAAAACGAGAATGAAGTGGTTAAATTAATCTTAAAAATTATAAGTATCACATTATTTTAATACTTTATAATATTGATTTTCTGCAGATATTAAAAGCTGAAATAAAATAAATCATATGTTATTTAAGAATTAAGATAATATATATATCAATTTCTTTATAACCAATTACATCATTGAAAGTGCTGTACGTATTACGAGTTAAGTTACAATACATAGAAATTCCTGGGCGATCTTGCTTCGCTATGTGAAGTGTATCTTGTGTGAAATGAATATCTCATGTTGCAATACTGACGTGGTATTCAAAATATAAAACTGACTTGATCTTATGAGTTTGTGTAATTACGTAGGACTGTCACATTCAAGACTCTCCTCTTCACGTGAGGCGAGTAAACACCAATCAAAATGTGACAAATGAGCAAATCAGTTTTGATCATCTGAACAGTTACCATAGTTATTATCAATGTGAGTAATTTGATTAATTTTTTCTTACCATGTTATTGTGAGATACGACTATCTAATTTTTTTTTTACCATATGGTATTCAAACCGAAGAAGTAACAAATATCGAAGTCGAGTTGAAAAAGATATCAAACTTGTCATCGACTAAAGGGGCAAACCTGCTTTTCCAATTAGGCGAGTTAATGCCATTAATATCATTCCAAATGGTATGTATTTCCTGCCTCTCGGATTTGCTCGGAGGCTCCATCACTTGGCGCGTCTCATTTGCAAGGACACGCAAACGCATTTAAATGGGAAAAAAAGGAAAGTGAAAATAGAAAAAGAAGCAAATTTTTCAATAATCCTGCTTTAGTAAGATTTTTTAATTTTAAATATTATCTCACTATAAAAATTATAACTTGAAGTTTTATGTTGAATTGATTATTTTCTCGGCTTAGCTCCAGATATTCAGAAATTTAGCGGGTCACAATTAATACAGGTTTGAGTCTAGTCGTCTCACTGAGGAGTAAAACTCTTCCAACTAGAAATTTCTCCGGTAGCAAGATGGGAATCCGAATCATTATTAAAAGAGGAGATACTAAATTATATCAATCAATTATATTAATAGTTTGAATTAATTATTTAGTTAATATCTAAATTAACTAGATATGAACTCGTGTTATGCGTAAAAAAATAAAAAATGAAATACTGTTACGAATTCGTATAATTGCATTATTTATTTATTTATAACTTATTACAATTTGATTCATTAAAATTCATTAACTTATATTAGTAAGTAGAACATTCTCAATTTTACTCGGTAAACTATGTTAAGTTTACTTTTTTATTTTTACAATTTCAAATTATTCATTTAGAAAACGTGACTAATTTTTCCTACTAAAATTATAGATATGGAGTGAGATATAAGAATTTGAACAGTTAATGAATATCTTTATTGTTACGATCGTAAATATAGGATGAGAGGGAAACGAATAATGTAAATTAGATAAAGGATGAATATGAAAATCGAAAAAAAAATTTAACTTTTCATAAATTTACATATAATAGTCTAAATTAATGATAATATTTTCTTTTATGAATTTAAGTGAAAAACGAAAATTGACAGCCCCAGGAACACCTCTCTCAGTTTTTTTTTTTGATAACCGAACACCTCTCTCAGTTAATTGTACTTTTTACGCAGCCAGAGTGGAGCTCTGATGGAGGAAAAAGTTCACGGTGGAATTTTTTTTTTTTTTATAACCGAGATATCAGAGTACTTTCCGGTCTCAACTAGTAGGAGTTTTGGCACATTCTTCTTCAGGACACAGGTAATAACGCATGAATTATGTGTGTCGAGTAAGTTAGTCAAATCTAACGGATTTGAAGTTTATAAAACTCCCACCCTCTAGAAAATATCCTTAGTACTGCGCTTGCTGAGAATCGAATTTGAGAGGTTTGGAACTTCCAATGCAATATCAGCTGGGCTGCCCTCGAGTAGGGTGTGCACGGGTACACGGGCATACGTTTAATGAAATCGAAATTAGAATATATTTTAATAGATTCCTTATTTTTTACTCCGAACCCACTATATTCACGTTAAAATTTATGGCCTATCTTATTAATACTCGTGCATACTTCTACCTCCAGGGCAAAAAGTTTATCGTGGATGGAATATATATGATAATTATTATTTTAATTATGTATTAAATTCTAATTAATCGAATTGGTCCGAGCGTTTCTCCTGGTAGAGAGCCCAAAGCAAAGATAGATTGAGAAAGCCGGAACAAAGGGAGAGGGGAGGAGAAAATCTTCACGAAGGAAACACAGAACTAAGTTCAACTTTCTACAGCTCACCATCACCATTGGATATCGAATTTATGCTGGGAGACTGTGCATTGCCCCCTCAACCCTCGAAAACTTTCTTAACTGATGCAAAGGTGATCCCTTGATCGCTTTATATACGAAATCCCCCACCCCATTTCTCGACCCAATTCTTTTGGTGCCCTAATCAAGCTCCCCTTTTCTCACCCTTTTCATCGATACCTATCTGGGCGACTTAGGGTTTACCAGTTTTTAACCTTTCCGGCCCCCCAGTTTCGGATTGCAGAAAACCCTAGTCACTATTTGGTGTTCTTGCGGCGTTGCTTGTTCAATTTGTTTGAGTTCTGCCGGGACTTTGGTCAGTGGATCCTTGTGCTGGATTTTATCCGGGTGTGCTGCGGATCGTGAATTAGAAGCTTCCCAGTTTCGGTTTCAGTGATTGGCGAATTAGGGTTTGATCAGTCGGCTCAGATTGAACAGCGCTAGCCCTGATCTTGCTGGCAAATGGGAGTTTTGGTGTTTCCCACACGGAAATTCGGGACCTTTTGCTGGATTTGCAATTGAGCTTGCTCAGAGAGGGTGTTGAATGAAATGATAATTGCCTGGTTTTGGGGACCTCTGCACAATTATGGGAATATCCAAGATAGTGGCCAGCTGGTTGAGCTACTGATTGGTTTCCGCAGAACTAAAGCTTTTAGGTTTCTGTTGTTTCAGAGCTTCTTTTGATCTGTTCTCTGGAGTGATCAACTTACTTTTATCTGGTTCACCAAGTGGCAGAGATAATGCTTCTGTATTGGCAACCTATGTGGCACCGAGGATCATCTGATTGCTGTTGGCACCTTTCGTTCTTCAAGAAACCGTCCAAGTCAACATAATCCCGACAAGAAAAGACCCTGCTTAAGTTATCTGCTGTATATCAATTTTCAGTTGGACATTTGAAGTAACTAATATAGAACCTAAGTGCTCGTGAACTGTGATCTAAACTGAAGATTTTGGGATAAATCTGCACGAAATACTGCAATTTTGGGATAGATCAGTCTTCACCTTTTGTGCATCAATACTGGAAGCTGGAATGATTGCTGTTACATGGGCCATGACAGAGAACACAGTTTGTGGTTCTTTCTCTTCTGGGCACTGAACCTATTAGGAAGCAACTCTAGAAGTGCTTTTCTTTTGAAGGTGCTAGTCGTGTGTCCTCCAATCTTCCGAAATGTCTCGCTGCTTTCCCTTCCCGCCCCCAGGATATGTAAGGAAGGCTGGAGCAGAGTCGGCAAACAGTGTGGACCTGCTAAAACAGGTAAATCATCTTCTCTCTTTCTTGGCTAGTGTCTGCCTATGACAAGGGTATGATCTGAGCAGTCATTCTCAAAAAACATGCATGCGTAGTGTTATTTTTCTGTTCTTGATTTTGGTGATGGATAACATGTTGCCGGCGTAAATCTCTTGGACTCTTTCATGCGAGAATTTATGGTTTAGAATTACAAATTTGCGAGGTGGTATCATTTTTGGGGAAGAAGAGTTTACAGGAACTGGAGTTGAAAATAAATTATTACTTTGCGGGCATAGAATTCATTTTCTTGGCCTGCTTTGGATCCCTATTAAATTAATAAAATTTAATTTGTCATTTTTGTTGATTTATTAGCTTCTTTAAATCTTTGAATCGCTTTTCTTACTAAGCATTGAGTTAATTTGTGCTTTTCAGTTTTGCCTAATTACATAGATATGGTTCCAAGCCAAGAAAAGGCTACCTAGATATGATACCAGATGATATCAAGAGATAGCCAGCCAAAGGATAAAAATAGGATAGGAGCTGTCCTCTTACCTTTGTTTTCCTCTCCTGAGCGATAAGATAAGCTCTATTTTCTCTTGTTTCGGTATCATTTTACCTGTCTTGGGTTACTCCACAATTCTCCCCTTGAAACTCCTCTATGTTTTTGTAGCATCAGTACAGGTTTATACATACTCCAGCTTATGATTGCAGAGCATGAAATTGTATTCGAAATAGTTAGAGCCAACCTGAAAATTTTTTTCAAAGGTAAAAACAACATGAAATTGTAGCAATGCAAGTCCTGCTTCTAATAATATCAATTCCTAGAGGTGTCCTAAGTATTCCTAAACATGTTTATAAGAGAAACTTACATGGATAAAATGATAAACCTTCTATTCCTTGTGTCTCTTATAGTGAGAGTGAAACTGAAGGAGATATTACTTTATTTTGTAAATATCTTTTTTCTTTTACTTGATTTCCAGTTATGATGGATGTGGTTGCAAACCCACAGAGGAGAACGTCAAAAGATGCTTTATGTTGGATTACAGCACATGCCCTTCGACTAGTTAACATATTTTGTAATGCTCATAAATCAGCCATCACTAGTTGGCAGGGTCTAGTGATTTTGACATGGATTGCGATTGATTTTTGTCGCTTTAAACTGGAGTCATACTCCACCATTTGGAAAAAAAGCAGCAATGTGGTTAGGTTTCTATACGTTTTTGAAGTAGCTGTTATGAACTACCTCTCATCTTTAAATAAATTGACAGGCTAGACCTTTTTACTTTTCAAAGGACGATGAAGTAATAGCATTGTGATTTTTTTTAATATGTAGGCATGAGAAAAATATGTTGTGAGAGATATAGTATAGTAGATACAATAAGTTAATAATTAAAATTTAAGTTTACAGTTCAGTAAGGAGTAAAAAGAGTTCATTTAAGGTATGCTTTCAGACATTCTATATATAGTAAGTTGTGAGGAAAGGACGCTAAGGAATTAAACTAATAGCATAGTGATGATAATCATGTAATACCTTTAAAAGATCCATTGAAGCTATTTAAGATAAGTTCTCTTTCAGGTAATTCATTTGCCTTATTGGTTAGGAATTTTTTGTTGTTTCTTACTTCTTTTGAGGATGTGAAGTTTTTGGCTCTTTAAATAATTTTCAGGCTATTTAACAAATATCCATATTTGTAATAAGTATTTTAGCAATGTTGTAGATATACATGTTTTTTTGTAGCCTCCATGACTTGAATACAATGATTAATCGCTCAAGGATTTCCACCTAAAACCATTACATTGCTTTCTCTTATTGTTAAGTTATTTTTTCCCTCTTATTATTAGGTTATTTACCAGTTGGCATAGAAGTTTTTAGTTTTAAAACTCTACATTTTAGGGGGACTGCAATTGCATATTTTCATCAGTTGGCTCTCGAAAGGAGATTAATAATAGATTAATTAATTTGCTTGAAGGGCAACGGAATAAACTGAAGTGTCAGAAAAATCTGGTAATGTTTTTCAAAAAAAAAAGCAACCGTATTATTTCTCTTTGCAAGCTCTTTAACTGATTCAGAGGAGGTTCCTAATGATTAGGCCTGAACTGTTAATGGGTTGGTTCTTCAAAGATTGGTTTCTTTTCTAGACCAAGGCGCTGTGAGTCCGTATGAGTACAAGAAATTAATTTTGTTGCTTGTGATGCCAGTGATTTCAATGTAATGACTTATTACTTGTAACCATGATAATTTATATGTATAACATTGTGCATAGCTGCTGAATTTAACTGTCAAAGTAGGGTTTGGATATACTGTGCGCGCTACACCTCGAGCATTATTTAAGTATTTTAAGGTGGTTAACTTCGTAAAAGGACTTTGCTTATTTTAAGGTGGTTAAGTTGGTAAAAGGACTCTGTTTCTGCATGCTTTGCAATGAGTAAAGGATGAGCCAGCTGCTTTTCTTAGTGCTGTCTGAATTGCAATTAGTCCCTCTGAGATGTTAAGATTCTATAACCCTGCATGAGAAATATAGCTATTTGCATAACCGAGAAACATTTCGTAGCCTATCGGAGATGTGTATAAGACCTATGAAGATAGAGAGTTGCATATATGCAGAAATTCACTAATATGATTGGCCTGGCGGTACTTCATATTTGGTTACTTCAAACTTTCAAAGATATGATTTTTCAGTGATGTTTTGTTTTACATGTAAGTCTTCAATGCTTTGTGACACGGAAAGTTATGTGTATTTTCAATAAATTATGAGGTTGATACCGCGCAGGAATATTGCCTCTTCAACTAAATCAGGCATGTAAGGAGTCTGTAAGATGGAAAATACTGTTCAGTAGCTTACTTGATTTGTTGTGGTAGGGCATTTGAGATTGCAAGAACATTTGCCTTTCCCTCATTTAATTGGAATCAGAGTCTAATTTCAATTGAACCAAAAAAAAAAAAGATAAAATTTGCTAATGGATTGGCTAAATATGAATCTTTAAGCTGATTCTGGCATATAGCTTATCAAATGTAGTTCCAGTAATCCAAATAATAGTGAATAAAGGAAGTGCTAACTTGGTGCCCCTGTCTCTGGTGCCCCCCGTCTCCTGGAAAATTTGTTGCTGATTCATCTTAATTTCATTTGGCCTTATACTACCCTTGAGGGATGGAACATTGATATTGGTAATTATAGCTGGAACTTGCTTGATATGCACTACACATGGTCCACCAAAGGCTTTCTACTATTAGTATTGTAGTAGTGTGTGAGACTAAGTGGACAAAAGCAATAGGAGATTTTTCAGCTAGTAATTATATATATATGTATATATATATATATATATATATATATATTGCTGAGTTCAGCTGGGCAGAACTGCTAGGAAATTTAGAGTGCAGGATCTAAAATGAACATTTATTAGAATATTGAAGCTTAATAGAGGAAACTGATAAAACATTGCAAACCTATACTAAATCAGGTTGAGCTGCAACCCATTTTTGGTGTCATATAATGTTGATCAAATTATTTTGCCAGTGAGTTGAATGAGTTTTGGTTACTTGCATAGATCTATTTCCTTCCAACAGTTTTAATGAGTTCACCTTCATCCTACTAATTTGTCAATTTTTTTTCCACGGAGAAAGCTGATCCTCATTTTGATTAGAAAACAAAAGACAAAAAGGCAATGAGAAATGGTCCTTGACATGTAACTATTTATGTCTGTCTTGTCATTTTTCTTCTAAGGATCTAGATATAGGGCCTTTATTATTTCAATAGGTAATGTCTGGGGATCCTGCTTTCCTATGCTGTGTTTGATAAAGGGTGAGATAGCGAATGTCACCAGCATTATAGCATGGTACCATCATCATCATGTTTGTTTTCACACTGAAGGAGGTAATAGGGATTTTGCTTGATCCTATATCATATCACACAGGGGTAATACTTACAATGTTTCGGATTTTTTATCACTGAATACAGTGCAAGCAGTCATAACCCTCCATAAACCTTCGTAACCTCCTCCATGAACCTCCCCACCCCTCAATCCAAACAAAGACTTAGAGTAGAGTTATTTGGATAAAAGAAAATTTTCATCTTATAAGTTTGAATATTACGGTATAGCTGCTCCTGGATTTGTGCAAATGTCTTAATGCTTGTTTTTCCCCCTAGTAAGATATGTTGATTAGGTTTGTACCTCTTTATTTGCAGGATAAGCATAGAGAGAAGAAGGATAAAAAGGAGAAGAATAGAGAGAAACGAGAGAGTAAAGAGAGGAAGGAGAAAGATCGGAATGGTGAGAAGCATAAGAAGGAGAAAAAGGATAAACAAAGAGAGAAGAAGGACAAGAAAAAGGAAAAGAAAAGAGAAAAGGATCATAGCAGCTCGTCGAATGACAAGAAGCTTCTCCTGCAGATTGAAGGCATCAATGAAGAGAAGACTTCTAAAGAAAAAGGACCTTTACCTTCTTTATTACCTGTTGGACAAGCTGGAGATAGATCCATCAGGAAGGAGAAGGAAAGGGACAAGGACAGGAATAGTAACACTCCTGATGGGAAGAGACCTGCTGGTCAAAATGTTGAGAAGATAACTGCGACCAATAATAATTCATCGAGAAATATTGGTGATAATAATAAGTATGTAAAGGAGCTTGAAAAGCGTGTCAGAAATGACAGGAGTAATGAGACCCAGTTAGCTGAGAAGTTTATGGTTGTGGAGAAGAAAAAGGATGATGGCATGATTCAATTTTCGACCAAGCCTACTGCTGGTATTAGACCGGAGGGGAGAGAATGGAACAAAGAAAGAAGAGATAATGAACAGAGGGTGGAAAGAGTTAATGGGACTTTGAAGGTCCAAAACATTGGTGGAGCTGTTCAAACTCAAGCCCAAGAAGTAACAACGTCATTGGGACAGAAAGTTGAGAGGGAAATGGAGTGGAGGGAGAAGTTGAAGGTAAGGGAAGGTGAGGATAAACAGGTAAATAAGTGGAAGGAGAAAGATGGGGAGAAAACGGGCCAGGGGAAAGTGAAGGAATTGGTTAAAGAAAGGGAGGAGGAAAGAATGGGGGAGGAGAGCGAGCTTAATAGACATAGTGACCAGGAAAGGTTGAAATTGAGCAGAAAGAATGATTTTCTAAATAGCCTGCATCATCCTGTAAAGGAGTCTGATAAAACGAAAGCTGCTTTTGCAAGTAATATAAAGAAGAGGAAGGAACCTGAAGCAAACGGCATTTTGCATGGTACGTTCTATGTTAGCATGCCATAATTGCATGTACAAGTAAGAGGTTTGGAAATATTCTTCAGCTTTGCATGCTAATCTCATTTTTTTCTGCCGTGTGGGTGCATGAAAAGCTAATCCTCTTTTCTAAAATTATTTCTAATATTCTGAAAATGGAATTGTTTTCAAGGAATATATCCAAATTATTTTATTAGTTTTTAGTATTTTCGTTATAAAATACATTTGGTAATGTTTTGAAGTTTTCATCAGTATTCCATTCGTCCATGCTGTTTATGTGGGGAGCTATTCTCTGCCAGTTTTCTGAAAACTCGATTACTCTTATATTAGTTGGAAATATGAGAATGGGGATGGCTACCTTTCATTCCATATAATAAATGTTTGTTTTCCATCTCCCATCTTCCCATCATACTCCTCTCCCAGCAAACTGAGTAACACTTTGTGGTGGGGCATGGCTTGTTCCTTATTTGGCAAGTTATTCCTCTCAAGAATCTGCCCTGGAGGAGGCAGAGCTCAGCCTTACTGGTTTAGCTTGTGTCTCGAAAGGCTGGATCCTGGACTTCATCTTCTTGGATCTTCAATACCTGCCACTTCATGGTGGGTCTTCACCTCCGGTTGGCATAAGAAGGCCATGATCTACCCTGAGAAGGGAGATCTTGGCCTCACTGGAAAATGAAATGGACGAAGAAAGGTGCCTGAAGTTGATGGGCATTTCATAAAATGGTGAACTTTAGGATGTTTTAGCACAGGAGGCATTTCCTGCAGCAAATGCAATTAGCTTGCTATTTGCGATTTTTTGCTTTCTTTTACCACTCTTTTAACTGTATTGTTCAAAGCGGGAGAATTTGGAAATATTTCCTGGAACCAAATGCCAGTGGCTTGGTTTTTGGAGTCAGTCTTCTCTTAACCATCATTTGTTTTCTTCAAAGCTGAGATAAATTGGACGTATAACAAATCGATTTTTTGGTTTCTCACAATTTTCTGGAAATTGTAAATGGAACTATGCTAAACTTTCTTAAACCAAATGGAGCTCTGGGTTGATGAGTTGATTTGATCTTGGACCTACTTTCAGCCAGCGAGATCCAAGCCAAAAAGATGCCAAAACAAACATTAGCTTCTCATCACCCTCTGGAGAATGGCAGAATACTGGAATCTTACCCAACTCCTCCTGCTAAGGCCCCTCCTTGGTCTGGGCCCACCAATAACAGCAACAATCTCATCAATGCAAATAAGGAGGATAGGAAGATAAATGGGGTTGCAGAGACCCGGCCACCGCCTCCCATCTCCTCACCTGTCAATGTGCAGTCATCCGCTTCCCAAGCCAATTCACTACTGGTCGAAGCACCATTAGTGAGACCGCCTCATCCCGACTCCAAGTATCTCAATGAGATTCTTGATAGAGTTCCAAGGATGGAGGAGTTGCCTGAATTGGATGATGACCAAGGGTGGCTGTTTGACGCCAATTCTGAGTATTCCATGAATTCAAAGAGGAATGATACAGTGGTTGATGAGGTGCCTCAGGTTTGGGGAGAATCTCTTCACATAGGGTCAGCTGATATTTATGCCCTGCCTTATGTGGTTCCCTACTGATCAGCTCTTTCGAAGTAGCCATTGAAGTAGCCATGGTCCGCCTCTACCACACAAGAGTGACTAGCAGATGGGCTCACAAGATGACATTTGGATCATGGTTGCAGTCATTTGTGAATGAGGTTGTTCTCATCCGGGCTTATGTTGGCTGATTTGTTTCCATCTACAAGTCTTGGTTGGCTCATTCTCATCGGTGGACTTTGGGGACTAAGATCACATTACATTTTTCGTGGCAGAGATCTGGAGGGATTTCAGTTGGGTTGCTTCAGGTCAGAGAGTTCATATTGGCTTGTGCAATTCTCTTTGATCATTGCTGGGAGGGGGCCCTGGTGAGAAGTTTTTTTTTTTTTTTTTTTTTTAATTGTCTTCTAATTGAGGATGTAAGGGAAGAGAAACAGAGGGATGCCACTGTTTTCACACCTCTACGATGGCAGTTTTGATTTGTAACATGGAGAATGAATTCTTATTTACATAATAGTATGATAGAGAAGGATTTATTCATCAAAACATAAAACAGAAGAAAAAGTGAACTGGATTCCGAATCAGTCTACTGAAATTTCTCTTCTAACTGCTGTGCTGCTGCATATTGTGAGATATTATCTTGTATGGCAGTAGATTTCATTCTCAAAACCAGTCGTTTGAGGGCAGATAGTTGGCCAGTGGTTGATACTCTGAGTAATGCTGGTTTTCTTTCTTCTTACTCATGATCAGCAAATGGTAGATGCAAGATTGGATGTTATTTTAAGGACATTTTGCAATGACTGTGGATGTTGTTTTGTGCATAAACTAGGCAAAGAGCCCATACACTTTACAGAATAACATGGATACCCTTCGTAAAAGACTTCTTTATGGTGTTGATGCATATAAAAAGCTTGAGATCCATCCATAGTGCACACTTTGTTTTGTTACACTTTGTTTTGTTTTGTTTTGTTTTTTTTTGAAATAAACATGGTTATAAATAGTCATCAATGATTGGACAAAGCTTTAATTGCACATAATAGATAATTCAAATATGAAAATTGAAAAGCTAAAGCTTAAGTGGATTATTTGTGGCTGAGAGATTTCCAATTTGATTTATTGTGAGCATCAGAGATCCTAATTTCAGCATGCAAAACAGTAATTAAATTGTATAATGAAATTACAGAATATAACGCTCAACTCATCTATTATATATGAATTCACCCATATTAAATCAATCACAAAAAAGATAGGAAAGATGACTATCCTTATCTCCCAAAGACATGCATGATGGTAGTTTCAGTTCATCGTTTTAATGTAGTCCAAGAAATTGAAAATCATGATATAGGAAATGTTAAATTGGTACCTTTTCTATCACGACTCCCGCTAGAGTGCCATAAAACCTAAAAGTTGTGCCGACCTTAGAGTGGACAGCTAGTTCCATTGTCGGTTTGATATTCGATTGTTGGTGGAATTAGACTAGACTAAACCCGTTATATGAGCGAGATTTGATCGCAATGGGAAAGGTCAAATGATATAGTTATGGGATGTAACCGGCAATCCTACAAGAAGTCCAGCACGCCTCGCGGAGTTATATCGTCATAGAATAGGACGACACACAGTTTCCAATTTTGCATGAGAATGACGAACAGAACCCTGAGGAAAGAAAGATTAAGATTGCTTGTAGGCATGTGACATTGGATTACATGTGGTCTCGTTCATCGGTCGAATGTAACACATTGGGGTGCGACAGTTGGCTAATGAGAGCAGTTCGAATGTTCATGTGAAAACATGCTCAAGCAAATTTTGAGAGCATTTTTGGTCGCTTAGAACATTAAGAATTGTGACCACGAGATGGGTAGACAATTCACTTTTCAATTAGTTATCAATACAGTTGACAATTTATGCCTGCCCTACAACTCCCCACAGTTCTGACTGGCCATGACTCGACCACTAAATCGTCCAAGTCGAGCCCATGTCTGTCCTCCCATTTGACCTACTTAGATTATACTTGAGAAAATAACACCGGAAGTCCTATATTTTGGTCAATTCTTGCAAGTGAGTCCTAAATATTTTAAAGTATTAAATTAAGTCCTATATGTTGTATGCGTTACAACATCGAGTCATTTTCGTCACGTGAAGCTACTTTAAACTGATGTGCGTAATGCCGCGTCAGCTTAAAAGTAATGGTAGGTGACGGAAAGAACTCGATATTGTAACGCAAATAACATATAGGACCTGATTTAACACTTTGAAACATTTACGACTAACTTGCAAGAATCAACAAACATATAGGACTCTCGATGTCTTTCTCTCATTACAATTATATATTTCAAAACTAACTTTAATTTAATTCGTGAGAAATCTTACATTGATAAATTTGACGATATTTATTTTATTTTATTGAAATTATACAAATTATAATCGTATTACATTTATTTTACTATGTTACTATAAATATGTGAATTTACACTATATTTTAATTTTATCTAACATAATATTGATTTAACATTTTCTATAATTTAGATAGAAAAAGGGGCAGTTCAGTTGGGTTGGACCATCGAGCCTGCCAGGGCTAGAGTGCTGGTCAGACAAAGTTGGCCCAGTGCGAGTCACGTGCCAAAGGTGTGGGGGTGGGTCTGAGTCTTCACATATCTGTTTCGTCTTTTTTTTTTTTTTTTTTTTTGTCGCCAGCCACGGTATCCAAGCAGGCCCCACCAGCGGTGAGATGGCATCTTTCAGCCAACCATACTTGACTAATCCGTTGGTCGCCCCGGGTCGCACGCCTGGCAATGGCTGGTGAGGCTCCCAAGAGGGGTGTCTGCGTACGTGAGGTCTCGAACCTGAGACCTCCTTAAGCGGCACCGAGCTGCTTACCACTCGGCCCAACCCCTCTTGGTTATCTGTTTCGTCTTTGGCCCCTAGACATCTCCCCACATAAAGGGTATATGGTGAGTTGCAAGCCACTCCTGGTAAAGTGACTGGTTCAACACTAAAAAACATGTTCATCCCAAACCAACCGAGATATTCATGCGATTTTGGTGGCTAGTGATTATGATATAATGCACTCGCTGATTTAGGCTGATTGACATGGTCATGATCGACAAAATATTAGCCATTGGTGCAACCAACTCCTGTCCAACTTTCGGACGGGACACAGTTGTAGCAAGGTAGCCGAGCTGCCGGTGAATTCAAGACGCATTGGTACAATACATGTATCAGAGTGCGTTTCTTGTTATACTCACAATAAATCGAATTGTGTGCGCCCGACAAGGTGAGGCCATGCAAGAAAATTACTGGTGATACTTCTTTATTATAAATAGCATAGGAAGGATTGGATTGTTAAAGTACAATCGCACCTCGGATTTTATCTTTTCAACGGGACAGACTGGTCAATTTTAGAATGTATGATGTTCCATTATGAAAATTGTAATTTTACCAAAAAAAATCATTTTAATGCACCCAACTCGACTGGAGAATATTCGAGGGTCGTGCGTTGGGTTAAAGGGAAGGAGATCAGAGTAACCACCTCAGGAGCCACCCGAGGACTGTTATCAGGCCCAACACAAGGTTTATACAGTATCTTATTTTGACGCTCATTGCTCAAAAGATCAGCGATATAAAGTAAGAAATGGCTGATTGATTAAGAAGGTATGTAGGACAATACCCCATTCAGGTTGGTCGTATGTCTGCCTCACTATTCTTGTCTTTGTACGGTTCCTAATTCGGTTTATCATGAGCAGCACAGGCCTTAAATTCGGCTCATACAATAAGTGTACAATTGAATACAAAGACACGCTCAACTCTATTTTGGACGTGCACAAGTCAGTCAATCTTAATAATAGGAAAAGAGGATAGCAAACTAGAGTTGTTAAATCGGGCGGGTTCAATCGAAAACCGGCTAGAACCGATTATGTGCCAGAACTGGTTTGAAACTATTCGGTCAAGTATTGGTTATGATTTGGGTTGAAGAAATTGACCCGTTGAACCGGAATCAGTTCAACCTATTTTTGGATCGGAATCCTATCGAAACTATTGAACTAGCCAGAACCTGCCCAAAGCCGACCTGACCCAACTCAGACCATAACGGTTAAAATTAAAAAAAAATTAAAATAGAAACATAATTCTTCCAAATGGTAGAAATAACAATAGACCCAATATTCCCCCATGGGTGGGAATAATAATGGACCAATATTCCTCCAACTAGTAAAAATGACAATGAGCCGAGTCAAGGTGTTATTGATATATTAGCTTAGCAAGATGCCTTGTCTTACACAATTCCTTTACATAAAGGTATTTATTTACACAGTCACTCTTTAAATGAGCTGTGGAATAAGAAATAATAATTTTTTTATGAACGGAGGATGCACAGAAGCCTAGAAATGGTAGAATGAAAAGAGGATAAAATAGACACAGGAAGTTTCATGGTAATATCGAATCTGGGACCTTTAGATCACAGGACGAGAGTAGTACTAATTGCACTAATTTCTCTTTCTCAATTCCAGAAAATTTTTGAATGAGGACTTATATATGCACATATATATATATGTATATATGCACATATATATATATGTATATATGTGTATAATAATTTAATTTAAAAGAAGGAGCTACGAATAAGAACTTAAATAAACTTTAGGCCAGTCCAGCCTAGAAGTTCACAGGGTCATGAACAGTCGACCCGAGCCAAACCAATTAAACAACTCTATCCCCCACATCCCTATATGATGCTATCCAGCTGTCTTCAAACAACTCAGTCGTACTGTAGAACAGGAGAGCGAAGGTCCTTGTACAATAAACCAATAAATTTCTGAAAACATCTGATTTTCCAGAAAAGCCTATTGTTCTAAGCTTGCTCCAAGGACATTTTGTTCTAGAACAACATATCTTGGGAAATCAGAACTTTCCTATAAAAAAAAAATAGATGATTAAGAGAATCGGGATTCAAAGAATCAGGGCAGTTAGAAGGTGGACAGAGGTACTCAGAAAGGGGAGGAAAATATATCACAGTTTAAAACTGCAATTTACCATGCATATAGATCACATTTTCAAGTTAGGATATATTACAAAAGTTACATCGCGTGTTGAAGTCGTGACCTAACAATGGTGCTCGAGGAACTAATTTTTTCAAAGTGCAGTATTTTAAAAATTTTTCGTCATAAATGATGGTGTTCTTAGACAAAGCTTGTCACTTGGCAGTGCAAAGAACCAAAATGAAGCCATAAGTAACCAAGAACTGACCGACTCTCCATGTAATGAAGAATCAATCGACAATGCACAATGGCATGGCATGTAATGAAGGGGCCGATGGGCTGTAAATCTCGCCCGGACATTTCCCTTTGATCAGCGCACTAAAGTGATCTGATAGTAATTGGTGTTGAGCAATCAAGAAGGAAAAGATATCAGAGATACAGAGGAAGGAGAACAGGAAGGATAGAAGAACAATAGGAAGGCAGGCAAGAAAAGGATCAATCATTTATTCATCAGTCCTCCCCTCCGATTCATAAATGCTGTGGGAAGTCCCATTGCTTGGTCACGGGTCGAGGGAGGAGGGAGGTACCAACCCTATCAGACCCCCTTTCTCTCCGTAACAGATTTTACTGTTATATCCCTTCTCTTTAAAATTAATTACATTGCAGTCCCTCACTATTCTTTATTGTAACTTGATTCTCAACAATAACACAATCTTTCCTCTCCGTCCCTTTATTTTTTTGGAACATCAGTTTTGGTCCATTATTTCTGTATTGCCTGCCTCATCATCAGCTTGAATGTTTGATTAAGTAGGTGATGCCGAATACTTGCCAAGCAAGAATCCAAAACATCTGACGCAGTTGAAGAAAACCGACTCTTCGCATGTCATACTTTCAGAAGGCGTCATCTACTACCAGAATACAATGCTAACCTATTCTGGTCATATTCAATGAAATTGAAAGATTGCTCAGCTGGTCGTATCTACAGTCATTATTCGACTAAGGAAAAACAAAAAAGAAATGAAATCGAGAAATACCAGCTGTTGCCTTCTCGCTTGATCCAGCACCATGTCCATCTTGCTAAAGCGTGAAGTGAACCTTTTCTCAAGGAATACAATGCTGCAGTTGCTGTGATAGAGTGAATCTAAGAGCCTCCATGACGGAGATAGAGTACAGACCGATAAAGTGCAGCAACATGGAGGATGCACATGAGCATTATGATTAGATCGTCCAAGTACCCGAATAATCCCGAGCATGGCTGCAGTGAATCTCTAGTTAGTTACAGTCAGCATCTAACAGGCTAGCTAGAATAGCCAAGGTGCAAATTACCTTCTGGGATGAAGTCAACAGGGCTGACTACGTAGATGGCGCTGAGCATAAGCTGGAAATTCAGGCAAGTCACAAAAGGCATATCACATCAGCCAGGATATTTTGAAGCAAAGCAGCCCTAAACACATTTGATGATGAGAATACGATACAGCAAAATTTTAAACAGCATGTATCCAAAATTTACATCTCTCTGACAACCAATGTCTTTCGCTTAAATCAAATAATCACCAGACAGCAAAGCATTCCCATCATCACAGCCATGAATTGCTGGCAGAAAATGCCCCCACACTCAGGGATGACCATATGCAAGTTTTCCATTTCTGGGAGTTAGGCATCTATGAATAACAGGGGCATATTTATTGTGTGGCTCTTACCTGAAATTCATGGACAACTGAAATACTGCAAACAAAATAAAGCAGAAGTGATCCTGATTCCCCCACATAGAAGACATTTCCTGTTCATATATGTGTATATATAAGATAGTAGATGTCTATTATAAGCTCTGCTTAGCATGGTCTCTCCTCTAGCCCATATTACAACAATTATTAATCCATTGAATTGATAAGCTTCCACAACACAAGACAAGATCAGTAAATTAGAACACATATTTTCTGGTCACACTAATTCTAGCCACCATCAATGAAACTTCTTGACATCCAATCCGATGCACGAACTTTAGACGAAGAAATTTTTTAGTATGGATTAGAATCTGGAGATATGATGTGGCATATTTAGCTGAAGTCTAGGAGGTACAGCAGCGGCAAACTACGGAGAAGCAGAATTCTAGCGAAACACAAAACATGAAGAATGCAGATAAAGTTACCAACAGTCATGGCAATGCACTTGAAAAATGAATTGTTACTACAGGATGGCTCACTTAACTGCAAGGTAGACACGCGCCCTAATGAAAAATGGAAGAGATCTTTGAGGATCCGTCATTTCCCGCAGCAATCTTCTCAAGAAAAATGGAAGGTCTTGCATTCTCTGAAGCAAAGATGATATATTTCAATCCTTGGCTAAAATGTTCATTGATTGCAAAGATATTTCACCAACATTCCTCATGTACAATTTGCATTTTGCATAGAAATTAATCATGGGACATTGACAGGCGATCATCTTGAAGACAAGATACGTAATGCATCATTTAAGTATTTTTCAAATAACAAGGGGTATTCATACTGGCTGACATCCCATAGCCCACATGAACACCCTGCATGCCCACATGACAGGTAAGTTCAACTACACAAGCTGCTCAGATGGCCAATAGGAGGCATTCCCCTGCATGACTTCATGGTTACTGACTCAAACTTGGGTCTTTACCAAGGTGATCAAGCCATTCGACTTCCAAGCAACCCTATTAAGTTCATCATTTATGCATTTTCTTTTTCTTCCTTAAAAATTTTCACCCTTTCTTCTTTTCATTCACAGAATGCAATAAAACAAGAAATCAAAACTGAAGTTTGAGAGCGCAACAAATGAACTTGAGAGTTAACCAAAAACCTGGAAGAGGCCATTGCCACGACCGCCAAAGCGACGATTGTAGGTTTCAACCTTCCGCAGGATGTCAGAAATACCAGGATCTTGACGGTGCCTCAGAGAGGCTTCCCCTGGCACCAACAATGTTATCTCTCTTCGACAGAGAGGACATTTGCATGGCTGAAGAGCTGATCCATGGTCCCACACCTGCATTATACAATTTCCTGATAGCATATTGTAAAACATAGTAGAGTCAACTTAACAATAAATGACATCAACCTGCAAATATAAATTGGATTTACAAAATATTTTGAATTGGCAATTGAAACAAAAACCATGACAAACCAGAGATGATGGAAATTCATAAGATCATATTTTTTCGATGTTCAGATGCCAAAAAAGTATTGAAAATGAGCAGA